>CM038220.1:151908720-152508720 GCA_021442155.1 Cymbidium sinense | reverse complement strand
ACATGTTTAAGTTGAAAATATTTAATGGTTAATTAATTATCTTATTCCAAATGGATGTGATTTAATCATATGTTAATTAAATTTACTTTAATTTTATTAATTGATTAGTATCAAATGATTTTGTTGAATTGGTTTATTAATCAATTTGAATTTTTAGTATTTTTTATTATTGTTGATTTATGCTCATTAAGGAGTTTCATATGATTAAGGTTACATTCTTAGTGTAGGTTTAGTTATACTAGTTTGACCCATGTTAAAGTGTCATAAATTTATTTAATTTTAAGTTTGATTTAAGATTTAATTATTTAATTGAGTTTTATTAACTTAAATAGGTTTAATTATATTTAATTTAATTTTCTCTAAGAATGATATTTTTCTGATTTGAGATTTCATTAATGATTGCTTAAGTTCTATTTCATTTTTTGATTTTTGATTTGATATTTAAATTATCTTTAAATTATGTTTTAATTAACTCTTTAATTGATTAAACTCTACTCTTAAGTGTTTGTTTGAGGTTCATTAGAATTCAGAAGATCACATTATTTTCTTAAGAGTCATGGATGTCAATTAAAGTGATTTAAGACATTTTGAAGATTTTTGTAAATTTCTGAATTTTTATTTGATTTATTTTATTAAAATGGATAATCTGAATTTCAAAATTTAATTTCTCTGGATCCAAAAATCCTTTTTACTTTACATTTTTATGCTGGGTGTGTTTTAAATTTAGTTTCAATCCCTGAAAAGTTCAACTTAATATGACATAAATTTTTGGTTTAATTAATAAAATTTGATTTTTACTAAAACTCAAATTAAGGTCAGAATACTCAATAAAATTTAGGGATTTTTGATTTTTTGATTCCTCTCAGAATGATGAATCCAACGAGCTCTTGTTTGCAATTTTTGGTTAAATATTTTATTTTCTATGAATTTTTGAATTTTTAGGTGATTTAAATTAATTTTTTTTTTTAAAAAGAAAATACCTGGTCGCCGTAAAGGGGAAGGGAAAACAACCCAGCTCTCTCGACTATATCAGATCAATGGTCAGAAATCGCGTGACCTGTGGCAATGATCACACACATGTGATTGAGCTGATTCGAACGACGGACGATCCAAATCGCAATCCGTATTGGCCATCCACGCATGATTCCCATCCGATCACCGGATGATTAGCCAGATCAGATTCGAAGTCTATCGTGCGATCCACGACGATCCGAGGCCGATCCGATCGGATGATAACCGTTTCGTTGGATGATGAATAGTGTTCTCGCCTTTTTTTTTTTTTAAATGAGGGTTTTTAAGCCAAAACTTATCCAAATGGACTCATTTTCACGTCGATTGGCACCAAAAAAATTGTTTTAATTGATGATTTAAAAAAAATGCGATATTTTAGGAAATTCCTAAAATCGCAAGAAAATTAATACAAAATGCACATTCCGAAGGTTTGGAGAAATTTACCTCACGGGATGGTTTGGTGGTGAAGATCCAAATTTAATTAGAAGTTTGAAAGATCTTTAACCCTTGCCTCCTTTGAACGCCATCTTCTCGATGTTTAGTCTCATTGAAAGAATTTGTATTTTGAGCTCAAAAATGGCTCAAAGAGATGGGAAATGGGTTCCTTTTTTTACTTTGGGAAGCTTTTAAGGGCTGAATGGTGGTGGGAGCAAGGAATTTTTATTTGATTTATTTTATTAAAATGGACAATCTGAATTTCAAAATTTAATTTCTCCTGATCTAGAAATCCTTTTTACTTTACATTTTTATGCTGGGTGTGTTTTAAATTTAGTTTCAATCAAAAGTTCTTTTCAACTATGACATATATATGGTTTAATTAATAAAATTTTATTTTCACTAAAATTCAAATTAAGCTCAGAATACTCAATAAAATTTAGGGATTTTTTATTTTTTGGATTCCTCTCAGAATGATGAATCCAACAAGCTCTTGTTTGCAATTTTTGGTTAAATATTTTATTTTCTATGAATTTTTGAATTTTTAGGTGATTTAAATTTAATTTTTTTAAAAAAAAAGAAAATACGGCTACCGTCGTCACCGTGGGAAGGGAAAATAACCACGCTCGGACTATCCCATCACGATTGAATGGTCTAGATCGACCGTACGATGATTGACGACGGCAGTGATTTGAGCCGGCGCAACGCGACGACGATCCAAATCGCATCAGGCAATCTGAAGGCCTGGATTGCATGATCCACGCATGATCCAACCCATTCGACGTAACGTGATTGACGATCCGCAGCATGAGATCCAAGTCCCGCGATCCACGCATCATCGATCGGATCCCGCAAAACCGCGATCGGATGGCAACTGTAGCTCGTTGGATGGTGAATAGTGTTTTCAGCCTTTTTTTTGAAAAAATGAGGGTTTCTAAGCCAAAACTTATCCAAATGGACTCATTTTCACATCGATTGGCACCAAAAAAAATTATGTTTTCTAATTGGAATGATTTAAAGTAAAAAAATGAGGGATATTTTAGGAGAAATTCCTAAAATTGCAAGAAAATTAACATAAAATGCACAAAATCCTAAGGCCGACTACGGTTTGGAGAAATTTACCTCACCGGGGATGGTTTCCGGTGGTGGTGAAGATCCGAACGAACTCCTAGGTATGTGAGAAAGCTTTGGAAAGATCTTTAACCCTTGTCTCCCTTTGGAACGTCATCATCTCTGATGTTTACCGTTGCCTCACCGGAAGAGCAATTATTTGTATTTTTGAGCTCAAAAATGGCTCAAAGAGGTGGGGATGGGTTCCTTTTTTTTTTTTTTTGCTTTGGGGAGCTTTTAGGGGCTGAATGGTGGTGGGAGCAAGGGATCTAAAGCCTCATCTCCCACCCCCGCCACCCTTTCATAATGGCCGAAAATCCAATATTTTTTAAATTTTTGGCTCCAAATTGATTGTCATCTTGCTTGGGGTGGTTGTAGTTGATGATGGATTGATTGAGGGCTTTGAATTTTTGCTCCAATGTCCTCTCTTGCTGCCATGTGATCAGCCCGATTCAATGCAAATGTTGCGAAGGAGTTAAGTGCATGTAATAGGGAGAGAATTAAATGAGGTTGTGTGGAATTCTATGTATGAGAGGATCCATGAGAGATTTAAATAGGTTGGGTTGATTTTGGGCTGATCCCAAATGGGTTTGGGTCAAGTTTGATCAGCCCCCAATGGGTCTTGGCTTGGTTTCAAGAGATTTGACCCAATTTGGGTCATATTGGGTCAAATTGACTCATTTGACCAAAATGGGCCAAATTAGCTTGGGTTATGGGTTGATTCATGTTCAATTGGCTAATTAAAGATGAATGTGATATTTAGTTTGAATTAATTTGGATTTAATTTAGATAATTTGGGCTACAATCAAGTTGATCAATTGGGCTCGATTGATCAAATTGGGTTTAATTATGACTTTGGTCAAGTTCAATAATCAATTTGGAATGAACTTCAGCCATTGGTTGCAATCAATTTGGATTAGATCATGATTCAACTCGATTTAGTCCTTTAGGCCAATTTGGGTCAATTTAGATCGAATGGTCAATTGGGCATGGTTTGGCCAAATTGATTGCAATTGATTATCATAAGGTAATCAACAATTATGGTGGAAGGTTTTTGGTGAGCTTGGTTCAATCCAATTTGGGTTGGATCGAAAGTTGGCTCAAATGGGTCCTTTAGGTTACTTTGGGTCAAGGGTCAAGTCAATTAGTTTGGTTTTGGTCTAATTCGAGTTTAGTTGAACTTATATATAAGCCCTAGATTAAAATAAATTCAACGGTAATTAGTTTGGAGTCTAAGAAATTTTGGCTCATTTGAAATTTTTAAGTCAAAAGAGGCTAGACTTGACTTGGTTGATTTGATTTGATGATTATAGGTTTCATTTATATTTGGGTAAATAATTGAATGAATGCTTGATTCAAGAGAAAATTCATTAGTTTTGACTTGATTTGGATAGAAGTTGGTTAAGTCGAAAGAATTGGCTTAAAAGATTTAGATTGAGTTTGGATTTTATTTTTAATATAATTTTGGTCATTTGAGTTTGGATTTCATTTATATTTGTGAATATAAATGAAGGAATAATTGATTTATAAAGAGATCAATTGAGTTTGATTTGATCTAAGGAAGTTTCGGCTAAGCTTATGAATGTGATTCATATGGCTTAGGAAGGGTCTTCGGATTTGAATTTCATTTTGGGTTTCAATCATTTGGAGTCAAATTTGAAATTAAATTTGAAATTTGAATTTGAATTTGAGATTTGGTTTGAGAATTGAATCTGAGTTTGATTTAGAAAAGTGTATCTAGATTTAGGCTATAAGATGGGTAATTTCCTTAAGCCCTAAAGCATAGCTTAATCTTATGATTAACACTTCTAAGTCTCTAGGCTTAGGTTAAGTGTTCACCTAATTGCTAGAAGTGTCTTATGATTAAGGAGTTCTTAGTGTCTAGAAGAGTCCTAAGTCTAAGAAGAGGAGGTTAAGAGCTCACTCCAAAAATGAGGTCAACAAACAACTTGAGTAAGGGAGAGTTCGCCAAATAGTCTACCAAGATACTAACCTTACAAAAAAATCAAAATCATTTCCTTAAATATTTTATGTTTATTTCTTTTCTAAGTGTGTTTAATGTTTCGTAGTATCTACATATTACTTTATGTTTATTGAAGGCTAGTCTATTTTAAAAATTATACATCTCATTTGTGTTAAGTTTAGTTCACTTATGGAATATTTAAAATCATCATTTGAAGTGCCATATTGCATCCTTTTTATTTACATCATGCCTCCTAAATCTGTTAGTTTGGACCAACTAGAGGACTTAACTAGAAGTGTAAATGAAATCTCTATGAGAAGTGAAGAGAAATTTACTATGTTAGAAGGCCTCATCATGAGCTTGACTGCACAAATTCAAACCTTGAGTACTAGGCTTCAAACTCCATTGACTATTCCATGTCCGAATGACTTAAAACTTATAGGATGGGAAAACATTTAACTTCCTATAAATGAGTATCCTATAAAAATTCCAAACCTAAAGACCACCCTTCGATAGGATGATCTTATAATCCATGAAACATCATAAAAATTGACAAAATAAGTTAAGATAGAAGTTCCAACATATGACGGTGTTCATGACCCTAATAAATTTTTAGGTTAGTTAACCCAAATTGGCAACTTATTTGAATAGTATCATATGAATAATTACCAACTAACAACATTTTCTAAAATCAAATTAGTAGGTCATACAAAAATCTATTGGAATAATATTTTAGTTAAAAAAGAGAGATACGATAAAAATCTCATGACATTAGTAGAAATGAAAGAAATCCTAGGAGCAAATACTATCCTAGAAATTATGATAAAAGACTCCACAAATAATTAACTACTCTGAAGCAAGGGACTATGTTAATAGTGAAATATATTAATACATTTGAGGACTTAATAGCTAAAACTCAATGCACTAATCAAGAGTAGAAAATAGTTAATAAATTTGTCATTAGTTTAAAAGGAGATATTAAAAATGAAGTAGAGCTTCATGATCCTTATACTTTAGAGGACGCCTTTCTCCATGCCTCACTCATAGAAAAGCATAAGAAAGCTACATCCACATCTAAAATGAAGCCTCAAATATCTTCTAAATATCCTCCTACATCACATTTCTCAAAAATTTACTGTTAAACCTGACCCTTCTACATCAAATAACCCTTCTAAAATGAACCCCAATGAAACTAATTCTAAAAATACAAAAGAGATAGTTTGTTTTAAATTTCATAAGAAAGGAAAGGTTATATACAAAATCAATGCAGATCAAAAATCATGTTCCAAGATGAATTGGAGGATTTAGAAGATGAAGAGGATATTGAAGAGATCTGTGATGATGCACCCCTATCTGATGAAGAAGTAGATCCAAATACATATAATACAATGTCAATTATGAGGTAGATGACTACTTTTAAGGAAGAAGAAAATTAGAGAAGGTGGAATATTTTCTTGTGTATATCCTATGCAAAGAAAAGAAGTGTAAGCTACTAATAGATGGAGATAGTGCTATTAATGTTATATCAACCCATGATATCATTAAATCTAATCTTATAACTAAACCTCACCCATAATTATTCCAAGTTAGTTGGGTAAATCACATATCACTACCTATCACTAACATATATCTTATTCTAACTAAAATAAGTAGCTATAATGATTAAATTTGATGTGTTGTTCTTCTAATGAAAATAACTCATATCTTATTAGGAAGACCCTAATTTTATGATTTGAATGTATTTCATTATGGGTGTGAAAATACTTACGCATTCAAATACAATGAGAAAATAATCAAATTATTCATTATAAATCCTACAAAAAAGATATCAATTACACCATTTCATAGAATTGTTCCTACATCTCCTCACAAACTCAATTCTGAACTACAACCCAAACACAATCAAGGGAGGAATAAGAAACTCCAGGTGATAACAATATCATCAGCCAGCGATCGAAAGGATACTTTGATATACATCTTAATACATGTAAATTTTCTAGAATTAAAATTACAATCTTAGGGTTTAGACGCTTAGCAAGAGAATTCAATGACCTTACTTCTTTATTTATCTCACACCTTTGAGAAATCTTTGTTGATGTGAAGGATCATAACATACCTATTACAATCTTAGATCTATTATTTAAATTCACTAATTTAATTCCTGATAACTTACTAAATGAGCTACCACTCTTAAGGGATATACAACATGCTACAGATCTGTTTCTTGGTTCACAAATACCAAACTTATCTCATTATAGGATAAATCTAACTAAGCATGCAGACTTAAAATGACAAGTAGATAAACTCCTAAAAAAGATTTTATACAAGAAAGTCTTAGTCCTTATGTTGTACCTGATTTATTTATTCCTCAGAAAGATGAAACTTAGAAGATGTATATTGATAGTAGAGCAGTAAATAAGATCACCATAAAATATAGATTTCTTATATTTAGGTTATATGGCATGTTAGATCTTATTTCAGGTTCATTTTTATTCTCTAAAATTGATTTGAGAAGTAGATACCATCATATAAAGATTAGACCTAGTGATGAATGGAAGATAGTGTTAAAAACTCCATATGATCTTTATGAATGGTTAGTCATGACATTTGATCTTTCAAATACACCTAGCACATTCATGAGATTAATGAACACGATATTGAAACCTTTTATTGATTAATTTTTTGTAGGCTATTTCGATGATATTCTTATTTATAGTCTAGATGAGAAGTCACATCTGCATCAATTAAGAATGATCTTAAGGAAATTAAGGTCAACAAACTTATATGTAAACCTTAGAAAAAAATTTCTATATTATGAAGTCATTTATTAGGATTCATTGCATATGTTAATGGATTAAAGGCTAACCCATCAAAAATTAAATCTATTTTAGAGTGGCTAACTCCAAAATATTTTATGGATATTAGAAGTTTTCATGAATTAGTAACTTTTTATAAGATATTCATAAGAAACTTTAGCACTATTGTAGACCCTATCATGAATATTCTAAAGAAATCTAAATTTATGTGGACTATAGAAGCCAAAAGAGTCATATAATGAATTAAAACTTTTATGACTTCCTCGTCTGTCTTAAGACTTCTTGACTTCAATAAAATCTTTGAAGTGACTTGCGATAAATCAGGTATTGAAATAGGTGAAATATTAAATTAAGAAAATTATATCATCACTTTCTTTAGTAATAAATTAAATGACACTAAACAAAAATATTCCGCTTATGATAGAGAGTTTTATGCAATTATTCAAACTCTTAAGCATTATATTTGTTACATAAAGAGTTTGTTTTGAATACCGATCATCAAGCTTTAAAGTTTATTTACACTTTTACAAAATTAAATTATGGACACGCAAAGCAGGTCAAATATATTCAAGACTTTTCCTTTGTGTTTAAACATAAACCTGTGATAGAAAATAAACCACTAGGCACTCTATCTAGAGTATCGTTAATTATTTCATCCTTTGAATTTCAAATTTCAAGAGTTACAACTTTGAAAGAAGATTATAAAATTTATCATGATTTTCATATGATATACTTAGAACATAAATCTAAGCCCTTGGCATTTGATTGTTCCTTTAACATTTTAGATGGATATCTTTATAAAGGTAAGCAATTATGTATTCATAAAATATCCTTGAAGAAATTTCTTATCTCTAAATTATATTCAAAAGGTATATTGGAACATTTTGGAAAATTTAAAACTAAACATTAGTTAAATAAAGGTTTTATTGGACATCCCTAAGAGAGGATGTTGAACGAATTGTAACCTAACTTTACACTTATTGCCAAATTAAAATTGTTAAAGAAAGGGTGGGTCGTTACACATAAATGCATATTCCTTCTAGACCATGGGAAGACCTATCTATAGGTTTCACATTTGATTTACCTAAAACACCTCATGGGCATGATAGTATCTTCGTCATAGTAGATCGATTTTCTAAGATGGCACATTTCACACCTTATTCAAAATCAAATGATGCATCTCAACTAGCAAGATTGTTCTTTAGAGAAATTGGCAGGTTGCATGAAGTCCCGTTTATTATAATTATTGATTGAGACATTAAATTTATATCTTATTTTTTGGAAAACCTTATAGAAACTAATGAGAACACAACTAAAGTTCTTCTTTATATTTCATCCACAAATAGATTGATAGACAGGAATAGTCAATAGGATATTAGGAAATCTGCTAAGGCACCTACAAATGATAGTACCAAATGTCTATTCAATTTTTAGAATAACCCACAAATCACCTTTCGAGATAGTTTATTAATATAACTAAAAAATGTTTGTTAACTTAGTTAATACACCTACACATGCATTTTTTAATTCAGCATATATATATTTGCATGTGATTTTTATAACCTTCATGAAGACATAAAGAGACAATTGGAAATACCAAATGTTAAGTATAGTGAACAAAAGAATAAAAATAAAATTTTTAAGGAATATGAGATAGGCGATTATGTATTGGTTCGTATTTATCCTAAGAGATTCCTTCCACAAAATATAAAAAGTTATAAGTGAGAGAATGTGTCCATTTAAGTTTATTAGAAAACTTGGTGCTAATACTTATGTTCTTGAATTGCCCTCTCATATATTTATTAGCCTTATTTTGAATGTGGAATATCTAATATCTTTTAAAGGAGTTATCCAAACTCTAAATTTGTAGAAATATATAGAAATTATTTACAAGTACCTATTTAGCCAATATTTTTTGAGATAGAGAATATCATCACAACTAAGACACCTACAAATGATAGTACCAGCCAAAGATTCTTAGTAAGGTGGAAAGATAAGCCACGGAGTGAGGATATTATAAATGACTTTAAAAGAATTATAAAATTTCACCCTCGAACTTCTTGAAGATCTTTAGAATCTTAACTCTTTGAAAAATAGTTCTTTGAGGTCTAAGGGAGTTGATGTACACATCAAAAGAGGAAATGACCTGTTAGGTCCCAAACTAAAGTTTGAAATTAGGACTTTTAGTAGACCTTATATGAGAATTTATGTTTGAAGTATTGTATTATGTAGTAATAAGTGTATTTAATCATTTGTAAATGTTATATTAGAGTTGTGGTTGATAAAATGTAAGTTTATGTGTTAAATTTCACAGGTATGGGTCTAGCGCCTCGACGTTGTATTTTATAGATTTTAGTATTTGGGGATTGAGAAGTTGGCACCTTGGCGCTAGGATATGGTGCCTCAGCGGTAGGTTTTGGTGCCACGGTGCTGTGAAATGACTTTTCCAACTTTTTTTTTCACTCTTTTTTGTAGTTTTTCCTGTAAGGGGCACATCCATTGGAGTATTGTACTTATTTAGATACATATTCTGACGTAATGAAGTACTTTTAGACTTTTGTGTAAAACTTGGAGTGAAAATCCTTCGGTTAGAGCTTGGTGACTGCCGTCCAGGAGATTTGATGATCTCTCGTTATCATTCTACTTGGCTAAGTAGAACTTCATACTTCTTTCACTTTGGTGAGTGGAAGATGTTTATTTCTCTTTCACTTTGGTGAGTGGAAGAATATTAGAGCATCTCTTTCTTCATATTTGATGTGACATGCTTCTCTCCATGATTGTGCTTCACCAATAGATAATGAGGGAGGTAATGAAATAGTGGTATAAATGATGTATTAAAATTTATGATGTTAGAAATGTAAATTATATGCTTTAGGTATTAGAAATGTACATAACAATGTTTAAAATGTTATGCATATAAATCCCCTACTATTAAACTAGCAATTAGTTTTTCTTATTACTATAATAAGTATTTAAAGAGTTTTTTTACTATAAAAATGGATTATAAAATAGAATAGGAGGATAATGGATGACTAATGCTTTCATTGGAGTTTGAGATTATGTAGAATATGTGTTATAAGCATGATATTGAAAGTCGTATAAAACTGATCGATTTGACTAGTTCAGCTAAGAATCGGTCTTCTGATTGTTTGGTTCAAGCTCAAGACTGCTTTTGCATAAAAATCATCAAAATCAGGGTTAAATCTACTATAAAAATGGATTATAAAATAGAATAGGAGGATAATGGATGACTAATGCTTTCATTGGAATCTGAGATTATGTAGAATATATGTTATAAGCATGATTTTGAAAGTCGTATAAAACTGATCGATTTGACCAGTTCAACTATGAATCGGTCTTCTGATTGTTCGGTTCAAGCTCAAGACTACTTTTGCATAAAAATCATCAAAATCAAGGTTAAATCGACAAACTAGTGAACCTTACCGATCTTTAAACTTAATTAAATTTTAGCTTTTTTTTAATTTGATTGTTAAAAATAAGAGATTTAAATTAAAAATAATTAAAATAATATATTCTGAAACTTTAATTTTAAAATATTTTCAAAATATTTAAGAATAAAAAATTCTAAATTAAAATATTACATTTTAAATTAATACAAATATCATTTTAATATGATTATTATACTATTTAAATTATATTAAATTTTTTTTATATTTATTATATCAATCTATTTAATTTCAATTAAATCATTGAATTTTGAAAGTTCAATCAAATTCGTTTATCACCATCATATATTTTATTTTCTACTGTCAATTTCATGCACAGCAAGGGTTTGAGTAATTTCTTCTACGAGCTTCTCCAGATACTTAAACGATAATGCCACCAGCAAAAACTAAAAAGTATCGTCCTCCATCTATCTGGAAATTTATGTCGATCTAAACCCTTGGCATTCATGTTCTCTTTTTCAACCTTCACGCGCAACAGAAGGAGAAAGTTATGAAGGAGCCTCAATGAAAGTGAGCCCTTCGAATGCTCTCAATCAGCGACCTAGACGACGAAACAGTCCCGGTCACCCCAAAAACTCCACCAGCAACAATAACCATAACATTAAGTACCTTCGCCGCAACTCCGGCACGAGGCCAGCAAATCTTGAGGTAGAAGACGCAGGGGAAGACCAAGCAGATGAAGCTGCTTACGAGAGAGCCTGTGAGACCGAGGACGTGCTCGAAGTAGGGCAAGGAGAGCGCGAGCGCCAGGATCAATAATAGCAGAGCCGAGCCAATGGCGCCGCGCACTAGGGTCTTGGTTCGGGAGCTCATCGAGGGCGGGAGGCTGTGTTCGAGCTGGATGGCGAAGGGAGCGAACTCGAGGGCGTATTTGGTCATCGGAGTTAGAATTGTGGCCCAAAGCGCGATCTTGGTGACAAGAAGGTGGGGCGGCATGCTTAGGGTGATTTGGGAGCTGACTGATGGTCCGAAGAGCTTGGCACCTAGGAAGGACAGGGCACCGTAGAGGGTTGTGACTAGGCCAAAGCTTGTAATTGAAACCTGCGAGAGGGAACAGTTAATTCAATTGTAAGCAAAGGTATGTGGAACTTCAATAAGCAGTTCTTTTTCTAGCGCAATGCCCAGGATTTTAATATATTAATGCACTGAACTTGTCATATATAAACGTAATGTAAAAACAAAAAAAATCATATAAAATTTTCATTTTGTGTTGAATGTGCACTGATTATTATGAACATAGTGTTAAAAATATAATATTTGGATGAGTGTATAATAATCTCTTGTTTTATTTTATTTTATTTGCTAAAGTTGGTATATTTAGGCTTCGTTTGGGAGGGCTTTTTTAGTGCGTTTTGCTTTTGAGAGCGTGAATTTTTAATTTTGATATCCATTTGAATAGTGTGCTTTTTGAAATTGTGTTTTAGCTCCATCTCACTGAAAACTATTTTAGCATTTCAAAAAAAAGACAAATACTTTTCGGAAATATTTTAAACCAGTTTTTTAGGAATCAGAAAGTTTCAACGTAGTCTCAATTTTCTGGAGGAGGGTTCTCTATGATGTCGAATTAAGTTCTCATAAGTACTGTTGCAGTTGAACATGTATATTTCTTCATATATGAGCAAAGTAGGATTTTTATAATATACTTTTATTTCTTCTACAGATTTCACAAAAGTAAAACTTCATAGATGCTGCAACTATCTTTACAAGGAAAACGTTTTTCTAGCTTACTTTAAAATTACCTTTTTTAATGGGAATTAAAAGTGGCTACTTGTTATTCCACACTTGGATGTTGTTCATACTTTCTTATACCTTCATATTTCTGAATATTTTGGTTGGCATATGCTGACAGAACACTAAAGCTGAAGTTTCAAGTAGGGTATTCTTATAATTTTTATCGGGATAAATGGATGGACAAATGATCGTAGGAATAAGATATGTGTTCAAAACTACCGATGTTCTCTTCTTCTTAGCTGTCGTTCTCGTATCATGGAATAAATATTACATTTTTTTTTTTTCCATTCACATGCAAGGAGAACTACGCTTAAACTCTTAAGTTCACGGCCATGCCACTAGGGCCTATTTCTACCTCTTACCTTCTCCAATTTAAGGAACTCGTATGCCAATGTTCAAATCCCTTAGGCCTTACTAAATATATCAAAAATCTTGTCATATGACTGGAAAGACTTCAATTCATATTTATTAAAATAAATTTTCTGGATGGATGATAGATGCAGAATTGCAGTGTTTAATCTTCAAAATCTACAGGGAAGAAATGATGAAATAGTTACCTTTGTGAACTTGGAAGGGTCGTTCATAGCCTTGTATAGGTTTGGGAAAACAATATGGCCTGCATAGCTGAAGATGTACAAGCCAGATATCTCAGGTATCTTACTTGGCCGAAAACTGGGAATACTCCTATTTACCTTCACTCCACCAAATACTGCAATTGATCCCACTGTTGAAAAAATGAGGAGAGACATGATGATTCCTCCAAAGGAGAGGTAGGAGATGGAAGAGAGGTCCCGTAGCCAAATACTAGGGAGAGCCACAAGCACAGCTATCACTGTGAGGATCTGAGTGGTGTAGAAATGATGATGAAGCAATGTAAGTTCAATGTGAGTTCCAGCAAATACAAGGGACAAGTTGTCGCTTAGGGAGATTGTGTAGGAGACAAGTGCAAAGAAGATCTCTAAGTAGATGAATATTGAAGCTACGATCCTTCCTTTTCTCCCAAATGCTTGCTCACCTATATCTTGGTAGTTCTTGGATGAGGCATCCTCTTGCATGCATTTTCCTAAGAGATGGGATGTGTAAGCACAAACCATGCCAAGCCCCACAAGTATGAATGCCGAGCCCCAGCCTCCTTTCTCTAATGCATAAGGAGTTGAAAGTTGTCCAACCCTGAAAGAGAGATTCAATTTCACAAATATTGCTGAAGTTTTAGATTGAAAGTTAAATAAATACACTGAGGGACTGTTTGTTTGCAAAATTTAAAATTATGAAGCATTTTAAATACAATATAAAATTAATGTAGATTTACATACATAACTCACAATTCTTATGCATTTATATATCTAATACCTAAAATTTGATATTTACAAATATAGCACTTTTTTATGAATAAAAAGGTGCATTTCTCTTAAAAAAATTAATGATGGTGTTATTTTTGATGTAATATTAATGATTATGTAAATATATAAGAATTGTGTGCTATGTATATAAATGTCCCTAAAATTAAATCAAATATTTGTAATATTTTGTTGTTGTTTGGTTGTTTGTAAAAAAATTCAGGTGTTTACTTTTTTATGCTTAGTTGCTTGCAAAGTATTTCAAATACTTTTGGTAACATTGAAGAGCAATAGCAGCAGTGAGGGCATCGTCAGTGGCTGTGATAGATCAACAACGGCTAGTGGCTAGCGGCCTGTGGTGGGCAAGCGGCCGAAGGGTGATTAACAGAGCGGTGGCATGCTTCACACAAGTGGTGTTTTTAAAATTCACTTAAGTTGGATGAATTCTTAATACATTGAAAATGAACTAGAGAGTGAATTCAAAATAATTTGAAAATTTACACTTTTTTCCTTGGGCCAAACTCTATAAAATTCAGAAATCTACGCTCCATTTCTAATCCATTAAGAATACTTACAACTGAACAGCTCCTAAATGTATTAGTTTATATTGAGATAATCAAGTTACAGTGACTAATTCATGTGTAACATTTTAAACTGTAATATCGTTGTTTATATGCCTGTACTAAAAATCTATTAGCGTAAAGACATGCAAGGGTATTAAATCTAGTCCCACATTAGTAGTAAAAATTATATTTATGTAGAAATATCAACAGTTCGGTTTACTGGAAAATTTTTTAGTTGAAATTATATTTTCTCACGGTTGCATGAAGCTTATTTTGCAGAGTTCATGTGACTTATATGTCCTAACAAGTGATTACAGAGGCTCATGTGATTGCTACATGGTTGGATCCCCATGGTGTAGCAATTTCAATGTCTCCATGCAAAGTTAATGGTCATATGAGCTCTTCACAACTCCAGCGTATGACGCACAACTTGGTTTACTAAAAGATTTTTAACTTGAAAGGGAATGATGGCCGATGTGAAGAGTAACTTTATTGAGATATGGATCTATAAATGTAAAATGAGGAAATTTTGTCCAAATTATCTTCATGTTTAGCTAACATACGGAGGAAAAACAGAGATGGCTTACCAATAAGCATTCCAACCATGTTAATGACCGAATGAGTGAATGAATTATTTTCACTTCTATGGTACTCGCTCTCCAGATACAGCACCCTATTTTCACCCCTACATTTGCACTCTTTGTTCTCCTCCACAAAAGTTTCACATTTAGAAACTCTCGCAGCCAACTGCACACCATGAACAGCCTGCACTGCCATCTGGTTCAGATGGCCAAGCTCAAGGCATGCACTGCATTTATTTGCCAACTCCCCCATCCTAACGTTTCTTCTGCAATATATGTCTTTTTTTGGTTTCAAACTTCTTGGTGATTATGAGAAATGTTTGTGAATTTATAAACTGATAAAGTGATAAAATGGAAGATTCATTTGGCCAGATTCTATAGAACAGCTAGTTAGAGATGCGGGAAGCTTTTTGCAGTTATTTCTGTTGGTAAATGGAAATGGTATGAGCTTCAGATTCATTGGAGAAACTAAAGCAGCTGAGGTCATATTCCACTTTTTTCCGCATCAAGAACATTTCTTTTTAAGCTATACTATATTTTTATCGGATTACCAGCACTCATTCAGTTTAAGTGAGCCTTTGAGAGATGCCGGAAACCTTTTCTACTTAATTTTTGTTGGAAAATTTCTTGTACGTCATGCAAATTGAGAAAGTTACCAACTTGCATTCATTTGAAAAGCAAGAAGAGTTGAGCTCACGCATGGTATTTAGCACAGTAGAGAGAATTTCAACTTGGCAAACGTAGGTCACATGCAGTGGTGAGTGGTTGGAAGGCACAAAAGAGATTCTCCACCTTATTAGGAGTTGCTTTAGAATATAATTTTGTACATTGCTGCTTAGTTAGATGCGTATCTTAGCAAATTGATAAATCATAATCAAGATGATGTAATGAAGGATATATGTTCTTACTTTGAAAATTTTCCAATAAGAACTCCCAAATATTTTCTTTATTTAATATATTTTATTGTGATATTTATAATATAAAAATATTAATGTTATTCAAAATATTTGATAAATTTCTGAAGACTAAAGATTTTTTTTTTTTATAATTTTTTTAATTTTAATAATTATTTTTTAAGTTTTGATTATGATTTTTATCGAATTCAAATTGTTTTATAAATTAAATGTTCTTAAGTATTCAAATTAGGGTTATATGTATTTAAGTATTTTCAAACTAATATTTATCTTAAAATACAAAAAATATAATAATATTTATCTTAAAACAAACCCTATATATATTCTAGTTTCGGTATTTGACACTAAACATTATTAAGGACATTAATTTTTGGAATATATGCCCAGGCCGTAGTGAGAGAATGATTGTTATTCCTTCTCTTGAATCAAGTGGCAAATCATATTAAGGATTCACACCACTTACAGAGCTGTTCATCCTCTTCTAGCCATTTTACCAAGAATCATGGGAGCGAAGCAAGGGAACAAAGGAATAGATTTTATTCCAATCGTGATCTCCCTAATTATTCCCTCCCTCTGATGGCTTAAGTACTGATAGATACCCACCGTCTCTTAGCTCAGTTGGTGGGCGGCGCAGAAACTCCCTGCGTTGATTCTCCAGAGTCGTGAATGTCTTGCTTATGGCCTCATGGGATTAGTCATGACATCCCATGAAGATAGGTGAGGTGTTGGGTGGATACCCATCCAAAAAAGTACTGATAGCTCTCCACTCAACAGTAGATATTATTGTATCATAATTTGTGACATTCAGAAACTTATCTATAAAAATGGTTGAAAAAGAGAGAAGAAGAAGTTAGAGATATAGTGTTTAGGATTACGATAAATTATGATGTGCTTGATTGATTATGCTAAATGCAATCTTTGGCTCTTTATTTATAGGCTTAAGCCAAGGTATAAGGTTACATGAAATACTTCACTGAAGTAATATGCATAGCAAATTTCAACAAAAATTTGTTATAAAATGATTTCGTATGTTAGCTCGTAGCTATCAAAATACATATTTAGAGAGCTCACGATAAATATCAAGTAAATGATGAATTTTGGAGTCCCTAATGGCTTTGAGTTGGTGAGTAACTTGAAACTTTGGGTGAGTTCATTTGGCAGGTAGTTGCGATGCCATGCGGTCTACACTGCATCATAGTGATGTTTGGGGCTCTGTATTCTGGTTGCATTTTAACTGTATTCTAAGAAATCAGTAGTGAGAAAGCAGTAGTTTTTAATTTAACTTAACTGTCTGTGATGACGATTAGAAAATTATGATTTGATTTTTATAAAAAAAAAATTAAAAAAGTGTATTACTACTACAGCTTCTTCTGTAATATCTCCATTACTACTTTTTAATACAACTATAGTTATCCCAAATTTATAAAGTTATCATACAAAATAAATAATACCCAAATTGATCTTTCATATTGCTTGTTTGTTGTCAATTTATTTTTTTTATAATTAATTAATTTTATTAATTAAATATATGAGTAAATTCAAATAAATTGTTTTCTTTTATTTGATTGAATTTTCAAAATGAAACTGAACCAAAAATAAATAAATAAAGGAAACCAAAATTATAAGCATGAAAGCAAGATTTTTGCAAGGGTTTTTGGAAGCATTGACAATAGTTTTTATCACTAAAAAATGTTTTAAAAATACTGTTAGACCACTAATAAAATAAATTAATAGCATGAAAGTAATCTATTGCAAGTTCTTTAAGCAACAATTTTGCAACCAATAATGATTTGTTTCTATTTATAGTTTTCAAATATTAAATCCTTTGTTGAAATATACATGGTGTGTGATTTTCACTTGTAAAAGAACTATAATAAACAATTTTAGTTAAAAAATTGTAATGTTGGTAAAATTATTATTCAAGATGAATAATACTCCATACACCCTAAACTACTATTCTAAAATCATAATAAAAATATTATAATTATAGAGGTCATAAGTAATTTAAAGTTAGCAAAAAAGAAATTAGTACTAATAATTTTTATAATTTAAAGTTTATAGAGTGACTCTAAACCGTTATACTATTCTAAAATGTTTATGATTCATGACTATTATGAATATCCTCTCATTTTCCTCTAAAATTTCATCCATGGGTCCTTTCTTTTATAAAAAGTTCACAATCTTATAACTAAGTTATAAAAAAAATATAGGTTGTAATAAATTAAATAATATCATTAATTACTATAAATAAGTTAGTCATATATTACACATTTGTATTTAGCATCCTCAAATGTCCATGAATCATATTTATGCATCTTATTAATCATTTATAACCTTTTTTTTTGTATAAAGTATATAAATAAATAAAATAAAGATTAATCATTTACTTACCATCAATAATACAATTTACAAAATAATTTCATAACATCTCTTTTTGTCTTCAAATGGAACTTACATGACCCATTATATGAGAACATATTTATTTTATCATATTTTTAATATTTTTTATTTATCTATATAATCTCAATTTCTTAGACTCTGGGATATTATAAAAAAAAACACCATTCTCATTCACCTTAATATACTTTAGTGTACTTGGTGACATACATTGTATATTTGCACATATGATGCTCCTCCAAGCCTTACACAGATGTCTTAATCATATAAAAAATTATAATTAATTATAATAATTTTGTAAAGATAAAGCTATATATTAAATTGAAGGAAAAATCAAATACTTATAAGATATATTCCATCACTAAATTATTGGGCTTGTTATGAAGAGTTGTGAAATGATTGATGTGGTGGTTCTAATTACCACTACACTTATACTCCTCCAATGAATCTTCATATAATAAAGTAGATTTAATGTTTTTTTTGCTTTTTAGATTTATCTTTAAAGATGATCATTTTAGCTCATCTTAAATATTTCTACAAATTTTGAGGCAATGTCAAAAACTTTAAAAGTTAATATGAGAGGCATTAAAGGAAGGCAAGTACTTATTAATAACATAGTTGATGAGGTAATTAAAAAAATGTTTTTTATTAATAAAAACTATTGATAACTTGGATCACATTATGTTTGCATGATGTTGTCACCCATTATAGTACATTGAATATATGTTGTTGTTTAATGTTCAATTAAACTTGCTAGGAGAGATTGAATTGTACTAGCCTCTTTATCACTATTATAAGAAATACTTCAAATCAAAGGCATTTTGACCTCATTTTTAGACTGAGGTTGAAAAGATTTATGTTGGGTTATGACTTTATGAAACCATTTAAGTCAAATGTAAACCTAACCAAATTTAGCTTGGCTTAGATGATTTATTAGTTCGACCCCATTTGAGATCATTTTGAAGAATTACCTCATTAAAAAAATGATTCAAATGATTCATTTACTAAATCACAACCTTTAAAGAATATATTAGATTTAATTTTTTTAAGTTCAAACTAACTGAAAACTCAAATTAAGCCTACTTTGAAATTAATTTCCCTTAATTTGAACTTAAAAGTTCATTTCTCCAAACAAAACTTGATTTAATTAAACACATATATAGGCCTGAAAAATTATTAATGTGGAATTTTGTAAGTTAAGTGGAATTTTATAGAGTTTGATTAACATTCCACTTGAAAAAATGAATCATTTGAATTTTATAAGTCACATTTCCCCAAATTCTATACATATAGTTGGGAAATCATTAGTAAATAATTTCTTAGGGCAGCCCATCACTTCTTCAAATCAAGGAAGTTACCCTCTCTTTTTAAGCACATCCTTATTACCTTGATTCCTAAAGTCAAGGACTCCAACAACCTTTCAGAATTCAAATTGATTTCTCTTTGTAATACTTTTTACATAATGATAGCTAAGGTGTTGGCTAATAGACACAAAAAGGTTCATCCTAGTATTGTGTATCATTTGCAATCGACTTTCATACAAAATCATGATATTACTGATAACATAGTTCTAGCTCATGAGATTTGCAATGATTTCCTTCTGTCCAACTACCAAGAATGATTTATAGCCAAATTTGATTTAATGAAAGCATTTGACACAATCAACTGATAATCTCTCCTCGACAAGCTGTCCCTCTTATTTTAGAAATATGATCGTTGCTTGTATCTCTGAGGTTCACTTTTCTATAGTACTCAATGGTGAGATCATATGATACTTTAGCTCTTCCAATGGCCTTAGACAAGGGTGCCCCTTGTCTCCCCTTCTCTTTACTTTGGCTATAGACACCTTCTTTTGTCTTTTAGATTGAAAAGTTAATCTCCATAGATACAACTCTCTTCTTACTATAGATTGCAGTGTTTCCCACCTTATATTTGCAGATGATCTACTAGCTATGGGGCGGGCCAATGCTTCGACTACTAACTCACGTAAATTAACTCTTGACTTTCTGACATCCTATATGGGACTCATAGTTAATGGTGAAAAATCTCTTCTTTACTTTTCCAAGGACATTCAACTGGCTGAATAGTTTAGCAGGGTTAATGTGAAACTAGGTAGTTTGCCCATTAAATACTTAAGACTCCCTTTGATTGCGGGCCCTCTTAAAGTAGCTCACTTCAGTTCTTTATTTGACAAACTTTTCAAATGATTAGCTGGCTGGAAGTGCAAACTCCTGTCTTTTAGTGGCAGATATCAACTTCTTAAAGTCTCTATCAATAATTACTTACCCTATTAGTTTAGATCGTGACTTTTCTTAAAGGAGTGATAAACAAAATCTCTTCCATATCAGAAAATTTCTTCTACTACAGTGGAGATTATAAGAAATTACATACTATCTTATGGGCCAAAACTACTTTCGGGTTGGCTCGGGTCTCTCTTCTGGTGTTACTCTTAATCTTATTTGTAAGGTTAAAATCTTATGAAGAATTTTGAATAAATCTTCTTTATTGACATATGGCTATCTAATAAATATGATTTTTTATGGAACAAATACCCCACCCGATCTTCTCCCTTATGGAAGGAACTCAAAACTTATGCTTCAAGATTTGGAGAGAAGCTTGATTTTCACGTTGGAAATGAGTCAACCCTTTCTCTTTTTTTATCCTTGGTGTGATGGTAACTCTGTTTTGGAGATGATAGGTCCTGATTGCTTTACCATCTTCAACAAACTCCCTGCATCTCCCCTAAGGATTATTCTTTTCAACAGTTAATGTCATCTTCTGAAAATTTTGAAAATAAAATATCTCAACTATTATGATAAAATTATGAGTCTTTGTATCCATTCTAATGGAGATACTATTCTTTGGAAGGGGCAGAGTAAGATCTCCGCTAGCTTGACTAGAATCTCTATTTTTGAACATCTCCCTAAGGTTAACTGGTTTGAGGAAGTTTGGTTTAAAGGTAGGGCTATTAATCAAGCAATCTTCTACTGGATGACCTATCTTGTTGGTCTTAAGACCTACGATATCTTTTTTGCAAGGGGATTGGGGTCTGTTATAATGTGCTGCTTTTATAAGACAACAAATGAATCATATGCCCATCTTTTTTTGAATGTCCGTTCTCCATGGATTTGATCAGATCTCTATTGCCTAATGGAGCTTTTTTTCCTTATGCAATCTACTCTTGAACAAGTTTTAAGCTTAGTTGCAAATCTTTATCATAAAGTTCTCAAGAGGTTTAGTTGTCTTATCATTACGATTATTGTCTACTACATCTGGAAAGAAAGGAATCGAAGATTTCACCAATGTGAGGCTATTTCAATTTCAGTTATTTTATCTCAAATTAAATCACTCATTGCCTTCAAGCTAAGGCGTTGGAAGTTAAAGCTTCATGACCAGCACATGTTAGTTTGCTTCTTGATAAGTGGAAATATTTTAAATTATAAGTTTTCTAGTCTACTTAGAGTCCTCAATTTTCATAGTCCATCAAGGGGTTTTCTTAGTATGCCGCTACTGCTTTTGTTTTTCCTAGACGATGATGAATACGTTATTAATTTGATTGATCGACTATTTTGCAAGCCATATGCAACTATCATCGTGGTGGTCTTTTCTGCAGCCGAGTATCCTTTATTGTTAGTTACAAGTTACATTTTCTTATATTAGTTACTGTGGAATGAATCTTTAGCGTTCTTCTATTCTTCTGTCCCAATCTTGATACTCTTGGAAGGCAGCCTTGATCATTGATGATGTTCTGCGTGCTCGATTCCTAAATGTGAGAACTTTAATGGCCTTTTAGGGTTTGCAGTTGGTCCTGAAATGCTTTAAGATCAGCATTTTATTTTTGATATCTTCTTTCTGAGTCCAGTGAAGTCTCTTCTGGCTCCTTTTTGTTTTAGCTTCTAGTTTTCTTTCAACTATGTCTGTCTCTCTATCCTCTATATTTTTTTAACTCACTTTTGGAATACTGGTCTTCTACCCTCTATTTTTCCCTAAAAAAAAGAAAAAGAAAAAAAAATTGAAAAGTTGCTCTTCTTAATGCCATTCACCTCCCTATTAAACAAATGACTAACGTCCACATCATCTCTCCCTGAGAATAATAATAAATATTGGTTGGGAGTCTCGCTCCCATTGCAGTAACTAGTGTTCGAGTGCATGCATGTACGAGTTTAATTGCCAGCGCTCCGCCCCAACATGTGGTAATAACTATGTTTTGTGTAACTTCTGTTCAAAGAGGTGATAACATATCTGCATGGCTAAATTGTGTCGCCCTGTATTGATTTTTCGGTCGAAAGAGTTTGTCTTACACTACATGTATGCAGTTACACATGAGTCTCAAAGAGGCTGCCAATTATTTGATTTCTTGTGTCTATTTTAACTCTTATATGTGGTGGTGGGCAGTATGGACTTATGAGCTGATTAATACTCCTTTTCTCCTCATGTGTTTTTGTGCCTTCAGATAAAAGCTTATTTATTAACAGTTAACTTTTGCAGGATAGATTTCAACGATACCATGCTTGCTTAATTCCAACACTGGATGAGTCTGATACGGGTAAAATTCAGCAGCTGTGTCAAAACTTTCAATTTCACACCACAATTTTTATGAGCGTTTGTAAAAACTGCAATGCACCAGGTTAGAATTGCAGATTTTTGTTAACATGAAAGTTATGGAAAATTTTGTTATGTTTCCAACAATACAAAGCTCGCTCAATTCTAACACCGGATGAGTCTGATACAAGTAAAATTCTACGGCTGTGCCAAAATTTTCAACTATGCACCACAATTTTTGTGAGCGTTTGCAAAAACTGCGGCTTACTGGACAGGAATTGCAATTTTTTGTCAACATAAAAGTCATGAGGAATTTCATTGAGTTTCCAACGATACTAAGCTCGCTCGATTCTAACAACGGATGAGTTTGTTACGGGCAAAATACTGCGATTGTACTAAATTATTTTAAAAAGGAAATTAACTCAGGCCTAGTCGTCTGTTGAATGGGCGACTGACGTTGGCGTGGATTTCACAAGTCTCCCATTCCACGGGTGACTAAGAATATTTTTAAAATTTTATTTTTTTATACTTAATTACCTAATTAAAGTTTTAATTAAACATAATTTAAAAATTTAGTCTCTCTCTCCCAACCGCTCTCGATCCTTCTTCCTCAAGACATCGAAACCCCCATCCTCTCTCTCGCCGACAACCAGGTTTGCTAGGTAGGCCAGCCTCTCTCGCCCACACCCAGCTCCCATCGGCTAGCCCTGTATACATTTCCACCCTTCGTTGCTTCCACAGCGGCGGACGTCGTCATCAACATTCCCGAGTTAGCCACCTCGGACAACGTCGCTTGCTTCCGCCTTGCTGCTGCACATGAATCGGCTGCTGTCCACATCTCTGAGACTTGGTATGGAAGCTTTTCGATTTTTTCCTGCATTACTATTCCCCGGCAAACTCCTCTAATGATACGTACTAATTTATGGAATTGGTTTGGTTGGTGAGAAAGGGTCTGGTTCAGTTCCAATTCTGGTCCGGCTTGGCTTGAGGGGGGTTCTATGAGTTGACTCACTGAGTGGTCTGAACCCGGCTGAGTTATTGATAATGGGAGGTTAGCGGGTGCTTTCTGAACCGTTGGATTGGTGCCTTTGTGCTTGGCCATTGGATCTAATCACTTGGATTGAGTTTCTCTTGAGCTGATGCTTGAACCGTCGGATTGAGTTGGTTTCTTATCTGCCCTTGGATTTGGTCTTTGATCAAGCAATTCTTGATTCTTATAGAGTTAGTGGATTACACATGCTGGTTTCTGCGCGGCTTGATTCTTGAATTTGATCTGAGCCTTTGATATTAGCTTAGGAGGCGGTTTCTTTGCCGTTGGATGAATCTTCCGGGAGAAGCTAACTTTACTCAGGCCTTTTATTTCATTTCTTCGACCATTCGAGCCATCGACGCTTCTGAGAGGGACAAGGGGTGT
Source organism: Cymbidium sinense (assembly GCA_021442155.1). Taxonomy (NCBI): domain Eukaryota; kingdom Viridiplantae; phylum Streptophyta; class Magnoliopsida; order Asparagales; family Orchidaceae; genus Cymbidium; species Cymbidium sinense. Next base: position 152,484,439 of record CM038220.1, on the reverse strand, counting down.
GGTTGGGGGTCGGAGGAGAATCTAGGGTTCTCCAAAGGAAGCGCGGTGGTTTCCGGTGAGGAAAACCAGAGAAGACTTGAGAAGGAAGGAGGAGATGAAGAACAGGAGAAGAAGAATATAAGTTTCCTTTAAAATTCTTGATTCTGAATTGTTTCATCTATTTTGTAATTGGGAAAGGCTGTTCCTTTGGATATTATCTTATTGTTGTAAAGCTGTTATATTTGTTTTGTATCATTGTAATCTTCACTCTCTCTGGTCTGAGTATGTAACTTACTCTCTGTTGTTGATTTGGGGATATGGATTCATATCATTACACCCCTCCCCACACTAACCTTGTCCTCAAGGTCAATTCCTGAGATGCTTTCTATATTTCTTTACTTTACACCCAAAAAACATTTGTGGCTAGAAGCCCTTCCCATTGCCTTAATATTTCTTTAATTTGTGGATCTCCTTGCAGTACTATTCTGTGATCTAAAACTTTTAACAGGCCTGATTAATATCTGCCCCTCTCTGAACTGAGTTGGTAATTCTACTGGGTGTAGTGTAGAATCCTATATGTATTGTTTAAGTCTTTGACTTGAAGCTCTCTTCTATGTTTATCGGCCATTTGTTCCCAATGATATTTGTTTTTAAGCTTCCTGTAAATGATATGGATCTCTGTCCCACCTATCTGAACATGATTCCTCCTTCATATGTGGCTGTATTATAAGATGCTTCTCTGTTTGTCCATCTGCTGGAAAATACTATTGTGCCAACTGACTTATTACTATGGAAAAGCTATGCTCTAAGATATTCTATGTAGTGTTTATATAAAAAGATAAACATTATGACTAGGTAGGTGGTTGTAGTGCTGGCTGTTTTCTATATAGTTTGGGCTATAGTTGAATTAAAATCTAAGCTATTTGGATGGTTATAACTATTTGGAAGGTTGATAATTATGCATACTTTATATAATCTTTCTTAGCCTGGATTGAATGGCTGAAATTGTAAGCTTGTTTCTAATACTTCTTCATGTATCCACTGTCTTTCTGGTTGAGTATATTGCTGTAGTTGATACTCTTGGTCTTCATTGACCATTATGAAGGCAAATAATTTGGCTTGACATATACGTCCTCTGTGATATTTTTCCTCACAATTGAAACACAATCCTTTCTTTCTTCTATCTTCCAATTGTGCTGCAGTTAATTTCTGAATAGGGATCTGTGGTCTATTTTGGTTATTGCTGTTGTTATTTGACATAACTGGTGTAGAAAGAATTGGAGGTTGTTTGTTCGATTACTGAGATGTAATTCTTGAGGATCTTGCTGTATAAACTTCATCTGCTAATCTATCTTCCATTAATTTGGCTAATTGAAATGCTTGTTGCAGTGAATTTGGCTGCAGTGCCCTAACTTCTCTTTTAATATCATGCCTTAAGCCAGATTCAAAACAGCTTTGTAAGAAATCAGGAGGAATTCCTGAAATCTGATTTGCTAACTCTTCAAATTCATTGTAAAATTCTTGTACTGTGGATTTCTATTGAAGTTTGGCTAATTCACCCCTTAAATCTCTATAAAGGGAAGGTCCAAACCTCTGAATGACTTGATCCTTGAATTGTTGCCATGAATGCAACTGTTTATTCATATGCATCCATTGGTACCAACTGAGTGCAGGGCCATCCATATAAACTGAAACTATTATGAATTTCTGATCTTCAGACAGATTATAATATTAAAAAAATTGATCTGCCTTAAACAACCAACCCCTTGGGTTTTCACCATTAAATCTTGGCATGTCAACCTTAACTGGTCTAACATTTTGTATTTGAGGTCTAGTAGAATGATTAAATTCTGTTGAGTATGAGTTACATACCTTTGATTGTTGCTGATCTTGAGAAGATTTATCTAATTTCTCCTCTATAGCCGACAATCTTCTTGAAACTTCATTCAATATTAGAGTGATTGATGTCATTTGCTCATCATATTTATTCAGTCTTCCCACACATTCTTCTAGAGTTTTTGCTGTGTGTCTTGTTCCTTCTGCCATTTCTGTATGATGTAGTCAACAAGAGCACCAATGATACGTACTAATTTATGGAATTGGTTTGGTTGGTGAGAAAGGGTGCAGTTGTTCCAATTACGGTGCAGCTTGGAGGGGTTCGTGAGTTGACTCACTGAGTGGTCTGAACCCGGCTGAGTTATTGATAATGGGAGGTTAGCGGGTGCTTTCTGAACCGTTGGATTGGTGCCTTTGTGCTTGGCCGTTGGATCTAATCACTTGGATTGAGTTTCTCTTGAGCTGATGCTTGAACCGTCGGATTGAGTTGGTTTCTTATCTGCCCTTGGATTTGGTCTTTGATCAAGCGGTTCTTGATTCTTATAGGATTACACTTTGGTTTCTTGACTTGATTCTTGGATTTGATCTGAGCCTTTGATATTAGCTTAGGCGGCTTTTCTTTGTTGGATGAATCTTCCGGGAGAAGCTAACTTTACTCAGGCCTTTTATTTCATTTCTTCGACCATTCAAGCCATCGACGCTCCTGAGAGGGACGACTGGGGGTCGGAGGAGAACCTAGGGTTCTCCGAAGGAAGCACGGCGGTTTCCGGTGAGGAAAACCAGAGAAGACTTGAGAAGGAAGGAGGAGATGAAGAACAGGAGAAGGAGAAGAAAAGTTTCCTTTAAAATTCTTGATTCTGAACTATTTCATCTATTTTGTAATTGGGAAAGGCTGTTCCTTTGGATATTATCTTATTGTTGTAAAGATGTTATATTTGTTTTGTATCATTGTAATCTTCACTCTCTCTGGTCTGAGTATGTAACTTACTCTCTGTTGTTGATTTGGGGATATGGATTCATATCAACTGCCTTCATTAGCTTCAATGTCCTCAAACTTATCCTCTCACTGTCAACTGTTGTCGACGTCGATGTCGACCTTCACTGCAGTCCCAAAGCCATCACCACCCTCACTTGTACCACCTCCGGCGATGTCCCCACCGCCTCTCTTGCCGGCACACTCCTCCACATGGCTAGAACCAGTGATGAACGATGTGGAGACGGATGACGGAACGGGCGCTTCTTTGACCTCGACTTTGCCACCCCTATCATGCGTCAGCTGTTAGTGATTACAGACAATTTCTCCGATACATCAACTGGAAGATGGAAGAAGCGGATTCTACTTTGTATTCAATGTGGGCGATTATACAGGATAATTTTTTTTAATTAAGTATCATTAAAATTTTAATTATATAATTAAATATTACTAAATTTTTTTTAAAAATAGGTATAATCACTCAATTAGTGAGCAACTAAGTAGCCACATTGGATATGATGTGATATGGCTTTAGCCACGTTAATCTGAGACAAGTCGACGGGCCTCAGATTAATTGAAGCCAGTCTCCCACTTCGTGAAGCAAAAGCTCACTAAGTAGGCGGCCCTGATCTAAAATAGGGGCGTCAGACCCGGTCGACCTATTTCCTCCTCCTCCTCCCTCTCTATTGCATTCGATTTGCCCCCGTTTGAGGATTCCGCCGCCCCTAAGAGCACCGCTCACCAGTTTTGCCCTTCCGAGCATGCTCCTCTCCGTCTCGAAGCTTCCCGGCAGTCGTCGGCGTTGCTCCAATCGCTGGCATTGTGCCATCTTTTCTGGGTATCCGAAAGAAACTTCTTTCTTCCCGACATCCACGTCCATGCCATTTGACGACTTCCCTCTCCCATCTAGCAACCGTTGGAAGCCAACATTAGCTTTCGATGATGATTCTGATGGCTCCATTTTGTTCGAGGAAGTTTCCTGTGGCGGATTCTACCATTTTTACGCACATTTTATCATTCTTCGTGAACACACGGTAAATCTCTATTTCTATCCATTTATAAATTAATAGAGTATGTGTGCTACGGATTAGAGTTGTATGGTTAGAATTTTGTTTAGGATTTGATTTGTAGGTTTGTGTTAGCATTGCGGTTCAGGTGATAAGTAGTCGAGTGTAGTATTACTTAGGGTGTCTATTGATATAAATTTTTGATTATTTATGTAGTTTGTTTTGCAAGAATGAATAGAGAATTTGTTTCACTGATTCTTTTCTATGGAGGCGAACTAAGTATCGATGAGCAATTCAGTCCAAGTTATGTGGGAGGTCGAAATCATCCAGTTAAGGTTCTGCGTCACAGCACCTTACTGGAATTGAAGCAAAGAATTATGAGAACCTTACACATTGATTCAGAGAATCACACAATCACTCTTACATGTCGTTATCCGGTGGGTAATTGATTTATAATGTCTGTTATATCTGATGATGATGTTTGTGAAGTTACACTGGAAGAAGCATCCCGTCAGATATTAGTGTTGTATGTCGAAGTGGAGGATGTTAATGTTGCATCCACAATAGCTGATCCGAAATAAGGTCAGTAGATATACTACTGATGCATACACAGGATGTCATGGCACGTGCACCTCTGGAGACACAACGCAGCTTTGATGAGTTGATTCCCAGGTAATACCTTGTCAACCTTTCCCTGTTTATACTTGTAATAATTAATATGATAGTTTGTCATCCAACTTATGAGTTTTGTGGCAGCGATGATGTTGTTTATCGTTGAGGAATGTGCCTCGAGTCTGTAAAATGAGTATCGGACTATGAGTGGTTCAAGTGAGTGAGCAGGATATTAGTGATGATGATTGTTCACTTGGGGTAGAAGTCACTGTGCTTGGGAATCTAGACAGTCATGATCTTTTAAAAAAATCATTCACTCCGAAATATTGATGGTGAGAGTCAGATGTTGTCCACAAACGAGTATGTCCGGATGTGTCAAATTACGAGAGAGTGTGATAACGATATTTACTTTGCTACGATACGGGAGCATGCTCGGAAGGGCAAAATTGGCCGGCGGTGCTCTTGGGGGCGGCGGAATCCTCGGTCGGGGGCGAATCGAATGCAACAGAGAGGGAGGAGGAGGAAATAAAGCCGATCGGGTTCGATCTATTTAGATCATGATCAGTCCCCACTAAGTGGGCGTGGCCTCAGTTGCATTATGGTGGGCGGCGGCATCGATTAACGCGTGGCTAAAGACACACCACATCGTCTCCGACGTGGCTACCTAGTCGCCCACTAATTGGGCGACTATATCTATTTTAAATTTTATTTAAGTAATACTTAATTATGTAATTAAGATTTTAATGATACTTAATTTAAAAAAATTGCCATTATACAAAGAGACTAGTCCGTACCATGCAATCTAAGAAGGAATCAATTATTAGTTCCTCAAGTTCATTCTGAGTCATTTCCTTAACACCTTGCTTGAACGTAAGTGAAGATGTGAATTTGATAGAAATGTAAGGTTCTGAAGACAATGAGAATGGGTCCCTTGATCATCTCCCATAGCAATCTTTATTAGCTGTTGAAAAAAAATGTTATTGTTGATTCTACAAACTGATTGTGTTGAGGAGGTTTACTTACTTGACTCTTTGCCCAACAAAGCTTTTTCGAGTGTTCGTTCCACCAGATATCGGCTTGGGAGAGGTATAACTCTACAATTTAGAAAAAGCCTCTAGGAATTCTGTGTATTGTGAAATGAATGCGAGCGTCATTAGGATTCAACTATTAGATATCTCGTACTTTACTTTCTAAACATTTTCAACGATATATATTGTCAACTTTGTATTTCATTGTTCGGAAAAATTTTTTGGTGAACGTTCATGTTAAGGCCGTTCATTCCATTTGTTTGGAATGAATAAAATTGATTGAGTCAAGTAGCGTAGCAATATGATTTCACCTTTTAGGCCGTGATTAAGGGGCTATTTGGTTGGTTGAAAAAAGAATGTAGTATAAAAAGAATACAGTGAAAATCAATATAATGTAAAATGATTACTTTACAGTTATTTGGTTGAGACTTTTACGAATTTATGACTTTACTTTTTTATGTTTGGTTAAAAAAATATAATGTAAAGTATTTTTTGGCGACACGGCGTGTGGCGTGTGAGAACATAATACTTTACATTGGCCGGTATATTTGGAATTCACCTGATTTTTGGAATTCGCCCAAATCGGGTGAATTCCAAATACACCAAAAATCACCGATGTAATGTATTTGAAATACATTACATTACCTTAGAAATTTATTTTACTTTAAGCCAAACACCAAAAATATTAAAATTCCTGCATTTACTTTACTTTCCAATCCAAATTCTTCCAACCAAACAGCCCCTAAGTTGTGATCGTTTAATCTCTGATCAAAAGGTCATAGTTAATTCAGTGTATTCTTTTTAATTAAATGAAGTTAATTAAAAAAAGAGAAGTCAATTAATCTTTAAAACTTCAAAAATCTAGAAATAATCTATAACTAAACTAAACTCTTAAAAATATAAACATTTTATTATAGAACCTAAATAAAATTTAAAAAAATAAATAGAACCAATATTTAATCATCAATTATATCATAATAAAATATAACAAATCATTTGAATATAATCTATGAAGTCAGTAATAAATCAAGTTAACTCCTTTTCCTTTGATGATTGACTCTAAAGATCAGAAGAAAAAAATAAGTTATGCTCCATATCTATAATTATAATTAATTTAAAAATTAATTAAAACCAATTAAACTTTAATTGGTTAGTTACTTATATAAAATTTTCAGAATTCATAACCAATTTAAATCACATTCTAAAAATGTAAACTTAACTCCCATAAGGCATAAACAACATTTGAAATCAAGAAAATTTTCAAGCAAAATTGAACAATTAGTATTTTAAATATCATAATTAATATTCTAAACTAATTAATTAAGATGTATATGAAATCAAAATTTAATCTAAATGACTCATAAATTTCATAAGTAAATCTTCCACTAAATTGAATTTAAAAAATGGTAATTAAAAAATAACTAAAATGTATATGAAATCAAATGATAATTAAAAAAATGTAAGACCACTTAATTGAATTTAAAATGATAAGGTTTAAGTTATTTTAATATAATAATCAATTAATTAATCCTTCCACTTAGAAGTTTATTATAAAATGATTAGACTTAGAAAAGTTACTAATACATGTCTATAGACCTACATTAATAAATGAAACCTAGGAAAAATAAAATTAACTTATTTTAAATAACAAAATATTTTTTATGCTTAAATATTTAATTTAATCAAGTGAAAATTTAAAAAAATTTTCAAATGACATATTTTTCATGGGAGTTTATTTCTCTTTCTAATGCTCCTATAAAGTTTTATGACTTTATAACATATATATTTAAATATTATTTAGAAAATAAAATATTATAATAATATAAAATCTGAACTAATTTTAGATTGTCCCAAATCTTTATGGCATATTTGTTTGGTGTTTCCTAACTCTAGAGTATATTTCCATAGTTTTGAGAATATTTTACCATCAATGTAAATTTTCTCCCTTATTTAATTAATTAATAATACAAAATAATTAATAATTCAAAATTTTAAGTAAAATATTACAAAATATTTCTAAGGATGCTTTATGGCCTTGGGATATAATTAATGAAGTCTTGAAGTCATTAAAATCAAAATTAAAACTAAAGATTAATTACAACTCAACTTAATTATTAAATGATTTCAATGCTATTAACTAAATTAACTAAATTTCATAAAACTTATTTTGGTTAGATTTTATTAGGAGTATGATGGGGGAGAAGAGTGGGCATTACCACAGGTATATAAAAATAAAAGTCAAGTGCCTAAAAATACACAAAATGATAAATTAATACATTAGCTAAAAGCATTTTTTATACTAATCATGATTCTAGAATTTAGAGAGTGAGTCTCGATTCTTAGATTCCTTTTCTTATTAATAACAACTTACTATCTTGTATTTAATAAGACTAATCACATGTATTTAAAGTGCAGATGGTGTTTAGCTAGTAGCCCAACCAAGCGAGTTATAGGTGGTAGGGATAAGTTTATACTCTTAAGTGAGAGTTAACCAATACATCCCAATTTTTCACCATTAGATTAGGTCAAGCTTCTAGCTCGTGCTAAAGCAACTTTAATTCTAGGGTCTGAGGCTGCCTATTTGTCCTATGCTATAGATATAAGTCCTCACTTTTTAGGCATTTTCATAGTCTTGCGTTGTTGAGACATAAAACCTAGCCTTCTAATGAAATATCAAATTTTTTTTTTAATTTTAAATTTATAAAACCCAAATATAGGATATACTAGAGTGCTTATCGGGCTTCTCAATATCTAAGCACTTTCAACTTATCATCCTCTGAAATTTGTTAAGAATTATTCCCTCTAAGTTATCTTATTTGATTTCCAAATTAACCATCCTTGACTTAAACTTTAAAATCTATAGAGATAATTGCTGACTACTTTAATTGAGAGTTTATTAGAAGATTCATATCTTCTAAGTTGTAATTAACTATAGTGGCTTACCCTACAATTAAAATAAACCTCTCGAGGTAGTATATTATTTTGAGATGTCATACTTAGTCACCTAAATAAGTACCCACAAGATCATCATAGTGTCCTCAACATATTTTTAATTACCACAAGCTTCTATCAATTTAACTCTTACTATAAAATTATAATATGTATAATTTAGATCTTGGATAAAAAGATTAGGCTCCACATATGAAGAGAAAATAAATGAATCATATTTCATTTTTTTCCAATATAAATTAGACTTACACAAGCATTAGTTCAATCACACTTGAATAACATAAATCAAAATATACTAAAATAATTGATTATAATAATATAATTCATTGTACCATAATAATTGAAATCTTTAATATATGTAGTGTTAACCACATTAAAATTTAGAGTTTTGTTATTCTCAACATGTGTTTTGATGTAAAAGTTGTATCTATTAATGTAAACTATTTTATACCTTTATATATTTTTAAGAGCCCCTAATCAAGAGCCTTTATTTTATTTGATATTAGAAGATCATTACTTCATATGATAAACAAAAAAAAATCATTATTTAATAAAATTAAGAATTAATGAGATTAGAAATTTTTATTTGTTTGAACCAATCTTGACATATTTCATTTATCAACTTCTCATTGTCTACGGGCATAAGATATGTGTGCTACCATCTTTAAAAAATTCTCTATATGATATAATATTTATCATAATAGTGGAGCCCATATATGCAAGCTTGCATCAAGGATTTATTATATAATATACTTAAAGTCACCTTGCCTAAAGTAGCTATAACACTTGATTGCTGACACCATAATAGTACCATTATCTCTCATCATTTCATAGACATATTTTACTTGAAAGCTTGCATAACAACTAAAATCATTTCACGTATTTAAAATAAAATATATTTCTTCCTTAATAATATATCCCTCTACACTTGACCCTTCTAATTGTGCCTTATTGCCAATGTAATCTTTTTATAATAATAAAATTATATATAATAAAGCTCAAATGAATGTTAAAATATATAATATCAATTAATGAAAATTAATTATATATTACCTCTTAAATGAGTTCATCCAATCTATATCTTTTAAAACCATAAAATTTACTTTTCTCTACTTTGTGAATTAGTAAGTGATTTTTGATGATAACCATGTTACAAATTAATTTTAACAATTATCATATCTTTACAATAATGCTTATAACCTCCTTTAATGGTGCACAAAATATAATCATAATTAATAAAATTATTCAATAATAACATGTCAATCATGATTTTGATGCCCATAATTTTATAAGCATTACAATTTACAAACATTAAAATATTTAATGGATAGCCTTTAGGTAATTTTAAATATTTCTCTTAAACTTCACATAGCATCAAGTTATCTTTAATATTTTAAAACAAGTTGGAGGTAAAATACATCAACTATTTTATAGAATATATAATTCTATTTATTTAGATATCAATTAAATCTTTTCATGCTTGTAGGTTATCTTTGGATTTATTATGATATACTAATTTTTTAGTAAAATTAGCATAAAATATTCTTTTTTTTTTACATAAGAAGTTATATTCCCAATAAGGCTAGTCAACCAAAATATTTTTTATTTTATTGAATCATCTTATTCAATTATCTCTTCATTATATTCTATTTTTATAAATTTTAGCCTGGTTTTAAAAATTTTATTGAGATTAAATTGTGAATTTATACTTATGATAATATTGGACTTCCACTAATCCTCTTAGGCATAGATTCAACTTCTTTTGTGTTACTAAAATAATAATTTTATTATTTAAATATATAATTTATTATGAGTCAATACTGATGAATTATGTAAGAAAATTTCTTACTCTTATATGATTAGAACGATTCTACCTTTTGAGTAAAAAAAACAAGCACATCTAACTTTGGTACTTCACTAAAATAACATACTATTTATAAAAACATTTATTAATAGTTCACGTTAATGCTACATATATCATAAATTTGTCTACTTGTAACATCATCACATTAAACACAAGGTTATAATTTACCTCTCTCTTAAATTAATGGTTGGAGATAAAATTCAGTATCATTTTTTGAACTAATTTTCTCATTTGATGTAGTCATTGATAGAAAAAAAAATGTTTATTTTATTCCAACATAAGATAGCATATTATAAAGGACCAAAATCACACACCAAGTAATATATGTACTACGACTAACCTTAAAAAGGAAAGAACTCATCACTTGTAAAATTCAACTTAGCAAACCATCAACCATTTCCTAGCATTAAAACCTTAAGATAATTAAACTTATAACCCTAAAAAGATTGAACCCATTACTAAGCTTTCTTTTTTTTTGATGACACCCTATCCTTTCTATTGGTCTCTTCCTCTCTCTCTCTCTCTCTCTCTCTCTCTCTCTCTCCTTCCTCTCATTGTTATTTTGTTATGAAATTTAAGAAACTATTGATTTTGTTATATAACCACACCTAAAATCTCCCACTTAAAGTTTGAACTTTTAATATGCCTATTTAGTATTTGTGTTTGAATACTTCTTTTTGTAATACTTTCTTTCATTAGTGTTGAAGATTAATTAAAACTTTATGATACCTTAATTCATCAATACCAAATTTACTAAACCTTATCTTATTATTTTTTGGCTTAGTTATTTTTAATTTTTTGTTGTAAAGTGTTTTTATCTTTTATAAGCTATTGCTTGATAAAAATTTTATTTTGCATCACTTTTAATAATCGTTAGAACTAGATTTTATAATAGCTCTCACTTTTATAGTACTTACTAGTAATGACTATATAAGTAATCTAAGATATTAGTATGCGATTGATTTCATCTAAAAAAATGAAATAAATTGAACATCTAGATGTTGACCTCACTTTTGGAGTGAGTATCCAATCTTCTCATCATAAATCTAAGAGTTTTCTAGGCACTAAGAGCTCCTTAGTCATAGGGCACTTCTAGTGGCTAAGTGAACATTAACCTAAGCTTAGAAACTTAGGAGGATTAGCCTTGGGATTAGATCATGCCTTAGGACCTAGGGAAACCTACCTATCCTATAGCCTAAACCAAACTCTTGCCTACCTCCTTAGCCAAAATCAAATCTCAAATCAATATAAGCAAAATCCAATTGAATCCCAATTTATATCCAAACCCCAAACCAAAATCAAATCCAAATGATTTGAATCTAAGCCCATGATTCAATCCTGTGGACTTAGCCAAAATTCCTTCAATCAATCCCAACTCAATTGATTATCTTATAAATCAATTAATCCTTCAATCATCATTCCACACTCTACCAAAACTATAATCAAATCAATCAAACCCAAAATCAATTCAATCAACCTAACCTAACCCATTTGACCTAAAAGATCTAAATGAGCTAAAATCCAATTGCGCCCAAATCAATTGTAATCAAAGTTATCAATCAATCCCAAATCAATCATCAAACTCAACTCAACTCAATTCAACCCAAAATTGAAGCCAATTGCATTTAGGTTCACTTGACCCAAAGTGACCTAAAGGACCAATTTGAGCTAAACCTCAACCTAACCCAAATTTTATTGAACCAAACCATTCAAAATTTTCTACAATGATTGTTGATCATCCTTGATTGAGAAATCACAATCAATTGGGTCAAACTAAGTCAATTTGGTCAATTAACAAAGTTAACCCCTTTATCCTACATGAGCCCAATGAAACAAATCTCATACTATTCCAAATCAATTGAAATCAATGATTGATACCAACCTAAAAACAATCTTTGAACATGACTTGAGCACTAATTGAGCCAAACCAAACCCAATTGGCCTCTTGACCCAAGTTGACCCAATTTAAACTAAATGGACTAATTGGGTCAAATAAAAATCTAATCCAAATTGATTTCAACCAATGTTCAAATTCATTCTAAATTGATTATTGAACTTGATCAAAGACTTGATTGAACCCAACTTGATCAATTTAACCAAATTGACCAATATAGCCCAAAATGACCTAAAGGGTCAATTTGGCCTAAATCATTCCTAAGTCCAAATTGATTGAAATCAAAGCCTACAATCATCTTCAAATGATCAATTGAACATAAACCAACACCTAACCCAAGCCAATTTGGGTAATTTGGCTAAATTGGTCAACTTAGCCCATTTGACCCATATGAATCCAAATGGGTCAAAATCAAATCCAAGCTAAATTAAATCAAACTAATTGAGCCAAAACATTGCAAGTACTCATTTGAACTTAACCCAAGTCTTGGTTTGACCCAATTTGACCAATTGGTCAACTTGACCAAATCTAGCCCAATTTGACCTACATAGGTCAAATTGGGCCAAATCCATTCAAACGAGCCCAAACCCTTTGAAACTTGGCATGACCCATCCTTGGTCACATTGGGTCTGCCTAATCCACCCTAACCCAAATTGAGCTTGAATTGACTCATTACCCAATGGGTAAAGCCTCCCACATGAGATAAAACCTAATTTTGGAAGGTCAAACCCACTCTCCTCCCATTGGCAGCCACCCTAAGCTCCAAATGGACACAAAGACCACTGACTCACCTAACCCAAAGCTATTGGGCTAGCCATGAGCCAAGTGGAGGTGAGCTAACCCAAACCTCCCCATTGGAACACTTAGCAACCCAAGGATAACCACCTCACCCAAGGACAACCACCTCAGCCAAGGACATCCACCTCCCCTCCCTTGGTCACTTAAACTGAGCCACCTCACCCTCCTCCTGCCACCCACACCTGCCTGCGGTGGCCAGACTCTTACAAACGACAGAGATAATCTTCACCATTGGATTGGAGGAGGGGAGGGGTATACTCCCCTCATTCTCATTTGAATCCACACATTGGCATTCCTGAGAGCTTTGGCACCTTGAGACAAACTCCCCCAAGCATTTCCAGAGCTTCCAAGCCTCCCCACCATCAGTGATGATGAAGCTAAGCATGCCCAAAAGAGGACAAGGCCTAATTCTAACTCCACCAAACCTCAAACAATTTTAAATTAACTTCACCCACACATTCACCAAGCTTTGGCGAGGTGAAACAATCTTGTTTCGAGAGATTCAAGCACCGGAAGTCCATCCTAGCCAAACTCTGATGTGTTTTTTAGTGACGGTTGATGCATAGAGCCACTAGTGAGGAGGCAAGGTGCGAGCTTCTCAACAGGACTTCGTCTATTCAAGGCGAAGCTACCTCAGTTGGTTAACTGTCAGTATTGAGCTCCGACGAGGTACATTTCGGCAAACCATACTATTTTCAATTTTTGTTTGGCCTTTTTGAAGAAAATTGAAATGTCATGTGAAATCCATCGTTAGATCCTCTTAGATCCCTTCTATGAAGCTTTTGGGATCAATTTCGGTGTCTCACAAGCTCTGGGTAGCTCAAATCTAGTGGAGCAAGGTAGATGGTGTCCGTCTTCCATCGCTCGGGGGATGATAGATCATCCACCGTCCATGCCATGTGATTGGAATGGACGACTGTGATTATTTGCTAGATTAATTCAATTTTTAATCTTATAGGAACCGCAAGTTTGATCCCCACTGTCCGATCATAGATCGGATGGCGGGGATGAAAGCGTGTCTGCCGTTGCCACAGTAGCGCCGCTTTGGACGGGTGTAAATAACCAATCCCATGGGGCCATGTGGAAAGCACTACCACATCAGCGGTCCACATGGCACCGATGGGATTAGGGGTTAATTAGGCTTAATAATTCATTTTAATGGCTGAACTTCATAAATTCATAACTAATTATAGAAATATCTAAAAAATACAAGTAAATACTCATTGTAAAGGCAAAATAGAGGAGGTTTTATTAAAAATATGTCCATATAATTTTATTTTGAATAATAATTAAGACTTAATTAAGTTATGAATGTTTACTTAATTAACTTAATTAAGCTCTAATCACTTGGGCAATTAATCGTGAACTTTGTGTGTTGATTTAGTGGGATGATCTCTACCTCCCATGATTTTTTTGGAATTTATTGCTTAGGTAATTAGGGGAATTAGTAATTCAAATCTTAATTACCCCCTTTTGTCAATTTAATGATTAATTAAAATTGTAAACAACAAAAAATAATTAATTTGGCTCATTTAATCACTGATTAATAGTGAGGTGATGAGGGAGAGTGATTAGGACCTTCTTCCTAATTACTTTCTCGAATCCATTTCATTAAAGAGAGTTAATTAATGTGAGATTTAATTAGGCTTAATTAAATAAGTAAATTATTAAATGAAATCAAATTGAAATGTTAATCAGAAATCAACAATCAAACTAAGGGTTCCTCTTTATGTGTTTAATAACATAAAGACTCTTAAAAAAATTATGATTAACCCATAGGTGTGGGAAAATTATAAAAGTACTTAATTAGATTTTTTAGCTTAATTAATTTTTAATCATGAGCCAATTATATTAGGTCCTTTAAGAGCATTATAATTTTATTTTCATCCATGTTCATATCATTTATGGCTCATGATTAAATGATTAATAAAATTAAATAAGCATAGGAAAGGGTAATTAAGTGATTTAATTAATGATCCAACTTAATTAATTCATAAAATCCATCTAATTATCTTTCTTTAAACTAATTATGATTACTAACTTGGGAATGGGATTAAAACAAAAAAATGATAATCTCTCTTCTTTAAGTTTAATCCAAATCCAAAAATTAAATTAATAAGAAGCTTTGGTTTTCTTTAAATAGTTTTATTTAATATGATTATCCTTAGGAATTAGTGTATTTGAATGAATCAAATGTTTATATTTGGCTATTCCTTTCCAATCACTTTAAATGTTGTATGTCATGTGATCCCATGCCTTCATCTTTTCAAATCTAAATGAATCAAATGAAATTTATTTATGATCATATATAGATTTACATATGTTTGAATGATAATATGTATGTAGTCTAGACATCTCAAAAATATGAGGCTTTAAGTAGCCCCAAGGAGATCATTTGATTATCCCACTTCCCTGGTTAATAATGACACATACTTGCTCACATTTGTTATACATATGTATGTATATTTGATTAATGAATGAAAATCCCCCTTTTTCACTAAGTATGTATGCATTCATGATCATTTAAGTGTGTTAAAATGTATTGTATGCATAGGTATACTAAGTGTTAAATCATATGCATGTTGTAGGTGATGGAAAGGAATGACTTAGCAAATTCCATGTGATTGCAATTCAACTACATTAATCTTAAGATGCCTTTCATGTTGAATATGTTTCTTTAAGGTTAACCCAAATCTACGATTAATAAAATATTTAATAAGCCATTCACTAAAAAAAACTAAATCATAAAAATGTACTTCTAGAAATAACTTAAGGTAGGGATGAAGGAGGTTAATCCTCTTTCTTCTCTTTACAACATGTAGATGCTAAGTGTAAATCAAATGAAATAAAATAAAATGCAAAACTAAAATTTGTAAGGCATTTAAATAACTTGAAATGAAACCCACCTTTATGTTAACTTAAATAATTTCCAAACTTAGAGAATTATAACTCTAATGATTAGCTAAGATATATCATATAAAGCCTAAGCACGCACATTAGAACTAAGCCACTACTTCTATTTCTAAGTTATGATGATGTATGAGTGGTGATATGTTTTATTTTGTGATGTAATATTTTAGGGAATGTTATGACTTGTAGACTAGATGTTAAGCTATTGTTAGCCTAATATTATCTTTTGCAGGGAATTATGCTTAAGGGACCACTTAAAAATTAAATATAAATGTTCTCTTCGCAGGTTGCTTATGCCCTTAAGCATAATCCATATTAGGACAGGTGAGCTTGGTTACCTATGTGCAGGGTACTAAATCCAAATTATGAAATATAACTGCTTGAGAATGTATGTATGTTTAGCTAAACTCTATTTTGTAGGTGTAGTTAGATTTACTTTCACAAAAATATAATTTTGTAATAGAAATTAGGATTAGTGCTATGGGGATTATGATGAGCAGTGGCTAAAAGGGTTAGTCCTGTGATGCACTGTGATGCCTTAGAGTAAATCAAATTAAAAGAAGGAAGAGATGAGGAAATGAAGACCGCCGTAGCACGTATTCAATTTTAATTGTGATTATTCTTTTATATTCTAGGTTGTATAAGGGTAGAGCTCGGCTATCCAATTTTTTTTTAGGGGTGTACAATGGTACCCGGCTGCACATGCCTTTTATTCTTTTGTGGTAGTTTATAAAATAATTAATGTTGTGTTTAGCTTGCACATCAGAGTTGCATTTTTTTCATAGTTTCTTTATGATTGATGTTTTAATGTGTGGCTTGAATGCAGTAGGCTCTTAGGATAAAACTAATTTTTCTACCCCAACTAATAACTCATAATTAAATTTAAAATAACTCATAAAATCATTTTAAAGCTTAGGTCATAATCAAGATAATTAAAAGATTTAACAACCCCTTAGTTGAATGATGTATGTGATAATATCATGCATAACATATTGATTCGCTCTTGAATAGGGAGGGTCTCCACTCTTGCACGATAGGAGAATGCTTGACCTGTGAGGGCACCCCTTGCAGTGGAGAACACCTCCTCCCATTGATTTAGCCAATAATCTAATTTCATCATGCATTTAGGCATAAAATATCCTAAGCCTTTGTCCAAATGAATAAGTCAAAATAATATAATATTTAAAAAGATCTTTGCATTTTTAGACTAAGTCATATGCTCATGCCAATCGTACTTTAGTCTCTTAGGGAGTGAGTTTAGGACTCTAATCTCTTTCCAAATTAACTAACAGCTTAAAATATCTTATAATTTTATAAGACCAGCCTTCATGGATTTAAAATATAGGAGGTGTTAGTTGGCGGCCAATCCAGACAGTTGTAAGTCCAGAAGAGTCAGACGGGTTTATTCTCCTTTGTGGAAGTAAACCATATGTGCACTTTTAGGCATCTCCATAATCTTATGTTAATGTATTATATGCCCAAGTCATCTAATAAAATTTCAACTTAAACAAATAAATCATCTTACTTTCAAAAATATAAAGCCTCACCATAGGATTGGTTGGAATGCTCACTAGGCTTCCTAACATTATGAGCATTTCCTACTTATTTTCCTTGAGATTTCAAAATAAGTCTTCCAATTGAACAATCCCACTTGCTTTTTCAAAATAGTCAATTCATTGATAGTCTTAATCATGAAATCTTTGGAGACAATAATTGACTATTTTAATTGAGAGTTTTCATAGGAAATCTCATTTCTTAGGATGTAATTAACTACGAAAGCTTTCCTTTTTAGAGAACTAAAGAACTCGACATAAAATAAACCCTACTTTACTTTTCCATGTAAAGTAAGGGAAAGATCTCTAGTACATACGAAGACCCGTCATGCCTTAGGAGTCCTTATTAGGTGATTAGGCCCATTGTAGGGTGATATTTTCATCTTTCGAGATAGTACGTCATACCTTAATGTCATATACGATCACTTCAATAAGTATCCCCAATATCTGCATGGTCCACCCGATAGCATCCGAAAATAAACACCACACTATAATTGGGGTGTTGTGATGCTAAAATTGCAGCGCCCAGGTGCTTTCACTATCGTATATAATCTAGTAACTCAAACTCCCCCCCACAGTTGCCTACTTAAATAACATAGCACCGCAGCACTATGATCTCAGTGTTGAGGCACTGTCAGAATGGCTTTCAATTTTAAATTTTTTTAAAAAACTACCATTCCCGCCCTAGCAGTGATAATTGTCTAGAGGGGAGCAGGGGGAATGGTTATGCAGCAAAACATTGTCCCAATGGTGGGAACAGTTGCTTAGCTACCTCCACTTATCTTCTTCTTCTTTTCCACTCACTCTCCCTCTAACCCACCTGCCCGATTCTTGCTCTTGATCTCTTGCACTCTCAACAACATGCTTTCTGCTGCTACACGAGAGCGTTCTCCTCACACATAAGACAAGATCGAAGCCTACTACTGTTAACTCCAAGTAAAAATCTATGAAAATTCATCTTTATATATTTCTCTCTTTAAAAAGAAATTTTAAAAGATTTCCACCACCGATCTTGGATGCGGTGAAAAATTTAAAAACTTGTCTTCATTAATCTTGGATTCAGATTAAGAAAAGAAAGTCCCCAAACCTAGAATTTCATAATCCTAAAATTCAAAGACCTCTGCCATTGAACAAAGTTCCAACATGAGAAGAAAAACTATCCATTCATCGATCTTGGATCGAGAACAAAGAAGAAGAGTGCTTTTGCAATGACTAAAATCTAGCATTGCTAAATATTATACCACTAAATTTTTATTAAAATTATTAATTCTATAAGAATCTAGTTCAAAAAAATGAAGTTCCCGCCCCACGGTGCCAAGGCCCAATGCTGAGGCCCTAGGCTCTTGGGAATGAAATCTTTGACACTTTATCTTTTCGTGTCGTGGCATCAAATATTTGGCAGCATGGCATTAAGCTCTTGGGTGATTTTATTCTTACAGTGCTGGGATGTTGTATTTCAATAGCATAGTGGTAGGCTCTCGGGGATTCACCTCCTTAAAATAGCACCACAATGCTATTTTTTAGTGTCGAGGTGCTACTTCATAAAAATCTATTCCATGGTCAAACTTGATTTTAGATAAATAAAACCCCCTCTTTGTTGATCTTAGATTTAGAATAAAGGAGAAGAAAGCTAATGCACTAAAAATCATAAAAGTTAATACTACTAAGGCGTTATGGTGCTGAAATTTAAAATTTATCCAAAACTATTAAATATTAGGCACTGATGACACAACACCATGATGCTGTGGGTCCAACACTGAGGTGCTAAGTTCTTAAGAATCTTGAATCTCAGGCGAGCATTTAACAACACCATGATGCAGATATCTCCGTGCTGAGGTGCTACGCTCTCTGGAATTTTAAATCTCAAGCGAGCATTTGATAGTGCCATAGCGCTGATATCATAGTATTGAGGCATTGTGTTTTCTAAAAAATTAAGCTTAGATGTGCATTCCACAACACCAAGGTGCTAATATCTTAGCACTGAGGTGCTGCATTCTAAAAAAAAGAACTATGATACTCTTCTAATAGTGCCATGGTGCTTATATTGCAACACCGAGGCATTATATTTTTGGGGAAAACTTCAACTACGATGCTCTTCTGACGGAGCCATGGCGTTGATCTTATAGCACCGAGACATTATGCTCTTAAGAAATTAGCATTAGGCACCTAACTAATAGTGTCAAATTGTTCATATCATAGTCCAAATCATGTCTATAGCCCATAGCACTACATATGTAGCACCGAGGTGCTGAGCTCTCGAGTTCTGAGCTTTATATTTTAGCTTAATGGCACAAAGGCATTGGTTCGACAATGCCAAGGCACTGGTTCAACAATGCTGAGGCGCTGAGCCTAAACTTGTTATTTTTTAATGAAATTTTATTATTACACGTTTAAATCCCAGAGCATTCCACATACTAGAAATAAACACTAAGCAGAGAAATAAAAATGTCTTTATTAGTACAAAATTTTTTATTACAAAATGCTTACAATAAAAAATGAAAAAGATGAAAATACAAAGAAAAAAAAAGTGGAAAACTAATAATCGTATTCATCCTCATCCTCCTCCTCCTTTTCTTCTTCTGGCTTCATAGGGGTGCTTACATAAGACTGATAATGAGGTGCAACAAGAAAAGAAGCTTGACCTAGACTCGTATGAAAGCCATAGTTTTCAAACATGTGAACAAGTGAGGTATTAAACTCAGTCATGTATGAAAACTATTACTGTTGCTGACCCATATGGTGGTCAAATTTTCTCTCCAGTTCCTATTGCTGTCAATTTGTCTCACCAACCTTTTTTCTTAAATTTAAGACCTGCACTCCAATTTCTTGGAGTTGCTTATTTAAGGTCTTGGAAGATTTGGGTCAAGATTGAGGGGCGCATTAGCTTTCTCCCACCTCAAACATTGAGCCAAATTCTTTAATTGATCTCTTAGTCATGTGAGTCTTCTGTATAAGGACTTCCTCATCTAACTCATCTTGCAAACCCACCTCAACACATTAAGAGTAAGTTAAAGAAGGATGATTGTACCCTACGATAGTACAACCTTTAAGCAAATTACAAATAGAATTATAAATAATCTTCCTTACATCCATGATAAAGCCCTTTTGAATTATAAAACTCAAAAATACTCTATCCCTAGTCACCTCACTTATATTGCTAGTGGGCATTAACTTGGCATAAATAGAATAATATCAAGCTTTGACCTCAACAGTGAGGTCGACGACTGAAAAATTAATAATTTTACCCTCTCGCCTTTTATAGTAGACATTAAAATTTCTAACAGTAAGAAAATTAAGGATTTCATCAAAATTGGGATGATCATTATAATAGAAAAGATACTGATCATAATCTACATCCCATAAATTATAATAGCATTAATAGTACTCCTATCAAAACTTATTAATTTTCTCCAGACAAAAACTCTTTTATTTTGGTGTTCCTTCATGTTGGCAAAGAACTCTCGCATCATAGGGACGATACAAGATACACTGTCGTAGGCTAGCTTCGCCCAGCCTCGCTCATTGATAATCCTCTCCATGCTCCCTCATAGATTAAATAAGCCCCTCTCTGGGATGAGATGTTTGTGTAGGAGAACATGGTGGTATCTTTCCTCCGCCTCGACACTAATAAACCTGTTAGTGTTGCTGACAGTCACCCTTACAAGTGTACTTGACTGGCATGTTTCCTTTCCTAAAATGAAATAAAAGCTAAAAGAGGAAAGGGCATAAGAGAACTCTAGAAAGAAACTAAAGCTCTTTAGAATGAAAAATTTGTAACTTAGGGGTTCTATTTATAGACTGGTCCTAGCACCAAGGCACTTCTTTATCAACGCTAAGGTGCTAGCCTCTCAGTTTTTGAGATGCAACACTAGCATTATGGTGCTTAGCATGCAGCACCTAAGTGCTAATTAGGGTTATTGTGCTGGTTAAAATGAATATTTATTATTATTTATAATAATTAATTTCATAATTGATGCCGTGCAAAAAGTGAGGCTGGACATTGATATAGCATTGCGATGCTCTAAGACAGCATCATAGTCCTGGTGAAAAATTTATCTTTTTCCATTTAAAATGCATGTCTGCTTGTTAGATTCACAAATCGATTTTTGATTGGCTCTACAACGCCAAATAAAGCACTAAGGTGCCGATCAACTAGTCAACTTTGATCAAATTATTTTAATATCATGCCATCTTAAGCGCTGCAGCACTAGCCTTATAGTGCTGAGAGGATGAACTCTAGGGTCTTAAGATATGAAATTCCTGCCTTATATTGCTATTGTGCTAATTACTCAACACCAAAGCGTTACTTAAATAGCACCAAGGTGCTACCATGATATCGCTTGGGTGCCATATTTCCAACACCAAGGCACTGACACCAAAATCATAAATTAATGTTTTACCACATAAACATCCTACCTATCCATATATTTCATCATGGGAACTCCTATAATCCTGTTGGCTTCCAATGGATATAAGCCCAATTACTCTATCCGTTCACCATGCAAACACTTCTATGGCATTCTAAAGAGATGTAAGTTTAATATGACATATATCTAATCGATGTGATTCTAACTAATATGTTCACCATGTGAACACCAAACTCTATTTGACATTTTAAAGGGATATAAGTTTAATATTCTTATTTGAGATGAGAACAAACTATAGCCATATGGCATTCTAAAGGGGTGTAAGTCAAATCTATTCATTTTCCACATAAATGACCCAAAACATGACATTCCAAAGGGATGTAAGACCAATCTATTTATTTACCACATGAATGACCCTATAAATATGACATTCCAAAGTGATGTAAGTCTAATCTATGCATTCGACATGTGAACGTCCAGCTGACATTCAAAAGGAATGTAAGTCCAATTTGTTTGTTCACCATGCGAACACCCTGCTGGCATTTCCAAGGGATGTGAGTCCAATCTATACATTTATCATGCGAACCCCTACTAGCATTCCAAAGGATATAAGTCCAATATATACGTTCTCTATGTGAACACCCTTTACTAAACCTCTGATCTACTAAGGATATCTAAAATAAGGTAATGGCTGCTAATCAATCCCCCTGTACATTATGGCTAGCCCTCTGATGTTGGAGACTAGGATAATATAGTCCCATAAATTGATGAAACCATGGGATCTTGATCAAAACTATTCTTCAATTTCCCTTAGATAGTCATCTATGCCATACAACACACACCGTCAAACATTGATTCATATCAAAAAGATATGATTGTTTTCAACTTTAATTGAGAGTGCTCTCTTTTTGAGGTAAGAGGGGTAATTAACTATGAAGGCTTACATTCATATGAAGTAAAACCTAGATCTAATTAAACTTTAATATAATGTTTGGGAAAATATGGTTATATATATATATATATATATATATATATATATATATATATATATATATATATATATATATATATATATATATATATATATATATATATATATATATATATATATATATATATATATATATATATATATCAATTTACCTTATAAAAAATATACTCTTATCCATCCTAATAAAGATGGCATAGAGCTTCCTCAAAGAATTTTTTCTTGAGCGATCAAATTTTTGGCAACTCCACTGGAATAACTTCTCTCTCCATATATGGTTGGAAAAATTAAAATAAACAGTGTCATCATAAACTTAAATATCGAGTTATAATCTTTTAAAAATTTTAAGATCTATTACTAGGTTTGAAAACCTCCAATGAAAAACTTCACGAACATGATGACTATCAAATTAGGAGAGGGGGCCATTGTTAGATTCCTTTAGACTGTAATCAACGCTAGTTCTGCTGGAGCTACTCTCCAGCTCAGAAAATTTTTTGAGGCTATTCAGTTTCTACATGCTGGATCTATAACTAAGTCTATCATTAAGAGCACTAGAATGCCAAAGTCATTCAATTAAAGAAAGTGGAGGAATGTGATCATTCCTAATGAGCCCAAGCTTAAAGCCTTAACCTCCAAAATAGGTTATAGGCTGTTAAAGGCAATTCTGATAATGCCTGCTAAGGATAAGATGACCATTATGCTAAAGCTGAAGTCCGTCATCATCAATCCACTTATCATAGCATCAGTAAAGCTTACTACCCAACACTTTTACTTTAGGTTGTAATGACGATGAAGCATCTTCCTTAGGCACTAAAATATCCAAGAGAGTTAGGAGAAAGTATACTGCCTTTTGTAGAGCTGTCATATTACCCGTTTATTCTGCACAATTGTATGATCCACTGGTGGAAGCAAGCATACCTGCCAATAATAACTTTAATTTGGTTTGATGGGTCAAGAGAATTATTTTGGAGGAGCTATGAAGAAGTATTTCTAGGATAAAAATATACATCCCATGTCATAGAATCAACTACAAAAGGAGGAGACCATCTCCTCCAAAATCTACAAAGTCTTGAAGGGTGTTAAAAATAGAAACCTTCAAAGAAGAATCAAGAAGCTGATGAGCCAGGTTGCTAACCCAACAAATTCCTACTCTAATAAAGATGAGAATTTTGAAAAATATAGTACCTATCTAGAGAAAGACTCAAAATATATGGGTATTATATTCAGAGAATACCAATAATGAGTAGATATAAAGACACTA
Source organism: Cymbidium sinense (assembly GCA_021442155.1). NCBI lineage: Eukaryota > Viridiplantae > Streptophyta > Magnoliopsida > Asparagales > Orchidaceae > Cymbidium > Cymbidium sinense. The sequence continues at coordinate 152,460,420 of CM038220.1, read as the reverse complement.
AGTGGACAATTGTTGGAAGATCCCAAAACCACCATAAAAAAATAATATAATTCATCTGGTGAACACTAGGGTGTGACATCTAGGATGAATTCTAAAAGATCCACCACTAGAAGGTCCCAGTCACTTTGGATACCAAAAGAACCCCTAGTCATCATGGATATGACTATTAAGAAGTCATGGCACCCAAGAGGTGGAGGTGAATTGGGCTTTTAGGATATTTTCAAATTAATAGTTAATTTTAAATTTTTATAAAAAAATTAATTATAAATGATTATACTTTAATGAATCAAAATAATAACAATTAATTATAAAGAAAAGTAAAGGTCCAAGAAAAGTAAAAGTGAACATATAAATTTTCACATGGTTCAACCAAACCATAAATATCAGCCTATGTGCACGCATAGTAACCCAAGCTAGGAACTCACTAAGCCAAAGTTGAGGTTACAACAAGTCTCCCATACTCTCCTTCACGGGAAAGTAAAACCCAACGCCATAATTTCTTACACGGGAAAGTACAACTCATCTCCATAATTTCTTATACAGGCAAGTTTCAACCCTGACAAAGAATAAGAACAAAGAAGAGAAGAGATACACATAGGAAAGGCTAAAACATACTAGTTTACTTAAATTCTCTTACATAATAGTTATGATTTATGCAAGTGATAAAATGATTTGTAAATGAGAAAACTTGCTAATCGCTTATATTCTATTTGAAATAACAACCCAAGATGAATTTCACATAAGGATATATGAAAATAAAATGAGAGGAAGGAAGTTATAAGCATAAATTTTAATTCAAACAAATCCAATTTTTCAGCCAACTCAAGAATAAGGTGATGTGAGATGTTAAGCACAATATCAATTGAATAATCTATATAAAACTTTTGGCCAAGATAGAAATCAAGGTTATATAATGAGACTAAGCACAATACCAATTAAATAAACCTTAGGAGGCTTTCAACCAAAGGAGATTTCACCAATCCTCCAAGTCTTCCAAAGCAAACTTTAAAGAAATCTTTTGTAAGAAGAAAGAGTAAGGATGCTAAATAAGTTAGCACTTGAATCACAAATTTCTCCTAGAGAATGATTTAGCAAAAATTCAGCCAAGGGAGGAGAATGGATTAGTGGAAATTTTTTCAATAATACAAAATTCTAATATATAGAAGAAAGATGAATGAGGTTCGACCAAGCAAGAATCTATAGGAGGGAAAAATGAATTAGGAAAGAATTTGATTTAGATCATGTAATTAAATCAAATACCTACGTAAGATTTTCGAACATGAGACAAAGGAGAGGGAAATATATTTGACAATGATTTAAATTTTGAAATCCAATGGAATAAAGCAAAGGTCGGCCAAGGCATGGGAGGGAATTCTTTTTTAAAGAAAGTATTGAAAATTTGATTGAAGATTTCAAACAATTCATGAGGAATATGTCCAAGAGAGTTTCAGCCAAAGAGGATATGGAGAGAGAGAGAGAGAGATCAAATAGCATAAATGAAGTTTTAAAGGATCCATATTAAATTGATCGCCCATAGGTGGGAAAAATAAATTAGGAAGAATTTTGAATTTTAAATGGCATTGAGGCATAAATAAAATTAGAATAGAATGAAAGTTTAGGTTAAGATGGTTGGCCAAGAGAGAATAAAATTAGGATGAGAAACAATGAATACAATTTTACCTTTTCATGGCAACTTACATATGCATTTACATTTCAAAATGATAGTCGGACAAGGAGAAATTTTAAGTAGGGATTTAACATAATTTAGGTGCATGATATGATGAAGATAATGAATTAAATAGAGCAATAATGTATAAGGAAAAATTGTGAATTATTTTGAATAAAATAATTACTTGAAACTCCATGGGATTTTCGGCCAAAACTATCTTCCATAATTAAGATAATTTTAATTTAATACAATGAATCTATTAGAATCCAAGCTGATAATTTAATATGCTTTTTAAGTAATAAATAATATTTAAATTTACTCAAATTTAAATACTTGTGACCAGCCAAACACTTTCCTAAATGAAATTTAATTAAAAAATGAAATAATTTAAATAAAGTTTGATTTAAATTTAATTTTTAAAATGACTTTGAATAATTTAGTTAAACTTCCAATAATTAAAATAACTCATGCTTGGGACGTTCAAAACATTTAATTAAAATTTGAATTAATTTAACATGGATATTGCATGAATTATGCAATTTAAATTCAAAATAATTCAAATTAAGAAAATTCAAATTAATGAATTTTTAAAAAATGAAAATTGAGGAAATTATTTATGGAAATAATTTGAATAAATCTCATATGATTTATCAGATAAAATTCATTGAAAATTTTGGCCAAAATAGTATGAGGGTGATAGATGATAGGATAGAGATGATTGAATAATAGAAGAGAAAAAATAGAATAATAGGATAATTCTAGAATAATTTAATTTTCATGCAATAACTATATGCATAAAATGATGATTAAGTGTGAAAATGATTTAATGAAGTATATAATTAATTTATCTTGCTTGAGAACATATTAAATGGAAGTTAACTCATGCACTTAGTTCATATTATCCAGAATAGATAATTAATTACAAATATGAAATGTAAAAAATATGAATAATTTTAAAATGAATTATTTTGAAATAAATGAATTATTTATTTATTTTATTTTGCTCTTCATTTGCCTTATTATTGTGATTCCTAGAAAATTTTCACCAAGTTCAAGTCCAACAGCTCTAGCTTTCTTAATTGACTGATGAATTTGGAGTTGAAGAATTTTTCTCACTTGAATTTAAATTCATTAGTAGCATTTGAACATATGTTTGCTATCATCAAAATCAATCTCAAATGAGTTAGGGCTCATGAACTCAACAAAGGTAACTCAATATGAGCCATCTCCACCAGATGACAGAGGAATTGAATCTTCTATCATCAACTAGAAATGCCTGTCTAAAAATAGTCAACCATTGGATGATGAAATGTATAATCAACACTTATAGGAAGATGATGATTTCCCAATCAATGATGAATAACCAATTCTGCACTTTTAAAATAATGAAGATATGGATTGCATGGAAGTCAAAGTTGTTCGTATGGTCGACACAAATTTATGAAATAGAAACGTGGCACTCGAAAAAAAAATGAGGAATGACATCATGTGAACCCAAATCATCAACAACCCAAGGGTGAAGTTCAACTAGAAGTTGAGGCAACTGAAGAGGTGACTGACATTGTAACAAGGTTACAATGATAAATGGGTTCTCAACTTCAACGAAGGGACCAAGAAATCAGCCAACTTAACAACTATCTTAATGAAATGAATGGGTTGATGAAAGAGATGTTTGGTCAACTTAACCTCATAGTAACTACAATGCACCAAGTTCCTTCAAGAAATCCTCCAAAGATAATCAATCCAATAGCTGAAACTAGGGGCATGCAAAATGCTACACCTAATTTACCAACAACTTCAATGCAAAGGAAAGAAGCTCCAGGAGAAATTACATTAAATGCTCATTAAGAATCTAATGTTATTACCAAATATCAAGTATAGGATCTCATCAGCCATAAAGTTAAAGCAGTCATTGCTTTAGAAGTTGCTTAACAACTAGTTGGAAAAGGCTAACCATATTGAGCTAAATATGATCAAGTATAATAACCCTAAAGGATACATTGTGCTAAAATTCAACACATTTTCAAGCATAAAAAATCTATGATAGAATTTAGCCCAGTTCAAAGCCACATGTGAAAATACTAGAGAAAATGATGCCTTACTATGATAATTTGTTAGCAGTCTTACCAATATGGCCTTTGATTGGTATCTCGAGTTACTTAATGACATAATAAAAACCTTTGCCTAGTTGGAAACACTCTTCATCAAGATTTGCAGGTGCAACCAAGAAAGTGATAATAGCAAATCTCACCTTGGAGAAAAGAAGGAAAGATTAGAGTATTACCAAATATATCACGAGATGGAGAAATCTAAGCATGAAATGTGATCAACAACTCACAGAAAAGCATGCAGTAAAACTCCTCATGGGAAATATCGATGATCAAATGGCCTCAGATCTAATCATGGCTACGATTAATACATTTTAAGAGTTATTGGAAAGTATAGCCAAGTTTGAAATGCTCCCTAAGAAAAAAGGCCTTAGTGCTAACTATAATAATAATCTCTTCAGAAAAGGAAAATAACCAAATTTGCATGATTCGAAGAAGAGTGATGCGAATAAAACATTCACATTTACAGTTGATAAAAAGGGAAATGAAGGTGCGACAACCTCACGATCGCCAGCAAAGATGGCAAAGGATAAGAAAAAGGGGTCAACCCTCTAAGAGAAGATTTCTAAATAGTACTCATTCAGAATAGAATGTATTGCAAAGATTTTTAAACATGTCTTAAAATTGGGATTATAATTATTAAAGCCACGTTAGCAAGACCAAGTAGACAAAGTTGATGATTGCAATTATTATCCATTTCATAGGCTCATAAGTCATCCAATTAAAGATTATTTTATCTTCAAAGATTGGATAGAAATGTTCTATCAAAACTTGGAACTTTCCTAATCAGACAGTGTACTGGTACACCTTAAAAAGGAAAAGATGAAAGATGTCACAACACACCCAATCTAGAATGCAGAAAGCAAAGATATTGAGCCAGTTGGAACTTAGAACATAAATGATGATAAGTGCAAAGCACCACAAGAAAAAGAAGAAGAAGAAGATGGTTGAGAGACCTTCATCTCAAAAAAGATCAAATGGATGATCAACATTCTTTCAGCTATAGAAGGCATCTGATGGAATAATTCCCTAGAGCCTACAGTAGATCTAAGAAAGTTCTTCCCTAATAGGGGACAATTTTTACATAATATAAAAAAGTAGATGAAAATGAATCAATCTTGTTTGTGAAAGCCTCATAAATCAAAGGAAAAGAAGAAATTTTGAAAATCAAAGTCTAAAACATAAAAAATGATTGATTTTTAGATTAGTGTGAATAACCTCCTTGAAGGCTAGTTAAACTTGAAGAATATTTGCATCACTTATAACTTGACAAGAAAATTCCTAAAGAAGAAGATCTGATAGAAACATGTCATGTTATAAATGTGTTCATAGCTTCAACTGACTCTGAGGAATAACTATGCTTTCCCTAGAGAAAAGCTTTATAAATGGAAGGTCATGTAGGGCCAAGGAAATCATTTCCTAAACCAGGTAGTAATCCTGATAGTACTAAAACATCCAAATTTTTTTAAGAAATGCATAATTTAGAGACTTCTTCTGATGAAGAAGATTAGACAAAAGAAGTAACTCAAATCTAGTTAAGGAGTGGAAAATGAATTTCTCCACCCTCATAATAGAAAGTCAGTGATAAAGGCAATAAATTCAAATTAATGAAAATGCCTAACCCCCATCACCAACTAAACCTCAAAAGTCTACCAAAATAGAAGTAGACTATAATGTTCTAGCACATTTATGAAAGCTTCCTACTTTATTAAGTATTTATGATGGTCTCATATTGTTGAAAGATATACATGAGACATAAATCAAAGTCTTATAAAACCCAAACAAATATGAAGCATTCTTCACTGAAGAAAAGGTGAAGGAGTACTTAACCTCTCAGAAATTAGCAACTATCACATTCATTGAGGATGACCTATTATTAGGGACAATTGAACTTAATCGACCCCATTATGTTGTAGTTGAAAGTAACTCTATTATCATAAAAGGATATTGATTTATCCAGGCACTTCAGTCAATCTCTTAATAGCTAAAATGCTTAGAGCATTAGCTTTAGATGCTTGCTATCTGGATGAAAGTACAGTATTCCTATAAGGATTCAATGAGCAAGGAAAATAAACCTTAAGTTCTCTTATTCTACCTATATGCTACAGGAAACTAAATACAGAAGCTAAATTCCATGTGATTGAAGCTAGTGTTGCTTATAAAGTGCTCTTTGGTAGTCCGTGGATTCATGAATATGACATAATACCTTCAACTCTCCATCAATGTATGAAGTATTCAAAATGGTGAAGAATATTGAGTTGATGGTGACATGAATCCATTCTTAATACATGAAATCATGATCTATGATGATACCAAATACTTCATGTTTAAAAAAAGTAGAGGAAGTCAATTCTCAAAAGTAAATGCCTCCACCTATCCAACTAATGCTAAAAGATACTAATTGAAAGCATAAAAGTACCATTGAATCAAAGTAACCCAAGGTAATTCCCCATTAATACCGAGGATAATGAAGGCGAGTTAGTACTTTTTCAACCTAAGAAAGACTTAACTAGCTAGAAGAAAGAAGAAACTAGTATTAGTAAAGTGGCAAAGTAATTAGAGGAAACTCATGTTTCTCTAATAAGGATACATGAATCCCAAATTTCTAACAAAGATGAAAATAACTACAATGCCAAAGGCACACATAAAATCCTTAATAGCTTTAAGAAATGAGGAAATTGAATAGCTAAAACCCTTTTATGTGCCTTCTAGAAGAGGCTACAATAAACGCGTGATCCTTTTTTATAAGATAGAAGAGTGAATCAAATCCCACATAAATTTTTTGGAAGAGGACTATTTTGAGAAAGAAGACATTTCAATAATGATTCCTCAATACTTCTCATCAACTCTAAAGAAGCTAGTTAAAAATAACATTTAGCCTATATAATTAAGCATTCAAGCTTGATTGTTTAAGAGGCTTTGGCAAAAGGATAATACACAAAATCCCTTTATAAACTATTGATGAAAAAGGATGTATTGCTTTAACATCATCTCCTTCAATGAGCTCATGCTATGTTATATCCTACAAAAAAAAGTCCCTTTAGAAATTACTGATGAATGAAGGGATATGTTACATAAAAATATAACCTAAGAGAAATTAATCATTGACCTTAAAGAGGCCCTAAAGGAATTTGAGGAAGGCAATTAAGCCACCATTAAGAAACTCTAGGAAATTAACCTGGGTACAAAAGAAGAATCTAGGTTGACCTTTATTAGTGTTAACCTTACATCACAAAGACTAGAGGAATTAAAAGCACTACTCTGTGAATACAAATATTACTTCGCATGAAATTATAGTAAAATGCCAAGCCTATCGCCAGATGTGGCCATACATAAACTTTCCATTAAGCTTGATGTGCCACCTGTAAAATAAGCATCAAGGCAAATGTGATTAAAAATCAAATATCAAGTAATCATTGAAATCAAAAAGCTCATCAAAGCAGGTAATATCCAGTAATAGAAGTATGCTGATTGGATTGCTAATATTGTGCTAGTGAGAAAAAAAAAGACAAATATGTGTCTATATTGACTTTAGGGATTTAAGCTAAGCATGCCCAAAAGATGACTTCCCACTGCCCAATACAAAGATCTTGGTAGGAAACACATCAAACTATGACATTCTGCTTCATGGATGGTTTATCAGGCTATAACCAAATTAAAAGAGCTCCAAAAGATGAAAATCATATGTCCTTCCATACACCAATCGGCATATATTGCTACAAAGTGATGTCATTTTCTTGAAAAAATGACACTGCTACATACTAAATGGCAATGACTTGCATCTTCAATGACCTCATACACAGATATGTGGAGTATTACATCATTGATTTGGTTGTCAAGAGCAAGAATCAAAGGGAGCAAATAAGTGAATTAAGAGTTGTATTCGATAAAATTTAAAGTTTCAACTTAAAGATAAATCTTGAAATGTGTTTTGGGTGTGAATTCTAAAATATTATTACACTTTGTTATGCACCATAGAAGTATTGAAATTGATCACTCTAAAATAAAACCAGTAATAGACATGCCATTGACTAAGGCCTTGAAGCAACTACGTTCATTACAAGGCAAATTGGGTTACATTAGAAAGTTTAATTCTAATCTTTCAAGGAGGTGTCAACCTTTCGCTCGATTGGTGAAAAAGGACACACTTTTTATATGGGATGATGCTTGTCAAGAAGAATTTGATAGCATAAAATAATATTTATTATATCATCTAATTTTTGTAGCACCAATAATGGAAAAGCTATTGATATTATATACAACAGCCTTAGAAGAATCATTAGGAGCTTTGCTAGCTCATAATAATGATGAAGGGAAGAAAAATACTCTATACTATATAAGTCAACGTCTGATATGAACCAAAATAAGATACTCTCCTATTAAGAAATAATGTCTAACATTGATATTTACTACTCAAAAACTATGACACTATATGCTATCACATAAAATAACTTTGATATTTAAAGTTGACTCTCTTAAAATTGTAATGACTAGCCTAATCCGCTTGGCTAAATGGATAGTTCTATCACTTCATTTTGATATACCATATGTCCACAAAATGATATAAAAGTCAAGTTTTCGTTGACTTTCTAGCCGCTTATCCTTTATCGACAAATTCTCCTCTCAACAATGAATTGCCTGATGAATAAATATTTGAAGTAGAAGAAGCTCAACAATCATCAGAATGGTAGCTTTACTTTGATGGGGATTCATCAATAAAGCCATCTAAACTAGCCAATTTTCCTACAATACATGCCAAAATTGGCTTAATATTTATGACATCGAAAGATGGTATTCTCCGAAATTCATATAGTCTAACTGAACCTCGAACTAATAATGGGGCCAAGTATTCATTAATTATGCGTCAAGAGCTACAAATTAACATGTAAATTAAAAAGCTTCATATTTATGGTGATTCCTAATTGATAATTCGATAAATGGTTGGGACTTTCAAGATAAACAAGCTTGAATTGGCACTTTATTAGAAGCATGCCTTGAGGCTTTTGTAACAAATCCCTGAAGTAATAATTATAGGGGTATCACGTCAAGATAATGGCCAAGCTGATACATTAGCTAAATTGTCTAAAGAAATGCCAGACCCTTAGGGATAGCCAATTATAATAATTGTTCAAAGTAGGCTAGCAGTGGAACCAACCCTACTACAAGCCTTTAAAGCTAAAGAAAATTGAGAGATTTCAAAGATAACAAAAGAAGATGACTGGAGAGAACCGATCATCACCTATCTTAAATGCGATAGATTGCCAAAAAATAAATCAAAGGCTCATCAAATTTCAAAATGAGCTCTATGATATGCTATTATAAATAATACATTAGATTGACACTCATTTGACCAAATATGGTTATGATGCCTAAGACCAGATGAAGCAAAGAAGGTGATGGCTGAAGTCCATGAAGGGTTATGTAATGCAGACCAATTTGGTTCTAAAATCAAAATCAAATTCAAATGAAAAAGATATTATTGGCCTAGTATGGTTCAACACTGCATTGAACATGTCAAAAGATGTCACTAGTGTCACATATATGCAAACATGTTGTACCGACCACCTAATATCTTACATCTAATAGTGGCATCTTAGCCATTTGAAAGTTAGGGAACCGATATAATAGGCCCAATAGAGCTTCCATCATCTTGGGGACATCATTTCATTTAAGCTGCCACTGATTACTTATCTAAATGAGCATAAGTAATTTTATTAAAAGAAGTTAATGCGATAATGTAGTGCAATTTTATAAACCATATCATCTACCAATTTAGAGTACCTCAAAGAATTATATCTGATAATGGCATAAATTTTAAGAATAACAAAGTTTATCATTTCATTAAGAAATATAAAATAGATTGACAATATTTTTTAATATATAATCCAAGAGCCAATGGCACAAAAGTATTCAATAAAGTATCGATTAAACTTCTCAATAAAATTCTCTCCAAAAATAAAAGAGAATGGTATGATAAATTAATAGAAGCCTCGTGGTCATACCATATTACATACAAATTGCTACATAAGCAACACCGTACTCATTAGTCTTTAGATCAGAAGCAATACTTCCCCTAGAAGTAGGGCTGCCATCACTCTATATATCTATTCAAAATGAACTTACAATAGAAGAAAGTGTCTGAATACAACTCAAAGAGATTAAAGCTTAAGATGAAACTAAATCATAGGCCTAAAAAAATCTAGAAATGTAGAAGGCAAGGATGACCTGAGCTCATGATCGCATGATTCACCCAAGAAGCTTCAAAGTAGGTAAACTAGTTCTAGTATATAGAAGGCCTATCATTCCACTTCAATGAACTGGTGGAAAGTTTGACACAAATTAGGAAGGACCATATAACATTGAAAAAATATACGAAGGGGGAGTTTATCAGCTCATCAATGCAAAAGGGTTAAAAGATATTATGCATAACTATTAAAGGCATTATGTTTTACAAATGCAAGAGTCAAAATTAACTCTAATTTTATTAGTTGAAGGGATACTCTTAACTTAAGTATAAGAAGAATGTATTCATGTCAGAGGAAAATTCTCCTATCAATAGAACATAATTTTATATGCTTTGCAATGTAAGAAAAATCATCCATCAAAGTGAAACTCTCTCAAATCAAAGTCATCTTAAATAAAATATCCATCATGCCTAAAGGGGATGGATCTAAATTTAAACTAAGATCCATCATGCCCAAAGGGGCTAGATCAGATCCATCATGCTTAGTAGGGCTGGATCTAAATTTAAATCAAGATCTATCATGCCCAAAATGGCTAGATCTAAATTTAAACTAAGATCCATCATACCCAAAAAAAGGGTTGGGTTAGATTCATCATGCCCAAAGGGGTCAGATCAGATCTATCATTCCCAAAGGGGTTGGATCTTAACCTGAAATTTAGATTCCATCATGCCCAAAAGGGCTAGATTTAAACTCAAATTTAAATTTCATCATGTCCAAAGTTATCAAATCTATACCAAAACTAAAATCCAACATGTCCATATAGACAGGATTTAAGCCTAAATATAACCAACATATCTAAAAGAGATGGGTCTAATTATAAATCTAGATTCAATATATTGAAAGAAGGATTAAATCTAAATTCTATAAAATTAGAGAAGACTGAATCAAAACATATAATCACAACACATTTACAAATTAAGATACTACTTTTTTTATAATGCCTATAAAAATTTACATACTTCTCTTGCAAAAATTTACTATAGATTGGCTACAATATTTACCTATAAAATAGCATATGATATGTTTCATATGAAGCCCACTATGGAGTAGATATGGCCCACTATTGAAGCCCATGATCCACCTTGTACACTAAAATTATAGGATCGACTATCATGACATCAGGATATGTTAATGGGCAGAGATATTTTTGAAGATTCATTTGCTCGATCATCATGCATTACATATCTTGATTTAGATCTTCCATCATGTCATGATCCTACATATTAGGTGATCAATTCAAAGTTGAGACACAATCAAGATGTTCCTTTAGAGAGGGTTGCAGATCACCTTAACTTTGAGGATCAGAATGTACTTCAACCAGTTACAAATACTGCTCCTTCTGTAGGCATAGTTAGGCTTTTGAGTTATCACATATTACATCATGAGGTAGAATATTGGGACCCAAAGTTAGTGTTTGGTACACCCTTGTCAACTATCAATAGCTATGCATATTAGTCCAGCCATCATCTTCAGATGTAGGTGACATCCTCAGAAGAGCTAGCATATATCATGTAGTTTATGCATCACTTTTTGACTATAGGTGCCTCCCATTTACTTGGATCTGGAGCATAGTAGAACATTAGGATAGGATTACCAATACCTATTGGATTGGCCCGCATGAGAAGATGATTACTTTGGAAAATATGCAGGATATAGTAGGTCTTTCTATTATAGGCACTCCTTATGAGGAGTATGTGTGCCTTTAGATCATGAGCTCTTTGAGCGTCAATCAGTTGGTCAGTGCAAGAGAGGCAGTTATGTATATTCTTTAGGTCTCCATCATGCTCTACTATCAGAGACTATTTTGAGAGAGCAAGTCAGGTCGTAGGTGATGGGGTACAATTTACTTTAGAGACATATTCTGAAAGTTTCCTCAATTTAGTAGCATGTTTGCCTCATTTTAAATGAATAGATGATTTGTTTGACATGAGATTACATTCATCTAAAATTTATTCAATGCTAGATTTGAGTCAGAAGAAAGAGTCAATTTTTGGAGAATCTTAGCATTGGACTTTGATGGGGAGCTATCTTTAGTGGCTTTCATTGCCACTTGGCTATGATATTTTGTATTTTTAGGCCACAATAAACTTGTCCATCTTTCCACTCTTTTGATGTACAGCTTGCTTGCACGTGGCGGGAAGATAACACCAACACCTGTATCATTAGCCTACCTATACCGTAGATTAGGTAGAGTGGGCATGATGACTGACTCACGATGCTATGATGTAGATGCTCCTTGGTACTACTTATATGGATGGATCCATGCATATATTTCAAGAGCTTTTAGCTATCCTGATATGCCACTCTATTTCAGAGAATAATAATTCTCTTTGATTATGCAGTTGAGCAAGGCTATAGTTACTTTAGACAAGGATAAGATCTAGACTTTCATGTTTGCTTTATCATGCACGACAAATCACTTTCAAGTCATTCATAGATCATTCCTTTATAGTATTTTTGTTTAGAGCTTGGGACAGAGATTCACATATTCTTTTACTAATTGAGAGACACCATTTTTATTATCGAAGCTAGTATGCAGATGTATAGTAGAATACCTCATTGGGCTAAGACCTGGTTGGCTTTCTTATCATCATCGTGAGTCCATGATTTTGGAGGGATACAATCCCAACAAAATAGCTAGGTAGTATGGCTTCACTTAAGCTATGCTTGTATATAGACTACTGCATCTATTAGATATAATAGATATTCATTCCCTAGGGACTCTCCCACTGCCTGTTCATTTAGTAGCAGCTTCTACAAGATGGGCTTTTTTACTCCACCTAAAGATTATTTCAAGTTTTTGTGTAGCTTCATAGGAAACTTACATAGGAGTTAATCGCCTATGTGGTTATTGTGGATCCATACCTTCTCCCCCTTCTTGGAGCTAGGCTTTTGCATATACAGTCCCAGATTGGGGAGAACTAAATCGGTTTAACATTTATATTCCCTGCAACACACAATTTATGATCCTTAGAGCTCATCAAATGAGTGAGGTAGTAATATGAAGCAACAACAAAAGGCTTCATCTAATCAAGAGAGAGAGAGAGAGAGAGAGAGATAGAGATATTCACAGTTCTTTATCAGTTGGCCATGATATAAGAGTAGTATGGATAAATGATTTACTTATGTTCCCATCCCACTAGTGACAATTAAGCCACCAGCATGATAGATGGAGAGTGATGTCACACTAGTATTATCAACAGATACTAGTGCTACTTCCATTATGTCTACTCTGCCTATCAGCAATGATCATATGCATATTGAAGAAGACTCACATATAGAGAAATCTAGCACTTTGATGATTATCCATGAACCGCTCTTGCTAGGTTTGACTTAAGTAATAGTGAGGGCCACTCAGGATGATTTCCTAGATGTTGATTCTTATGCAGAGGGTCATCTAATTCCTAGCTCAAGTTATGTAGCTCAGAGGAAATTATATGGTCTGGAGATTTCAAGCTTCGTCTCTAAGATATGTATTAGTCCTTCTAATCCACTACATTGTAGCTCTTCAAAGAGCTTATGCCATATAGTGATGACATTACATCACCTACATCTAAGGATTGATATGAAAGTATTGCTTGAGCCTTCTAATTTCTACGTGAAGTTGAATTCTTTATTAGATTGCACTACCACTTTGGGTCTTGAAGCATGAGAGCTATTGCTTTGGGAATCCCTATGCAAAGACGTTGAGTTTGGACAATTCTCACTACGCACTACTTATCAGGAGATTGAGTCAGATATAATCACTTCTATGAAGACTCACTCATCACTACTTCACATCAAGTCTCTCTAGTTCACCAAGATCTTCAATATAGTCTCTGAGCCTTGAGATCTTACTAGAGAGAACAATCTAGAGCACAAATTGAGTTCCTCAACATATTTGAGACTTGAGAGAACTACAAATGAGGAGAAAATACCTATTAGAGAGGAGATCTATGGTCGCATGCTATCACAACTATAGAAGAGGATTGCTCACAAATAGATGCTCAGGTGACTAAACTTAAGTGGATTGTTTCCCCATTATTCCGTAACCAGGAAGCAGCCCTTCAACATCTCTACAAAGTTTGAGAGAGTCAGTCGACTATGACCTATAGAGCTCATACAACCTCTATCCGTATTAGAAAAATTCAAGTTAATAATTTATACTTGTAATCACTTTTATGTCTCATATGATCAATGAAAAGTGATTAGAGATTTTTAAAGATTATATTTTCCCTCTTCCAAATATATTTTTGCATATAATCATAAATAAATAAATAAGAAAAGCAATGAATGTTTCATGTTCAGTTGACATGACACATCCATTAGGCATCAATTTTATTTGCATCTAAATAAAATAAAATAAATTAAACATCCTCACTCGGGGCATTGCGACGTCAAAATCCTAGCTCCTAGGCCTTGTTGCCACCTTATAGAATCTAGAAACTTAAACCAGCCCTACGGTTGCCTACTTAAATATCATAGTGTCGCAATGCTGTGATCCCAACACCGAGGTACTATTTCGATAGCCTTTAGTTTTAAAAGCAAGAAAACTATCGTTCCTACCCCGACAACAATAATTGCCTAGAGGGGAGCAGTTATAGAGTAGAAAACCACCCCAATGATGAGAAAAATTGCTTAAAATACTCTATAAAAGGGTAGAATTTCCCAACTCTTCTTCTTCTTCTTTTTCTCTCACTCTCCCTCTAACCCACTTGTCCCATTCTTGCTCCCAGTCTCCTAAACTCTCAATAACGTACTTTTCACTGCTACATAAGAGTGTTATCCTCCTGAACGAGATAAGATCAAAGCCTACTACTATTAAGTCTTGGTAAAAATGTGTAGAAATACTTTATTTATGTAATTTTCTCTATAAAAAACGTAAAAGAATTTTGCCATCGATCTTTGATCTTATGAGAAATAAAAAGGCTTATCTCCATCGATCATGGATTTGGCGTAAAAGAAGAAAACCAGTAGACACAAAATTCTAGAATCTTGAAATATGAAGACCTTTGCTGTTGAACTTGGTTTTGGTGTGAGAGAAAAAACTTTTCCTTCGTCAATCTTGGATTCAAAATAAGAGAAAAGAGTGCTTTTGCACTAAATAAGTAAAAATCTAGCATTGTTGAAATGTTATGCCGTAAAATTTTCATAGAAAATATTAATTCTGCAAGAATCTGGTTCAAAAAATGGTCTTCCTGCTCTGCGATGTCGTGACACAAAAGCCTAGCATAGAGCCGTTAAGCTCTCGAGAATTAAATCTTTGACACTTCATCTTGTAGTATTGAGGTGCAAAATATCTGACACTATGACACTAAACTCTCAGGTTCATATCATTCTTGTGATGCTATATTTTAGCGTCGTAGTGCTAAGCACTTGGGTATTCACCTTCTTAAAATAGCATTGTAGTGCTATTTTTCTAGTGACGAGATGCTACTTTCTAATGCCTTAGTGCTACTTCCTAAAAATATATTCTACCATTGAACTTGGATCTTATGTAAAATAAAATTCTCCCTTAATTGATCTTGGATTCAAAACAAAGGCGAGGAGTCCTAATGCAGTAAAAATTATGAAAGTTAGCACTACTAAGGCGTTATGCTATCACAATTTGAAATTACTCCAAAACTATTAAATATTAGGCACTAATGACATAGGTCCACAGTGTTGCAAGTCAAGCATCGAGGCACTAAGCTCTCAGGAATCTTGAATTTCAGGCGAGCATTTAACAGTGTCATGTCATTGATATCTCAATGCCGAGGCATTACATTCTCAAAAATCTTGAATCTCAAGTGAGCATTTGATATCACTATGGAGCCAATATCATAAAGATAAGGTGTTGCTTTCTTGAGAAAATTAAGCTTAGGCGTGCATTCTACAATGCCAATGCACTGATATCTTAGTGCCAATGAGTTGCATTCTTAGAAAAAATTAAACTATGATACTCTTTTTACAATGCCATGGTGTTGATATTACAGTGCCAAGACATTGCATTTTTGGAAAAAAAACTTAAATTATGATACTCTTTTGACAACGCCATGGCACCGATATCATAGTGCCGAGGTGCTACAGTCTTAGGAAATTAGCCTTAGGCACCCAACTAATAGTGTCAAAGCATTCACATCATAGTCTAACTCATGTCTATAGCATCGCAGTGCTACACATGTATCACTGAGGTGTTGAGCTCTCAGATTCTAAACATGATCTTTCAGCTTAATCACAATAAGGCACTGGTTTGGCAACACCAAGGTGAGCTTCAACTTGTTCATTTTTGAACAAAATTTCAATATTAAAATTTTAAATCTTGGAGTATTCCACATAATATAATTGAAATAATAATATCTTTATTAATACAAAAAATTTTATCATAAAATGCTTATAATAAAAAATGAAAAAGAAGAATGTACAAAACAAAAAAAAAGGAAAAAGGGAAAAAAAATTAATAACCATAGTCATCATTCCCCTCCACCTTCTGCACATCTTCCAGCTCTAGCATGGTGCTATAAGGTTGATGATGAGGGGCTATAGGAAAGAAGTTTGATCCTGACCTGCATGAAAGCCACAGTTTTCAAACATGTGAAAAAGTGATGAATTAGGTTCAGCCAAATGGGAAAATTGCTGCTGTTGCTGACTCATATGGTGGTCAAATTTCCTCTCTAGTTCCTGCTACCACTGATTAGTCTCACCGACCTTTTTGCTTAAATTTGAGACATGCCCTCAAAATTCTTGGAATTGCTCATTTAAGGTCTTCTAGGATTTGGGTTTGGATTGAGGGGCGCATGAGCTTTTTCCCAACCCAGTCCTCGAGCAAAATCCTTGAATTGATCTCTTAGTTAGGTGAGCCTTATGTATGAGGAATTTCTCATCTGACTCACTTTGTTCACTTGTCATAACACATAAAGAATAAATTAAAGATGGATGATCATATCCTATAATAGTTTTACCATTAAGCATATTACAAATAGAATTATAAATAATTCTCGCTACATCCATAATAAAGCCCTTTTTAATTGAAAAACTCAAAATGGCTCTATCCCTAGTCACTTCATTGACATTATTAGTGGGCATTAACTTGGAAAAAAAATGAAATAGTGCCAAGCTTTGGCCTTAGCAGAGTGGCCGACGACACAAAAATTAATAATTTTGGCCTCCCACCTTTTTCACTAGACATTAGAATTTATACAATAACAACAACAACAACAAGCCTCAATCCCACTAGGTGGGGTTGGCTACATGAATCCTTCGTCTCCATTGTGTCCTATTATGTGTCAAATTCTCATTTAATTCAAGTATACTAAGATCATTTTTTATACATCTTAACCAAGTCTTTTTAGGTCTACCTCTACCTTTCTTAACATAAGGCAAATCTAATGCATCTACTCTCCTAATCGGGGTCATCTGATGGCCGACGCTTTATGTGGCCAAACCATCTAAGGCGACTCTCCCTAATCTTATCTACCACTGGAGCTAATCCAAAATTTTCCCGAACATACTCATTTTGCATTCTATCTCTAAGAGTAAAGCCACTCATCCACCTGAGCATCCTCATCTCTGTAACACTTAACTTAGTCTTATGCTTCTCTTTTATTGGCCAACATTCTGCACCATAAGTCATTGTAGGTCTTACCACCATCTTATAAAATTTTCCTTAAGTTTAAGTGGAACTTTTCTATCACATAATAGGCCAGATGCATTCCTCCACTTCAACCATCCAACTTGAATTCTACTAATAACATCTCCATCTATTTCACCATCATTTTGAATAATAGAGCCTAAATATTTGAATCGCTCACTCTTACTAATGACTTGTTCACCTAAAGTCACAACACTATCACTAAAACTTCTACAACTAAAATTACACTCCATATATTCAGTTTTAGATCTACTTAAATGAAAACCTTTAGACTCTAAAGTTGACCTCCATAATTCAAGTTTCGTTGGACTCTCTCTCTAGTCTTATCAACAAGAAGAATGTCATCGAAAAGCATACACCAAGGTACATCTTCTTGTAAATGCCTCGTAAGAACATCCATAACTAAAGTAAAAGATAAGGGCTTAATGTTGATCCTTGGTGTAATCCAACCTGAAATAGGAAAATATTTTGTCAATCCTCCTTGTGTTTGGACACAAGTAATGCTCTAGTATACATATCCTTAATGACTTGAATATAACCAATATTAACTCCTTTCTATTCTAGAACTCTCCAAAGAACATCTCTTGAGACTTTATCATATGCTTTCTAAATCAATAAATATCATATGTAGATCCTTCTTACTTTCTCTATGCTTCTCCATCAAACCTCTTAACAAATGTATAGCATCCATAGTAGATCTACGGCATGAAACCAAACTGAGTGAGAAACTTCTATATCACATCATAACCTATGCTCAATTACTCTCTCCCATAATTTTAATGTATGGAACATTAACTTAATTCCTCTATAATTTGCACACTTGTGCATCACCTTTATTCTTAAATAAAGGAACCAACAAACTTTTCTCCACTCATCCGGCATCTTTTAGTCTTTAAAATAACATTAAAAGATTTGTAAGCCAAGAAATTCCTTGATCTCCTAAACATTTCCACACATCTATTGGAATATTATCCGGCCCCTCTTGCTTTTCCACATTTCATTTTCTTTAAAGCTTCACTAACTTCAGATTTACTAATATGATAGAAATGAAATTCTCTATTTTTGTTTAGGGTATTAAGGTTGCTAAAATCAATCATACTTTCAGATGCTCCATTGAAAAGTTTATCAAAATACCTCATCCACCTATTTTCAATATCTTTTTTCTAAGAAAAGCACTTTATTATTTTCATCCTTAATACCCCTCACTTGAACTATATCTTTACTTCTCCTATCTCTTTGCTTGGCTAACTTATACATACATCTTTCACCTTCTTTGGTATCTAATCTATTGTATAAATCACTAAAAGCTAAATTTTTTGCATCATATATTGCTTTCTTAGAATCTCTACAGGCCACTTTATATCTTTCCCAATTCTCCAAATTTTACATCTAAACCAAGTTTTATAATAATGCTTCTTATTTCTTATCTTTTCTTGCACACTCTGACTCCACCACCAACTATTCTTATTAAAAGAAGCTTTTCCTTTTGATTCTCTAAGCACATCTTTAGCAACTTGCTTAATTTCACTCAATATTTTTTCCCACATAACGTTAGCTTCCTTATGAACATCCCAAATTCTAATTTCTTGTAGCTTGCTCTTAAAAAATATTTTATTTGTATTCTTTAAGTGTCCCCATCTAATCCTAGGATAATAATTTAGTTTATTTTTCTCTTATAACCTTTCATCTTAAAATCTAAAACTAGTCATGGTACTTAAAATTTCACTTGGAATGACCTTACAATTTTTATAATCTAAACGATCTATTTTTCTTATCAGAAAATAATCAATCTGTGTTTTACTAGATCCATTTTTATAAGTAATAATATGTTCATCTCTTTTCTTAAGTAAAGTATTAGCAACTACAAAATCATAAGCTAAGGAAAAATCTAATATAGTCCTACCTTCTTCATTAGTCACTCCAAAACCATAACCACCATGAATACTTTTAAAATCTTCTACCACTCTACCAACATGTCCATTTAAATCTCCCCAATAAATATTTTTCTTCAAGAGGTATCTTTTGTATTAATCCTCTAATTCATTCCAAAATTTTTCTTTTGAGCTTACCTCCAAACCTACTTCAGAGCATGTAACACTATAACATTGATAATCAAGATCAACATATTTAGAGCTATAATTCTATCTCCACATCTATTAATACTTATAACATTATCCTTCAAACTTTTATCTATAATCACACCTACACCATTTCTAGTTTGACTTTTACCTGAATACCAAAGTTTAAAACCTAAACAATTAATCTCCTTGGCCTTCTCACCAACCCATTTAGTTTCTTGAACACATAAAATATTTATCTTTCTATGAACCATAATATCTATTAATTCCATTAATTTACCTGTAAGAGTACCTATATTCCAAGATCCTAACCTAATTCTAGTTTCATGGACTAACTTCTTTGCCCGCATTCGTCCATAATGTGGGAACCCTTGCTTATTTAACACGCCGCCATGCACTAGCACATTTTCATCAGTATTCAAGCCATACAATGCGCCGCCTGGGGACTTCTAGCATTAACACAATGATTTAAAGGATTCATGTCATGATTAATTTGACAAATTTTTCGCTGGCTGTCGACTACCTAACGTAACCCTCCACTTTTTGCATCCAGACTTGACATTAGAATTTCTAACAATGAGAAAATTATGAATTTTATCAAAATTTGGATAATCATTATAATAGAAATTTATTGATCATAATCAAAATTCTATAAATTATATTATGTATTGATTGTGCTACTATCAAAACTTACTAGTTTTCCCCAGATGAAAACTCTATTATTCTAGTACTTCTTCGCATTGACAAAGAACTCTCACACCATAAGGACAATGTAAGATACACTATTGTAGGTTAGCTTCTCCTAGCCTTTCTTATTGATAATCCTCTCCATGCTCCCTCCTAGATTAAAAAATCTATAAGATTAGATATTTATGTAGGAGAATGTGGTGCTATCTTTTCACTGCTTCGAGACTAATAAACTTGTTAATATTACTGACAACCACCCTCTTCTTTCCCTTGCTGGCATACTTGGTTGGCATGTTGGCTTTCCTAAAATGAAATAAGATCTAAGAGAGGAAAGCATATAAGTGAACTCTAGAAAAAAAATCAAAGCTCTTCAGAATGAAAAATTAGTAGCCTAGGGTTCATATTTATAGACAGGTCCTAGCATCGCAGTGCTTCTTTATCAATGTCATGGCGCTAGCCTCTCGATTCTTAAGACATGGGATTAGCACTATGATGCTAAGCATGTAGTTCCTAGGCGGTGATTACCCAGCCAAAGTGGTTACTGTGCCAATTAAAAATGTTGACAATACACCATGTGTATTTCACTATTTGATTTAATGATAACAAATCTTGTGTAATAAGAATTAAATATTTTTTGTAGAATAAATTGTTCACATTAATCATTATGAATTCCATTCTTAATTTAGATTTATATTGATGATAAATATATAATCCTGAAGCTACTAATTGGTTTAATTTAAGTGATGCAAGAAATTTTTCAAACCCAAATTCTTCAATCAAATTTGGAAAGCTAAAGCTGTTGGACTTGAATTGGTTGAAAAATTTCTAGGACTTATAATACTAAGGCAAATAAGAGCTCAAATAAAAAAAATTAATGATTTAATCATTTCAAAATAATTTATTTAAAATTCATTCATATTTTTTCTACATATCAAAATTGCATTATTCCTAGATTTATCCATTTTGGATAACATGAACTATGTGCATGTGTTTAAGTATTATTTATTGTGATTTCAAGTAAGATGAATTTATTTCATACTTCATTAAATCATTTCCATACTTAATTACATTATTTATCCATTTATTTTTAGCATGAGAATATAATTATTCTAGAATTATTCTAATTAACCTTTTCTCTCTCCTATCCTTTTATTTTCTCTTTCATACCATCATTATCGTCCAAGTTGTGTTTTGGCCGAATTTTCCATTGATTTTTAATTAATAAATTATGTGAGAATTATTTACTTTTTTCCAAAATAATTTCCTCATTATTAAAATATTAAAGATTCATTCTTTTAAAATTTTGAATTTAATTTGAAGAATCATTATTATATCAATGCAAAATTAATTTTAACCATCTGTAGAATGATTTGGCAGACCCTAGCATGACTTATTTCAGCTAATTAGAGTTTAACTAAATTATTTTAAGTTTATTAAGAATTGATTTCAAATGAGCCATGTATTTATTCACATTCCTATTTTAATTTTAATCTTTATGGAAATATATGGCCAACCCACCTTTTTATTTAAGTTCGAATAAATTTATTTGTTTAAATTAATTCAAATATTATCTAAGTTGACATCCCATAATTTATTCATGATCAAATTAATTAAATAGAGATTGAATGCATGTTTGGAAAGTATGTGGCTGAAAATCCTTCTTAATTTTTTCTTTATTTATTTTATTATTTTTATTTCTTGTAACTTGCCTGAATTCTTCGGAGAAATATTAGTTAATTTAATTTATATTGATTGAAGCCCTACTTTGGATGCTTTCTTGGCCATTCTTTCATGTAATTAATTTAAATTCAAAATTATTTTGAATTAATTCCTAGTTTGATCACTTAGCATATTTGATTTGAGTTATTGATGGTAAGTGCATTTTTCTTTCCCTCTCTTTAGCTTTGTTTGACGACTTCTTAATTAAATTGAGTTAGATTTAAATTATAGTCATGTGATTAATTAATTGGACTCAAATTTCTTGCCAAAATAATGTTCCTTCTTTTTTATTCATTCTTGGCTGAAAATAAATAGAATTTATTCTCTTAATTGTATTTGATTGAATTGATTAATTTCCTACTCTCATATCTCTCTCTCTCTTTCTCTCTTGGCTGAAATTCAAGCATCCTTATTTGAATTTATTTTTTATGTGTTCATTTGTTTGAAATCAAATACTTTCCTTATTAATTTTTTCCTCTCATTATTTCCCTCTTCTTCTCCAATGGCTTGGCTAAAATTCTCCCTATCCTAACTTTATTTAAAGAGATGATCTCAAGACTTAATTCCTCATGATTCTCTCCACTAGGCTGACTTTTTGCAGTTTGATTTTGTAGACTCTTTTGGATTCTAATTGCTAAACCTCTCAACCATCTTCCATTCCTCTCTTTCTCTCTTGAATAAAACTTTGTTTAAGGTTTTGTTTGAAGCAAAGTACAAATAGGTTTTATTCTTCTTTGCTTCTTCTTTGGTTGAGACTATTTATTGAAGAATCCTTGAAGGTTTAGTGAGTAAGTCCATCTCCTACCTTTTCAACTTCATCTACATCCAACAGGAGATCATATTCATAAGTTTCATGCCTCTTTTAAGCCTTGAAAGTATACATCAAGTCAATTGATTTCTTTGCTTAAATACAAAGGCTTGAGTAAGAGTATTTATTTTATTTCAATCTTTTAAATAATTGGTTTTATTAGTTTGATTTGGATCAAAAGATTTTTGTGCTTTATGATTATAGTTTTTCTATGATCTATTTTCATTCATCTTCAAGTGATTTAAAATATTTCTTTCTGGTTTGATTGATTTAAAATAAACTCTTTAAAACTTCTCATATTATTTTATTTCATAAATTTTATATTTGACATTCATGTTATGTTAACTAAAAAGGATTTTCTTTAACATTGGTAAAGATTTTTTATAATCCTTTTTAATTTCATCTTTCAAGAAACTTTTAAGTCATAGATCTCTTTGCATACTCATAAAAGACTTGAGTAAGAAGAGTGCTTTCATTTATTCTCTTGAATATTTAAGCTCATTGATTTGATTTGAATGAAAAGTTTTATGTGCTTTATTGTCAATATATTCACTTGATCTCTTTTCATTCTTCTTTCAAACGATTTAAAAGATTTTCTCTTTGGTTTGATTAAATTGTTTTTACAAATAAGAAGCCAATATTAGATTATTTGTTTGAAAGTATTTATAGCATAACTTATTTTAATTACACTTTCATGAAAATGTTTTGAACATCCATGCGATGTGCTTTCATATAGCTCTCCAAGTTCTTTCATTTTAAGACTTCATCTCTTTTAAAGTAAATTAACTTCTTTTAAGACTTATTTACTTTAATTGATTCATATAAAGTCCATATTATTACTTTAACTTTAATTAAATACAAAATATATTCACTTTGAGCTCTCTTTATTATTTGTCTCAATATTATGTTAGTTGGGTTTTGAGTGCAAAATCCTTTTAAATTGAGAGTTAAACACTTTGTATCTTTCCTTCTTTTATTATCTTGTTCTCTGTTGGGGTTGTACTTGCATGTATAGGAAAGTATGGTGTTGGGTTATACTTGCCTGTGTAGGAAAGTACAGTGTTGAGTTGTATTTTCTCGTGAAGGAAAGTATGGTGTTGGGTTATACTTGCCCATGTAGGAAAGTACATGTTGGAGAAAGTATGATGTTGGGTTATTACTTCAACAAAATTGTCAGTTTATAATCTACTTTGCTCCAATGGATTTCCACTAGAAAGTCCATCAAAAAAATTTTAGTAAATTTTTTGTCAATAAACTATTTATATATGAACCAATGCTCAATCTTCTCCTATTTCTTCTTTTTTATTTTTTCAACTTTGTCTTAGTGGATGGTGAATTATGTGCCCTAGCGCTCTAAATCTCTATGAAATGCTTTAATTTCTTCCATCTCTTTGTGAGTCAAAGGTAAAACTCTTCTTCTTGCTTCTAAAATTATTTATTTATGATTTCATCCATCTTTTTTATGCTATATGGGTTTAAAATTTCAGAAAAAGTTTTCAATTTATAAATTAAAATTTGTTAAAATTTATTTGAAACTCATGTATCTCATATGAATTTTATTGTTTAGAGTAAGATCTAAGTTTATTTAGCTTAGAACTTATCTTTTTAATGAAATCTTCATTTGATATTTTGCTTTCTCATGCAAATTAGTACAACTATTCTATTTAAATACCCATTTTTTACATTTTAATAAGTGCAAATATTAGTAGTAACTTGTGAAAGAATTGTGTATTTGATAAATAAATTAAATTTAAGAAACTAATTTTTCTTTTGCTTGTAACGATTGAAGTGTTACATTTCTTTCATGCTATTTATTATTTTAGTTGTACTTGATATCATTTAACTTAAATTTCTTAGACATTAACAATGTATAATTTAATGTGAGTACTATATCTTACTATCATAAACAAGTGGATAGATGTTGTCCAAAGCTACAATAATTATTGCAAGCCTTGAATCATGACTAGGTCATTGGCATACTACATTTAAGAAGAAAAAAATTTTTATTTGTATTTTCTTGCATGTATTTTGTTATGTTATTGTTTTAGGGAGAAATTGTATATCTGAAAGGTGTTTGGTTCATGATGATGCATCCTTATTAGAAATATTTTTAGTGAGATGAGCTAACCTCACACATTATAAGAATCTTAATTAGTTTAACAACTAGGAGACAATGAAGGCCTTCTCAT
Source organism: Cymbidium sinense (assembly GCA_021442155.1). Lineage (NCBI taxonomy): Eukaryota > Viridiplantae > Streptophyta > Magnoliopsida > Asparagales > Orchidaceae > Cymbidium > Cymbidium sinense. The sequence goes on along the minus strand of CM038220.1, from coordinate 152,435,308 downwards.
AAAGTCATCTTATTGACAATAATAGTCTTGTTGAAAAAAAATACTAAAATTATTATTTTGTGTATTAAATATCAAATGAATTATATTATACATATATGCTTAAATGATCAAGAAAATACTTCCATTGAGGAGCTACAAGAAAATAAATATAATTATTTAGCTTAAGATTTAGGATTCCATATCTATCTCTCTATGGCATTTGTATTTGGGGTTGGAGGGATGACACGTAGATCTTAGGGGTAGTTATTAAAATGATTGAGTACGACATCAAGGAATGATATACTATCTTGAAAGGTTGAAATATCACTCTACAATAGACTTAATCATCTAATAAGGACTCTAAGATAGATAGATCTATGTATACTTGAGATCTTTCCTCTAATTTACATGGATGAAGTAAAGAAGAGTTTATTTTATGCCAAGTTCTTAAGTTCCCACTGGAGGCAAACCCCCTAGTTAATTACATCTCAGGAAATAGAGATTTTCTAAGAATACTCTCAATTAAACTAATCAATTATTATTTCTAAAGATTTCAAGTTTAGATATCGAAGGATTGGTGATTATTGAAAAATCAAATGGGAAAGTTCAATTGGAGAGATACTTTAGCTGATTCTAAAGGAGGATAAGTAAGAGATGCTCATGATACCAGGAAGTTTAATGATCACTTCAAGAAATCCTATAGTGAGGCTTTCAATTTTTTAGAAAGAAAATTATATTTATTGGAGTTGATATTTTAATAGAAGACTAGGACATATATTCTAAGAACATAAGATTATAAAAATAACTAAGAGGTGAGGACTTACACCCGTAGCAAAGGAGAAATGGGTTACCTCTAAACCTATATCTAAATACTCTAGCATAAGCTAAGAGCTTGACCTAAATCTACTCAAGGATGTGGGACATATCAGTTCACTCCTACTAGAGAGAGTAAATCAATCTTGACTCTTCTAGACTTACAATTGCCTAGAGTGGCTGCCAGCTAACGCCTCCGATGATTCAAAACCATATAGGCTGATGTTATGTAAATGGAAGATAATTAGGCTATTATTTTGTAGGAATGAATCTAAAGTCCTAAACTCACTTTGTGAGAGATTAAATTATGATGGGTATGAAAATCATGCCCTAAACTAATGTAATAAGATTTACAAGATTTTTTTACTCATTATTTTGGACTTGGGCTTGAAAAGGTTTTATGCCTACATGTATAATTAAATTAGATTATGGGCAAAATAAACATGAAGAGTGTTCTCCACTACAAAGAAACTACACTCATAGGTGAAGCTGTGTCCCTTATCGTGTGAGAGTGGAGACCCTCTATTTACAAGGAAAAAAATATTATATATGCATGATGTTATAACATACAACTACGGGGTTATAAATATTTTATTTCTTTGATTAAATACCTAAAATTTAGAGTGAGGTTATGTGTTATTTAAAATTTAATTAGAGTGGATTAGTTGGGGTTAACAAATTAAGTTTCTAAAGAGCCTATTGCATCCAAGCCACACAGAAGTAATCAAACTTTAAGAAACCTTTAAATACCATGTCATTCTATTTCATAATCAAAGTAAAAAAGCCAAAATAAATATTATTGATTAAAAGAATAAGAGGTAGGTGTAGGTGGGCACCGTTATACACCCTAGAAAAGAAAAAAAAGATAGATAGCTGAGATCTACCACTTATACTGTCAAGATTATAACTAATTTATAAATGAAAATAAAGTTATAGGGGTTTACAGTCTGCATCTTTATCTTAGGCACTCCAGGCATCACAAGGCTGCCCAGTTTTGAGCTTTCTAGCTAACACTCATCCCAAACCCCCTAACTCTAATCTTAAGCTTATTAAAAAAATTGCATTTTATTAAATTGAAAATATAAGCACCTATAAACTAGAGGTTAACTTAATATGCATTCACATCAAGCAATCATATTTTACACATTGGGGCTTGACACATTTCCTTGGGTCACCAAGATCAATTGTCCTAATGGATTATGCTTGGAGATTTAAGCAGCACTTGCAAGCAAAGATATTTATTATTTTTATTATTACAGTGGTCCCTTAAAGATAATATCCTACAAAAAAGTATTTTTAGTCTAATTCCACCCTAACATTGAGACTATGCACAAGAAATTTTAACATATAGTCTAAAACATTACATCATAAAAATAAAATATTAATCCACAATAAAGCATTGTCCTAACTTAAGTCTAAGATCAGTAACTTAAAATTTTAGGTGTGTGCTATTGCTTAGTGTGGTATGACAATACTAGACTTTTGTATTTGAATTAGTGTAAAGATGAATATTTAAATTTACTATTAAGGGTAGTTATAATTTAAGTGCTTAAAGATTTTATAAAGTGAATCTTAGATTTTAATTTATTTTGCTTTTGATTTCATTTGACCTTAGAGTTTTAAAGAGAGAGAGGAGTGATGGAGTCCACCCCAATCGCTAATCTTAAGTTGAATCTAAAGAAAAATTTTATAATTTTTAATCATCTTAATGAAGTGTTATGAATTTTATTATTAAGCCATGTGTTTGGATTTGATTTAAATGATTTTATGAAAAACAAAAGACATCTCAAGATTAATAAATTCAAAACATAGTCAAATTAGTGATATTTACTTATCTTTGGTTCATCACTTCTTAATTTTCATTTAATGGAATTATATAGTTAATAAATTGATTAAATTTAATAAGTATATATATATATATATATATATATATATATATATATATATATATCACATAATATTTTACACATTGACACATGAATAAATTAACATATTTTATTTATTAATATTTATGGTAGGTTTTTAAAATATAAATGTATATATATATGATGCACGAGTTATATAGAAAAAGGAATTTAATCAGTGTTTATACTTATCATACACATTGGTATATTGATTTTATACAAGTACATGCCATTGTTGAACTAGGGAAGTGAGATAATTAGAGACTCCCTTTGGACTACTTAACGTCTTGCACTCCCAAGATGTCCAGACTATATACTTTATTAATTCATATAAACATACACATGTGTATAAGCATAAAGATGAAATTTATAGGTTTTAAGATGATTATATGTATATGTGTCGATAATTTAACCTTATTATGTACTTCACTATAAACTTTAAGCCACATGTCATTATTAAACCAAGAAAGTGAGTTAATCAGAGACCCCATAGCACTACTTAAAGTCTAGTGTTCTCGGACTGTCCAAACTATATACCTTTCAAGTATGTAGATCATACATATAAAATTAACTTTAAATTTTAATTATTTAGATTAATATATATTTACACAAATATATATTGTAAACACATTAAAGAAAAATAATTTTAAGATTTTTAATGATAATAGCCACACTATTAATCCAAAAGCATATAATTAAATGAGATTCTTATTTATTTTTGAAACATGAATGCATGAAACATATGAAATACAAATTTATAATAAATAATTAAAGTAAAGAAATAAATATTACTAAATAACTTATTTAAAGTGATTAACTCCTAAGGGCATTCATATGAAGATAATCATACTTGAATCTAATCAGATTCATTAAGTGGTGAATTTAGAATTTGGGTTATTTAAATCTAATGAGAAGACAAAATAGTTAAAATTAACCATGACTCACTTCTATTAATTAAGTGATTCAAAAGTGATTTAAGTGATTTTTATGAATTAATTAAAGTAAATTAATTATTTTAGCCAATTAAACCTTATAGAGCCCAAAAAAATGAATTACTCCCTAAATACAAGCCCAAAAATTATGAAAAATTATTGAACATAGATAAATATGAAATACATATGCCATAAAAGTTGTAATGCAGTTGGGCTTATAATTAAGGGTTAATTGAAAAAAAGGGTAAAAACTAAAAATTATTAATTACACTCGAAATACCCCAAACCAATTAAATATTTTGATTCAATTGAAAACCTTTTTATTAGCTAAGCACAAAGAAGGATTGGTATAAATTTTTGTAGAACTATGCTAATTACTATGAATTTTTTAAGTCTAGGATAATTAATTAATAAAAGCCTAATAATGGTGATTTTGGAAAATAAGTAGGATCAAAGGTCCTAATTTATTTCTTTGGTCACCATCATTGTTCTAAACATATTTAAGCTCTCATAAATGTTTTCATAATTTTCTTAATTAGATTTATTTATTAAATACATAAAATGGCTATTTTGGCTTTGAAAATTTGAATCTTCAAAATTACCTAATTAATTAACTCAAAATAATTATGGGAGGTAAAGGTCATCCAATGGAACAATTATCCATAGTTTCAAGCCAATTAGCTAAGTAATTAAATCTAAATTATGTTAATTAAGAAATACTTCAAATCCTAATTAGTTATTATACACTTAATAAAATTCAAGACTTCTATTTTTTCTAGATACTCCTCTATCTAGGATTTTCATAAAGGGTTTACTTGTATTTTTAGTTTTTCCTATAATTAGTTATGATTTTTTAAAGTTCTAACTATTTAAATTTACTTCTAAACCTATTTAAATTATTTACACAGTTATTTTCATGTCAGTCGTAACACAATAATGCTTTTGTTATGGTGCCATGTGATTCGTTATTTAAAATATCCCGCATGGACTCAGCAGTGAGGAACATGGTTTCATCTCGGTTGTTCAATCAAAGATTAATGGTCAAGATTAATCTAACAGATTAAAAGAAATTAAATTCAAAAATCTAGTATGATTAATCATGATTGTCCATTTTAATCACATGGAATGGACGGTAGATGATCTATCATTGTCCTATAGTGAGCGATGACACCATTTGTCTTTTGCCACTTGATTCAAGCTCATCATAGCTCGTATGACAGTGAAGTAAATTCTAAATTGATCAAAGAATGAATCTAAGGGAGATCCTACAATTTGATTCGCATTAAATACAAAGTCACTTTGAAAAAGACTAAAAATTCTATGATCAATTTGATTCTACAGTTTATTTCAATTTATGTCGTCAGAGCTCAAGACTAGTGGCACAACGATTGAGGTAGCTTCACCTTGAAGAGACAAAGCCATGCTGAAGAAGTCATGAGTTGCCTCCACACTGATCGCTTTGTGGATCAAGCACCAGTGTAAAACTCACTAGAGTTGGTCTTGGAATGCCTTTTGGTGCTCAAATCGAGTGGCTTTCACTTCATTTTGGTTCATCAAAGCTAAGTGAAGGTCTGAGAGAAGTAAATTTGAGTTTGGTAAGATTTTAGTGAGACTAGGTGTATGTGATGTTTTGGCTGAGAGGGGAGTTGGTCTCTCTTACGGTTGCCTATACGGAGAGCTCTAAAAACTTGGGTGACTGAGGGTGTGTTGTGAGGAAGGTGCGTGTGAACTTTGAATGAGGTAGGAGGTGTATAGCCTCATCCCTAAGTGAACCAACCAAAATGATTGGGTCAGACCATGGCAGTCGACCAGGCACTGTGGGTGACTGGAAATACCATGAGACTGACGAGGTGGAGGTCCCCTAGTGAGTGGTAAAGTTTAGTAGCATGTGGTGAGAGAGACACAGATTGGTGGCTAAACCAAGGTGAGGGTGACCTCTCTTTGGTTAATGACTGAACACAACAACTTTGGGTTAGGTCTAGTCCGCGTGGGTAAGCTCAAAGTAAGCTAAGGTGCCTGCCCAAGGCAAAAGGAGGGGTTGGACCTTCCTATTTTGGGTTTTTGTCCCATATGGGTGGCTTGGTTTACTTTATTTTGGCTTTATTAATGATTGAAATCTATTTAATAATCAATTTAGGAATTATTGTAGGCATTGGTTTAACTTAATTTAGCTTGGATCAAGTTTTTGGCTCAATTTAACCCTTTAGGTCAAATTGGATCAAAGGACCAAATTAGCTTAATTAGGTTCAATTGGTTGTGATTGAGTGATTGGTCATGATCAATAATCTTTTTGAAAGTGATTAGATGGATGATTTGGTCCAATTTGGATTGAATTAAGATTTGACTCAATTTATTCTTTTAGGCCAAATTGAGTCAAGTGGGTCAATTGGCTTGATTGAGTCAATTGGGATCAATTAAAGCTTAGAATAGGTTCAATGATCAAATTGAATGTGATTGATAGTTGTGATTGAATCAAATTTGGATTAGATTTAGTATTGACTCAATTTGGACTTTTAGGCTAAATTAGGTTAAGTCGGGTTAGGTGAAGCAATTAGTTAAATTAGATTGATTGGGATAAATTATGATGTTTAATTAAGTGATTGAAATGATCATGAGATTTGGATTGATTCAAATTGGTTTAAATCAAGTTGGAGTGGATTTTGGCCCAATAGGGTTCAATCAAGTCAACTTGGGTCAAGGGCCAAATTGATTCAATTTGGTCCAATTTGATCACAATCAAGCTTCAATCAAGTTTAATTAAGTTTCAAAATGATTTTGGGTAAGTTCAATTTAAAATGAATTTGAATAATTTTGGATTTATCCCTTTTAATCCCAAATGGTTCATATCGGTCATATTGGGTCAACTTAGCCAAATAGCTAAATCAAGCCTAGTGAGTCAAATTAAGTTTAAATTTGGTTTTGGTTCTGGTTTGATTTATAATCAATTGGCTTTGGTTTGGAGGATTGATTCAAGTATGGGAATTATGCTTTATTTGGTATAGGTAGGCCTTGCCTAATCTAAGCTAAGGTCTAACCCTAGAGTTAAATTGTATGAGTCTTTTAGGCTTAGGGTTACTGTTCACCTAGCTACTAGAAGTATCGTAATTTTAGGAGAGCCTTAGTTCCCAGATTGAACCCTAATTCTATGAAGATGAATGACAACCTCACTCAAAAGTGTGGTTTACATTCTCCCTTTCTCACATAAAAGTCATCTTTTTAATGTAAAACATTTAATTGAATGTCATAGAAAGATCCACGCACCTAAGCATTTCATAAGCTTAGTATGTTATATCAAATGCTTACAAATTAAAAAAATTAGATACTTTAGCACTTATTTGATGTTAAGGCTTGATTATTTAATCATAATTAATTTTATAATTTATATAACATATGAATCTCTTTCTCACATTTCATAATTTATACAACATATAGATATCCATAATGAAAGATCATGAATGCATAATAGGTTGCATCTAGGCAGAAAATGATTAACATATGAATTCTTGAATGATGTTGACCACTTTGTGCATATGGTATCTCAAGATGTTCATGTGCAAAGCACAAGATTGAATCCTAATTAATGCTAGATGAAGTCAAATTGGACTTATATTATTGAGAGTTTCAACCAAATTATTGATTCTAGATTTCATAAGGCCAGTATAAGCCACATGTCCATATCATTGTTAACACTAGTGCTTCAATGAGTTATGCAGCTTCAACTCAATATGACTCTGAAAAATTTGAAGAAATTATGACAACTAATTCTACAATAATTGTACCTGGTAAAATTTGCATATTTATTTATTTTCCATTGATTTTCTTTAAGTTTTTGAGTTAGTTTTATGTTTAGTTTATTCATAATTTTAATTGGACAGAATTTTAAAGCATCAAATTTTATATTACTATACTTAATTAATTTTTTTAGATGTGTTTTATGGCCAATTCATAAACCATCTTCTCCATATTTTAAAGTACTCTTGCCTTTATTTTAAAAATATTTTCATATATTTTTATTAGCATTATAAGTAGGAGAATAAAAGATTTCTTATTGGATTTGCCTTTCTTAAGAAATTTGTTCATATTTATAAAAGTAAGTTTTCTAGAATCATCTCGTATGTTTTACAAACCATTTTACCATTGTGTTCTAGACATTATATTTTATTTATATGCTAAATTTCATAATTTTTGGAGTTGTGCATTTTAAGATTTAAATGAGTTTATATTAAAAGTGTTAATAAAAAAATAATTTAGATAATTACTAATATGTTCTTTGAAAAAAATATAATAATTTATATAAATATCTTAACACACTCAACATTCACTCCTCATTTTCCCAAATCGAGAGCAGGTATAGAGAGAGAGGGAGAGAAAGAGAGAAGGAGGAGAAAGAAACTTACATTTAGTGGTTTTGAAGCAAATTTTATATGTTAGAAAAACTATTAGGCTCTAAGTAGGCTACTGTTTACCTACTTCAAATTTCAATTTTATTACTTATGTATATATTTTTGGCATTTTATTTGATTAGATTTTAATTAAACTCAGATCTACAAAGATATAGAAAATTTTCATCTTGTAATGTTTGATATATTGTTGAATGAACTATGTTGGACATATTGACATAGAAGAAATAAAGTTTTTACCATGTATTTGCTATAGAATAAGAAAAGCTTCAAAATATTATTCAAGACATTGCATATAAGTGGGTTCGTAAAGTATGATTATTTACACACACACACAAATTTATCTGTAATTTCTACTGTTAGTTGTACATATTGATATTTATATATCTTTGCGATATGTTTGATGATATATATATATATATATATATATATATATATATATATATATATATATATATATATATATATATATATATATATATATATATATATATATATATATATATATATTGAAAATGATAATATTCATTTATTAAGTATCAAAGTATATGTCCAAAAGTGGAAAAATGTGGGGAAGTGCAGGTGGATAGATGGTTGTATTTTATTTTTATTCAAGTGGAGTTCTAAGAGCCTGTGCACCTATAAAATTATCTATTTGTGCATTTTATATGTTTGAACAGATGTGAATAAGTGGAAGCATAAGTAAAGTGGAGATACAAGGGGTGAAGGGGACATATGAATAAGTGGAGGCATAAAGGAGAAAGAAAAATTATAAAATATTCTAAATAAAGAAATAGATTATTATTTCATATTATCTTATTTTATTTCACATCAATATTAGTTTTATACTAACACTATATTTGATAGACACAATATATGACTTGTTGAAATATTATTTTAATTCATTTAAGGTACATTTAATTAGTTAGAAAAAGTGGTATTTTTAGTAAATATTTAATTTAATTTTACTTTTGTATATTAAAAACTATAGTAGATTTTCAGTAGCCTATTGAGTTGCGAATGTTCATCCTTCTTATTTTAACTTGTGTTATTTCAGGAAAGGGTAAAGCTCATGTTGAATATAGGCTGTTGATTATTGTTGAAAGCCTAATAAGTGAAAATTTTAGTGAAATTAATATATAGTTTTAAGTAAAATTTTTTTATGATTTATTTTTATAATTTTAACATTTTATGATAGGAAATCTCTTAGTGGAGAAAGAAATTTAGAAAGTACATAGTCATAGTACAAAGTTAAGGCACTACATTTACAGTGTCTAGGCATTAGTATCAAAAGAAAAGTTGTATAAACATAGAGAAGGCATCATAGAAATACTAGATTTGTAGTGCCAAGGTGCTAGACCCAGTGCCATGACGCTATATTACAGTGGCGATGTGATAGAATCAGAAATTTGATGCCAAAATCAGAGAGCATAATTCATAGGTGCTATAGAACCAACGTTAAGGTGCTACGACCTTCCATAAAGTAGTTGGAGTGGTTTTCGAAGTAGTTTCATGGGGGGACAAAATGAAAACTACTAGAGGGGCCTAATAAATCTAAATAAGAGGTGTTAAGTAGTGTTAAATTTTTTTTGGTAACTGAGTAAGTATAGTGAGAGTATGCAAGAGTGTAGTGACAGCACTTGGAGACTGACACTCTAAGTGTTGTGTATTATGTGTGTGTGGTGTGTGTGTGTGTGTGTGTGTGTGTGTGTGTGTGTGTGGTATGAAAGAGAGATTACAATCAAGAGATCAAGGCACAACAAATGGAGAGAAAATTTTTTCGATGCATTATTTCTTTTTACTCTTTTCTTTTTCTTTATATGTTTTAGTACTTCCTACACATATTAATATATTATGTTTGTTGCTTTTACTTCATAATGTGTTGAACTAAGTGTATGAACTTTGAATTTGTATATATTTTGAACATTGTTTTATATTAAACTATCTTTGTTGAGTGATAAAAGAAAGTTGTTTGTGCTTCTATTCTAAACTATGTTTTGATTTTCCCTGAGCGTAATTTACTTACAATTTGATCAATTGTAATGTTAAAATTAGTTATGATCTAAAGTCATTGAGAGAGTCCTATAAGAATAGTATGGAAAAATATACGGGTGTAGTATTAGGTGTCAGCGTGATACACCTAATTTGCGGACCCAAAATCATGATAAGGGAGATAAATAGAAAAGCAACCTTTCAAAATTTAATCGGTACTCGGTAAAAAATTGATTAAAGTGATTGGTTTGGTTGTATTGATCTATAGATAGCAATATAGCATATATGTTCTTGGTTGTAACTATAGATTTAAAAAAATTAAAAAAATTAGACTAGCACCTAAGCACTACAATTATGATGCCACAACGTCGTGCCCGACATAAGATAGTTTAATCTAGATACACGTCAAAACTTCATAGGTTTAGAATACTATTTTATAGAACAACCTTATTTTATATAAAAATTATAAAAATTTAATTTTAAAGATCAAAATATAATTTATTTTTAATATTTTAGTTAGTTGAATAAAAAATCAAAGACAATAATAGATTAAAACTTAATAAATTTTTAAATAGATTCTTATGAGAATGATACACTACTCATCATTATATTATTTGAACAACATGTACACTTGTGTACACTATTTTAATTGATCAGAGCCTGTCTTAGGTATGTTATTACTTTAGATATATTCTTTTAACAATCATGATAATATAAATATTTTATTGGTGGAAGAATTATACCATGATCATTATGCGTATTCTTTTAATTATATAATGGTGATATATTTGATGTTGACTACTTTTATTTTGATATTTTAATGATAATAGTAGCCTTATGTTTGTGAAATTAAAAATAAAATAAAATTCTTTCCAAATAGATTTTAGGTATTTAATTAACTGTTACGATGTCAACATGATGTGACCCACATTAATATGACGGTTTACATTAGGTTGGGTTATGACAATTACATAAAATGGTGTCAGAGCAATAGATTTGAAAGAATCAATTTATAATTAAAGCCATAAGAATGATTAGTGGATGTGTGTTAAAAAATTGGGTAGCTTCAGGTTAGTTTTTTTTCTATCCTTCTTTATGTGTATTAAGTTAAATTATTGCATGTGAATTTAGGTGTAAGTATTAATATATCATGAATCAAGATCAGGAAGTGATAGATGTACAATGTTCTAATCAGGTTGAGGTAGTATAGAGTATAGTTGGAGTTATGATATTAGTTTCAATGACACAATTTTCTAGTTAAGTAGCCAAATTAATGGGTGATGCTCAGAGTAGGTTGTTTACTTCAAAAGTAGAGGAGGGAGATAGACACTTATAGTTATTCTTGAGATTGAGCCACCTCATTTCAAGGAAGCAATGGAGCCTCAAGTCCCTAAAGACTGGTTACTCATATTGGAGAATTCTTTTGATAGCATGAAGTGTCCAAAGAATTGCAAGGCACCTATAGCAGCATTTTTACTTAATAGTGATGCAGAGTTTTGGCGGTTAGGCTAGCAAAAGAAAAAAATTAATGCAAGTTGAATGTAGAGATAACTTGGGAGAAATTTATTGATACTTTTAAACATTGGTTTGCACCTTCGTTAGCTAGATAGCAAATGCATGAGTCTTTTTTGAGATTGGTTCAAGGAATAAGATATGATGTAGTATGAGGCCAGGTTTACTGCTCTTTATAGATATTCCCCCCAACTAATTTGCACTTTTGAGAAAAAATATTATCACTTTCTGAGAGGATTGAGTAACAATTTAAGGAATCCATTGGTTCCATTTCATATCATAGATTTCAATGAAGCTAGTTGAGATGGCAAGATTAATAGATAATTATTTAGTAACAACTTAGCAGCATTTGGATATGACTTGAAAGAGGCTTGGAGGGGAGTCTTCTAGGATTGGTGCTAGTGGGAAGAGGAGCCAATTTAGGTCATATGACTCTAGGAGAGGTTCTACATCTTTTGGAAGTAGGAGTTCATTTGGTTGTGTGAGTAGTGCTTCATTATGTACTTCATGTGAAAGTAGGCATCATGGTCAGTGTTATTTATTTATTTAGATAGTATTTCAAGTGTGGTCAATCTAGCCATAAGAAGCTTAGTGTCCCCAGAGAATATTAGAGAATAGACCAGATGTTTATGCAGATTAGAGATATGATAGATAGTATAGGACAGTTTGATCAAGAGCTTTTAGAGAGGAATCATCTAGTAGCGGTGATGGGAGATTTATTAGAAGGCAAGTGGTAGAGAGTCAACAAGGGTCTATTGCTTTACTTACTATTACTCCAGCTCAATGTAGAGTGTATAGTTTGATTTAGTAGAAGGCTAAAGATGCACTTGATATTGTAACACATACACCTTTTATTTTTGCATAGCTTTGTAGAATTTTATTTGATTCTAGTGTAAGCATTCTTTTATATATAAGAGGTTTCTTACTTGCCTAAATATACTTCCTATTGTCTTATTATTTGGTTTATGTATTATTTCACCCATTGGAGATTATTTAGTTGCTACTCAACTTGCATTTATGATATTGAGATTTTAGATGGAAAGTTAAAGTTTGAGCTAATTATATTACCTTTTATTGAATTTAATATTATCTTGGTTACAATTTGCTTGAGTAAATATGAAGCTTGTATTGATTTTAGTCAGAAAAGTGTAGCCTTATGTGTTGGCGATGAAGTAATTTATTTTCATGGTGCTAAGAGTGCACTATCATCCTTGATATTAGCACTAGTAGATAAATTATAGAGAAAAGAAAATGATGTATCTCTTTATTATGTAAGAGATATGAGTAAAACTATAATTGCCATTGAGGATGTTCCTACGGTGAATGAATTCCTAGATTTATTTTTTGAAGAGTTTGTGGGTTTACCTCTTGAAAGAGAGGTGGAGTTTTGTATTGAGGAAATGCCTGGTGCATCTCCTATTATGAAGGCTCCATATAGAATAGCACTTAAAGAATTACATGAGTTGAAGATTCAATTGCATGAGTTACTAGATAGAGTCTTTATTAGGTTTAGTGTATCTCCATGGGGTGTACCTATGTTATTTGTGAGGAAGAAGGATGGCATGATTCACATGTGTTTTGATTATAAAGAATTGAATAAAGTGATTATAGTGTTTATTTTTGGATTATATGGGGGACAACACGCAGATCGTAGGGGATACTTATTAAATTGATCATGTACGATATTGAATTATGATGTACTATCTTGAAAGATAGAGGCATCACCCTTCAATTGACCTAATCACTTAATAAGGACTCCTAAGGTATGATGGGTCTTCGAATATACCAAAGATTTTTTTCTTGCTTTACATGGACGAATAAAGTAGAGTTTATATTAAACTGAGTTTTAAAGTTCCCTATGGAGGCACGCCTCTATAGTTAATTACATCTTAGGGAATAAAATTCCCTAATAATACTCTTGATTAAAGTAGATAATTATCATCTCTAAAGATTTTAATGTTAGATTATCAAAGGATTGGTTATAATCAAAAACTAATTAAAAAAGTTCAAGGAGAAGACTTATTTTTGGAATCCAAAGGAAGGAAGTAGGAAATAGTCATGATATTAGGAAGCCTAGTGAGCATTCCAATCTATCCTATGATTGGGCTTTATATATTTGAAAGTGAAGAGATTTATTTATTTGAGTTAAATTTTTATTAGATTAATAGAGATTATAATCCACCAACAAATGATTGTGGAAATATCTAAGAGGTGAGGATTTATGCTTGTAGCCTGAAGGAAATAGCCACCTCAGATCCTAGATCTAGGGAGCTTTAGTAAGAGCTAAAGCATAACCTAAATCTGAGCGACAAGTGGACATAATGGTTCACCTCCACAAGAGATGATGAATAGTCTGACTTCTGGACTTATAACGCCTAAAGTTGCCACCAGCTAACTCCTCCTACAATTTTAAAACCATGTAGTCTGGTCTTATAAATTGTAAGATAGTTAGGGTAGTTATTTAAATTAGAAATAAACTAAGTTCTAAATCCACTCCCTAAGGGACTAGAGCATGAGTGGTATGAGCATATGACTTAATCTATAAATGCAAAAATCTTTTAAAATTTTATTTTATTTTTTGACACATAATTTTGATAAAGGCTTTAGGATTTTTATATGCTTAAATGCATGATGAAGTAGATTAATGGACAAATCAAAAGAGAAAGAGGGTGAAGCTCCATTAGTAGGGGTTACTTTCATGGGTCAAGCAGTCCCTATGTGTGTAAGAATGGAGGCCCTCATTTTGCAAGAGTGATTTAAGATGCATGCATGATGTGTGACATACAACCATACAACTAAGGGGTTGGTAAATATTTTAATTATCTTACTTATAACCTAGGCTTTATGATGAGGTTATGAGTTATTAAAAATTTAGTTATGAGTGATTAGTTGGGTAAAAATTTTATTTCATCCTAAGAGCCTAACGCATCTAGGCCACATATTAAGGCATCAAATATAAGAAACTATGAGAAGCATACCATTTCTAATACATAATTTAAACAAATCATCAATCAATTTTATAACTATCATAAAAGAATAATAGGCTGGTGTGGTCGGGTACCACTGTACAACCCAAAAAAGAGAAGGTGGGTGGCCGAGCTCTACCCTTATACAACCAGGTATATAAAAGAATAATTATAATTGGAGTGAATACATGACATTCATCTTCTTTTGAATGTGCTTGCTTTAAAGGTATCATAGGGAACCCAGGATAAAGCCTTCTGGCCACTGCTCATCCTAATCCCCCATAGCACTAATCCTAATTCCTATTGCAAAATTACATTCATATAGAAAAAAATAAATTTAACTACACATGCAAAATAAGTGTTAGCTAAACACACATACAATCCCAAGCAGTTATATGTATAATTTGGACATAGTACTCTACACATGGGTAACCAAGCCCACCTGCCCTAACTTGAATTATGCTTAAGGGTTTAAGCAACCTGCAAAAAGAGCATTCATATTTATTTTTAAGCATCCCTTAAATACAATCCCCTAAAAAAAATATGATTAGAATAATATTTTCCTACCATCTAGTCTATGAATCATACACCCTAACATCCAATCTAAAATACTACAACATAAAATAAAACATACATCACATCATACACCATCCTAACTTAGAGCTAGAAGTGGTGACTTAATTCTAATGTGGGTGTTATCGCTTGTGTGGTATGTCTTACTAAGTATTAGAGTTATATTTTTCTAAGTGTGAAAAATATTCAAGTTAACATGATGGTGGGTTTCTTTTAAAGTTGTTTAAGTGATTTGCAATTTTTAGTTTGTATTTTGTTTTGTTTCATATGATTTACACTTAACAACTAAGTGTTATAAAGAGAAGGAAGAGGATTACTCTCTCCCATCCCTACCTTAAACCACTTTCTAAAGCATATTAATTTGATTTGGTTCTCTTTAGTGAATGGATTATTATATGATTTTTAATTAATCCTAAGTTTAGGTTAACTTTAAATGACCTTATTCAAAATAAAAGGTTTCTTAAGATTAATCTAATTGAATTACTACCACATTATATATATTAAATCATTCCTTTCCATCATATGTATCATGCATATGATTTAATACTTAGCATATCTATGCATACAACATGTTTTAACACACTTGAATGATGAATGTATGTATATGTTTGATTTACATTTCATTTGATTGAATTATTTGATGTATGTAAATTTAAAGGCTTATCCAAATTCTAATGTTAAAATACATAAGAATGAAATCAAATGGATAGGTGCCATTGTTAACCAAGGAAGTGAGGTAATCAAATGACCTCCTTGGGGCTAGCTAAAGCCTCATATTCTTGGGATTACAAACTATATACCCATTACCATTCAAACTTATGTAAATTAACATATGTGAACATAAGAAAGAGGGCTCCAAATCACATGATCAATTAATTCAATAACTTAAATAATTATGAATGCTTGTATTTTCAATAGAAAAGAGGATTATCATTCTCTAATTAAATATACACATACATGTATAAAAGACATAAGCAAGTTGTGCCTTTATTAACCAGGGAAGTGAGGTAATCAAGTGATCTCCTTGGGGCTAACTAAAGCCTCATATTCCTGGAATGTCTAAACTATATACTCACTTTTCTTAAATATATACACATGTATTTATAATTAAGAGGATGAAAATTATGCAAAGATTGTATTTTCTTTAATTGAATAATTTATGTATATGATTTAAAGCTCTATCCAAATTATAATGTTAAAATACATAACAATGAAATCAAATGGATACGTGCCTTTGTTAACCAGGAAAGTGAGATAATCAAATGACCTCCTTGGGGTTACCTAAAGGCTCGTATTCCCGGGATGTCCAGACTATATACCCATTACCATTCAAACTTATGTAAATTAACATATGGATAAGAGAAAGAGAGCTTCACTTCATACACCTAAGCTATAAGTACATGCACTTATTATGTAATTTATAATTAGCATCACTACACATGTTCTTATTCATTTTCAAGCTTTTGAAAAATATATTTGGATTTAATAGTGATAATAGCCACACATATATTAAGTTAATCCAACACATGCAAGCTTTACATAAAGGAAATTTAATTTGATTCAATTAATTTTGAAAAAAAAGATGGATGTGTGAAATCAAATGATATACAATATTTAACATGATTGGAGAGGAATAATCAAATACAAGTATGTGCTTCATTCAATCAAATTAATTCTTATTGATAATCATACAAAATAAAATCATTTGAAGTGAACCAAAGTTTGTTTATTAATTTAGTTTTGGATTTTGATTTCATTTAAAGAGGAGGAGAACTCATTCATTTACTTAAATCCCATTTTCATATTTGTAATTTAATTTGGTTTAAGAAAAGTTAATTTGGTGAATTTTATGAATTAATTAAGTTGAATCCTTAATTAAATCAATTAATTACCCTTACCTATGTTACCTTAATATAATTAACTAAATAATTATGAGCCAACATGTGTGAATGGAAAGTAAATTTGCAATAATCCTAAGAAATGAAAGGGCCTAATGTAATTGGCTCATGATTAATAGTTAATTAGATTATGGAACTTAATTAAATACTCTTATGGTTTTCCCACACATATGGGTTAACCATAATTTCCCTAAATTCTTTTAGGTTACTAAACACCTAAAGATCTACCCATGATTTAATTAATTAAGATTTGATGTGATTATAATTTTAATTTCATTAATTAAGGTTATTTAATTAATTAATTGAACCTTAAGTAATGTCATTTTAATTAATTTCCCTCAGAGTGAAATGGACTTAGGAAAAAGATTGGGAAAGAGGTCTCCATCTCATTTACCTTGCCCATTCACTATTCAACAGTGATTAACATGCCCAATTAATAAATTTAGTGGCTGATTAGGGGGTTAATTAACCATTTAATTAATTAAGGAAGTGATTAAGGCTTAAATGAGAAATCCCCCTAATTAATCAAGTGATAAATCCCAAGAAAATTATGGGAGGTAAAGGTCATCCCATTAAACCACCATAGAAAGTTTAGAATTAATTACTTGATTAATTAAGCTAATTAAGTTTTAAATTAAACCCAAATTAAGCCTTAATTACTATTCAAAATTAATTAGAATTAATTTTAAATGATTCACCTCTGAAATACCTTTAAAATAAATATTTATTTGTATTTTTTATTTTTCTATGATTTGTTATGAATTTTGGATGTTTAAGTCACTAAAAATAATTAATTAGCCCTAATTTAAGCCTAATCTCATCGACGCCACATGGACCACTGCATGACATGTTTTCATGTGACACCACGGGATTGGTAACTTAAAGATGTCTGACTCAGCGTTGACGTGGCTGGCGGTGGACGCGCTTTCATCTCCACTATCCGATCTTAGATTAGACGGTGCAGATCAAACCTGTGGTTCCTTAAGGGATTAAATCAAAATAAATCTAGAGAATAATCACGACCGTCCATTCCAATCACACAGAATGAACGGTGCATGATCGATTGTCCCCCGAGCGATTAGAGATGGTCACTATCTACCATTCCTCGCTCGATCCATGCTCACCTGAGCTCAAATTGACTCCAAATGGATCTTGCACCTTTGTATGAAGGATCCAAAGGGATCTAATGGTCAAGATCACACAATATTCACATTTTCTTCAAAAAGCTCCAACAAAAATTCACCAAAAGCTTGATTTCATGGGATTACCTCACTAGAGCTCAAGATCGATGGTGAATTCGATTGAGGAAGCTTCATCTAGTGGATATGAAGCTCTGTTGAGCAGCACATATGCCAATTTCCTCTCTTTCATTGGTTGACCAAGATCCATCAATTTGGAGCTCGATGTTGATCAAACTCCTACCTCCGATGGTCAGGAAGGTCAGGAAGTGATTCATTCTTGCTCGACGAGGTGTGGGGAGCGTAAGAGGAATTTGGATTTGGATGAGTATTGGTGGAGTTCATATTGGAATATGGATGTCCTACTTCAAAATAGTAGAATCTGAGCTTGGGGCAGCTTGGAATACTCTAGGAAAACTTTGGGAGTTTCTAAATGGGCTCTTGGGGGTTTCCGTAGGTGTGAGTGTTGAATTTTGATCAAAATGAGGGGGGTATATCCCCCCTCTCCCTTGAATTAGAAGGATGAGATGGTCCCCTCAAAATTGGTTGATGAGCCACCGTCAAGGCACTGGAGTGGTCATGTCTAATCCTAGGTGGCTCAATTTGGTTGGTGGAAGCTCTAGTGGGTGGCTCAAGGTAGCTCCCTCAGGTTTGGGATCCATTGGGTTCGGCTAGAGTGGGAGGTTAGTTAGCTCACCTCCCTTTGGTCCAAGGCTGACCTAGCCCACTTGGGTTGGCTAGGTGAGCATCTTAGGCTACATTTTGGGTTAGAGAGGATGCCACATGGAAAGGTAAAGAGTTGACATGCCAAGTTTGGAAAAATCCCATGTGGGGAGGAGAATCTAAGGGGGATTTGCCTTGGGTTGAGCCCAATTCGTGTTGGGCTGGTTTGGGGCTGACCCTAGGTCAATTTTGGATGGTTTGGGTTAGGTTTCAATGGGTCTTAGCTTGGTTCAAAAGGGTTTGGCTCAATTTGACCCTTATAGGTCACATTGAGCTAAGTTGGGTTAGGTTTACTAATTAGTCAAATTGGGTCAAGCCAAGGCTTGGGTCAAGTTCAAATGATGATTTGGAGTGTTTTGGTTCAATTGGTTTGAATCAATTTGGCTTAGGTTTGATTTTACATCATTTGGATTCATGTAGGTCAAATGGGTCAAGTTGACCAATTTGACCAAATTGGTCAAATTGGCTTGGGTTATGGATTGATTCATGTTCAATTGGTTAATTGAATATGATTGTAGGCTTTGGTTTGAATAAATTTAGATTTAGTTTAGATTTTAGGCCAAGTTGACCCTTTAGGTCAATTTGGGCTAAGTGGGTCAATTGGGTCAAATGGGTCAATTGGGTCAAATTATGGTCTTGGTTTGGTTCACTAATCAATTTGGAATGAAATTGAGCCATTGGTTACAATCAATTTGGGTTAGAACATGATTTGACCCAATTTAGTCTTTTAGGTCAAATTGGGTCAATGGGCCAATTAGGTTAGATTTGGCTCAGTTGATGCTCAAGTCATGTTTTATCATTGATCATAGATTAGTGTGAATCAATGGTTTCAATTAATTTGGCTTGGGTTGAGATTTGGCTAGTTTGGTTAAGGGTGTTGACTTGGTCAAATGGCTAAGTTGACTTGATTTGACTCAATTTATGATAATTTATCATCATGGGGTGACCAACAATCATCATAGGAGGATTTGGTTAGGTTAATTCAATCTAATTTGGGCTGGATTGGATTTTTTCTCAAATATGTCAAATTAATCACTTTTGGTCAAGTGGATCAATTGGGCTTAGTTGAGTTGATTTTGAGTTGAGTTTATATATGAGTTTAGGACTGATTTATAAATTTGTTTGCAATTGGTTTGGGTTCAAATAGATTTTAGTTCATTAGAATATTTCAAGTCAAAGGGGTTAGCTTAGGTTTGACTTGGTTTGATTTTGTTTTGGCTTGATGATTGTAGGTTTGATTTATATTTATGATGGTGATTAATGATATAATTGATTCATGAGAAAATCAACTGAATTTAGTTTAAATTGAATGGGAATTTGGCTAAGTCCATGGTATGGGTTCATATGGCTTATGAGGTATTTTGATTGAATTTGATTATGGCTTGGTTGATTAAGTATGATTGTGTGTT
The DNA here is from genome assembly GCA_021442155.1 of Cymbidium sinense. NCBI lineage: Eukaryota > Viridiplantae > Streptophyta > Magnoliopsida > Asparagales > Orchidaceae > Cymbidium > Cymbidium sinense. The sequence goes on along the minus strand of CM038220.1, from coordinate 152,415,029 downwards.
GTTGACCACACTTTTGGAGTGAGTTTTCAATCTCCTTATCTTAGACATAAGAATCTTTAGACATTAAGATTTCTTAGTCATAAGACACATCTAGTAATTAGGTGAACACCAAACCTAAGCCTAGAGACATAGAAGGGTTCAACCACAGGATTAGGCCATGTCTTAGGGATTAGGGAAATCACCTACCCTATAGCCTAAACTCAATCCGCGTATACCTTCTTAAATTCAATCTAAATCCAAATTTCGAACATAACCTCAAATTCAATTTGATCTCAAATCTAAATATCAAATCTAAAATCTAAATCCCAAATCAAATGATTGAATCCCTTGATCAAATCCTTCATAAGCCTTATGATTGGATCCCATGGACATAGCCAAATTTCCATCCAATCCACTTCAAACTTGATTGATTTCTTTATGAATTAATCATATCTTCAATCATCTTCATAAATATAAATGAAATCTACACTCAAATCATTAAACTAAATAAAACTCTTCCTTAAGCCATTTTGGCCTATCTCCATGAGCTTGGCCAAATTTGCCTCCAAATCAATTCAAATACAATTGATTTTCTCATGAATCAATCATTCCTTCAATTATCTATCCAAATAAAAATTAAATTCATAATATTCAAGCCAAATAAAGTCAAAACCCAAATTTGAAATCTTTGAGTCAATTCCTTGAACTCAATCAAATCCCACTCAACTCAAGCCACCTAAGGAGAATCCCAACCACCCCAAGCCAAGGGCACCCACTAGGAGCCAAAATCACAAGGAATGAGGTGATTTTTGGCCATTCCAAAAGCATAGAAAATAGAGAGGCAAAAACTCTTCCTCCTACACACATTTAACTCTCCTAGAGCTCCCAAACCAACCAGCAACCATTCCCACTTAGTTTTTGAGCAAAAGTCATCAAAATAAAGTGGATTCTGTGAGAAATGGCGACAATTGGAGAATATATTATTTTGAAGTAAAGTAAGAGTCTGAACCCATTCCAAAGCTTCTTCTTGTATTTAGGAGCGTGCTCAGATCATCACCCCTACCAAAAATCATCCCAGGTTATGTAATTTTCAAGAACCGTAGCTAGCCTTAGGAGCTTTTGTTTGAAATAATTTTTGTGTGATTTTAGGAATTTCCCTTAGATAAAACTTGCATTTTTCATTTTATATCATCTCAATATGAAAATAGGAGTTTTGTAGTGTGAATTGATGCGAAAATGAGCCCATTAGGACAAATTTTGTTCAAATTTTACAAAAATCCCAAAATATCTCTGAGCTGCACAATAATCCCACTTTTCATCACTTGGGGTTCTCTCATTCAAGGAGATGGACAGCTGAGACTAACACCAGATCTGCTCATTTCAGCCTGTCAAATTGCGCAGATCAATCTGGACCATCTGATCCAATCCGCACATCACGATCCTTATTCCTTCTTGTTCGGATGATGTGATGGCGTAGTCCAATCTCATAGTGCTGCATGACACCGCATTGCCATGTCAGTGTCGCGTGGTGCTGACTGGGATTATTAGGAAATTTTGCCCTTTTTCAATTTAAAAAAATTATTTAAATCACCTGAAACTTCAAAACTTCATAGAAAATAAAATACTCAACTTAAAATTGTAAACAAGGGCTCGTTGTCTTTTCAAGGGGAATCCAATAAATCTAAAATCCCTAAATTTCACTCAATATTTTGGGCTTAATTTAGATTTTAGTGAAAATATAATTTCATTAATTAAACTAAAAATACACATAAGAATGATTTGAAATTTCCAGATTGAAGTTGATGTTAAAATACACATATCATAAAAATTTCACGTCAAAAGGACTTTTGGATTGGAATATATTGTATTCTGAAGTTCAAATAGTGAAAATAAATTAATGGACTTTATAATAAAAATCATGGAAAGTCATTTAAATCAACTGAAACTTTGAAAAATTATATAAAATCATAGAAAAATCTAAAAAATATAAATAAATACTCATTTTAAAGGTATTTTAGAAGAGATTAATTTAAAATTAATTCTAATTAAATTTGAAGAGTAACGAAGCATTAATGTAAGTTTAATTGAAAACATGATTAGCTTAATTACTCCCTAATTACAAAACTAATTAATTCTAAACTTTCTAAGGTTGATTAATGGGATGACCTTTGCCTCTCATAATTTTCTTGAGATTTATTGCTTGGTTAATTAGGGAAATTTCTTGTCTTAGCCTTAATTACTTTCTTAGTTAATTAGATGATTAATTAACATTCTAAACAACAAGGAAACTATTAATTAAGCTTTCTAATCATTGTGGAATAGTGAATGGGCATGGGGAATAAGATTTGGACCCCTTTCCCATTCTTTTTTCTAAGTTCATTTCAGTTGACTTGAAACTAATTAATTTGGGATTAATTAATGGTTTAATTCATTAATTAGATGACTTAACTAATTAAACTGAAATCATAATCATTCCAAATCTCATCTAATTAAGTTTCTTGGGTAGACTCTTATGTGTTGAATAACCTAAGAGAATCCTAAGAAAATTATAATTAGCCCATATGTGTGGGAGAATTATAAGAGTACTTAATTAAGTCCCTTAGCTTAATTAACCATTAATTGTGAGCCAATTGTATTGGGCCCCTTTCGTTTCTTAGGATCATTATTGATTTAATTTCTAATGCATATGCATATCATGTTGGCTCATAATTATTTAATTAATTACTTTAAGGTAACATAGGCAAGGGTTAATTAATGGATTTAATGCATATCACAACTTAATTAACCCATAAAATCAACTTAATTACTTTTCATTAAACCAAATTAAATCAAAACCATGGAAATGGGTTAGATCAGCAAATGTTCCCTCATTTCATTAATCAAATCCAAACATAAACTAAAAAATGGCATTAACAAGCTTTGGTTTTCTTTAAATGCTTTTATTTGATATGATTGTCATTAAGAATTAGTTTGGTTGAATGAAATCATGTATTTACATTTATTAATTCATTTTCAATCATGTTAAATGTTGTATGTCATTTGAATCATTCATTCATGTCTTTCGAAAAAAAATCAAATGAGATTTTCTTTATGTTGAGCTTGCGAGTGTTGAACTTAATTTACAATATTTGTGGCTATTTTCACTATTAAATCAAAAATTATTTTCAAAAGCTTATAAATCAATTACAATAGTTGGAGTGATATTAGTCATAAGTATATGAAAGCTTGCATGTGTTCTAGTTTAAACTTATGATGTGGAGTTCTCTTTCTTTAATTCAGATATAGATTTGCAAAAGTTTGAACATTCATAGGCGTATAGTCTATTTAAAATGACAAAACACTTATTTGAATTCATCCTTACACATTTCTATATTAGAATTCAAATAGAACTTTACCTTATATCTATAAATAAATTCAATTAAGAGAGACAACTTTTGCATGATTTTCTATTCTTGTAGTCACTTATACATTCATGTGTATTCAAGAATAGTGGGTATATCTAGTCTGGACATTCTGAGGATGCAAGGCTTTAAGTAGTCCCAAGGAGGTCTTTACCTCCCTCCCCTAGTTAATAATGGTGAAGTATCCACTAAAACTTTTATACACTTGTATGTGTATTTAGCTATTGAATGAAAATCTTCTTTCCAACTTAATGGACCTTTTGCATGATTTTCCATTCTTGTCATCATTTATACATTCTTGTGTATTTAAGAATAGTTGGTATATGTAGTCTAGACATTTTGGGGATGCAAGACTTTAAGTAGCCCCAAGGAGATCTTTACCTTACTCCCCTTGTTAATAATGGTGAAGTACTTGCTTAAAACTTTTATACACTTGTATGTACATTTAGCTAATGAATGAAAATCTTCTTTCCAACTTAACAGACTTTTTGCATGATTTTCCATTCTTGTAGTCATTTGTACATTCATGTGTATTTAAGAATAGTGGGTATATCTAGTCTGGATATTCCAGGGATGCAAGGCTTTAAGTAGCCCCAAGGAGGTCTTTATCTAACTCTTCTTTTTTAACAATGGTGAAGTACTTACTTAAAACTTTTATACACTTGAATGTGCATTTAGCTAATGAATGAAAATCCCATTTTCTATAAAATACACATATGCATCTTTCATTTAAAGTGTGCTAAAAGAAATATGTTGCATGTATAATTATACTTAGAATTAAGTCATATGCATGCTATATGTGATAGAAAGGAATAACCTGATATATGTCATATGATAGTCATTCAATTAAGTTAATCATAAGATGCCTTTCATTTTGAATAGGATCATTTAAGGTGAACCTAAACTTATGATTAATTTAAAATATATAATAACCATTCACTAAAGAGAACAAAACCAAATTAACATGCTTTAGAAAGTGGCTTAGGATAGGGATGAAAGAGAGCAATTCTTTTTCTTCTCTTTATAACACTTAGTTGCTATGTATTGGTCACATAAAACCAAAGAAAATACAAATTAAAACTTGCAAATCAATTAAAGCACTTGAAGTGAAACCACCCTTTTATTTGAATCTTTCTATACTTAAAAAATCTTAAACGTAATGCTTAGCAATACATACCACATAAGCCTTAACAAACACATTAGAATTAGATCACTACTTCTAGCTATATGTTAGGGTGGTGCTTTGTTTGATGTATGTTTTGTTTTGTGATGTAATATTTTAGACTGGATGTTAGGGTGTATGGTTTGTTGATTGGATGGTAGGCCATGATTAGCCTAATCATATTTTCTATAAGAGATTATGCTTAAGGGGCCACTTAAAAATAAATATAAATGCTCTCTTTGCAGGTTGCTTAAGCCCCTAAGAATAATCTAAGTTAGGGCAGGTGGGCTTAGTTACCCATGTTTAGGGTGATAAGTCCAAATTAAAAATATATCTGCTTGGGTTATCTGTATGTTTAGCTAACCTATGTTTTGTAGGTTTAGATACATAAAAACATGAAGACATGAAGACTTGAAGACCCCCTATAGCATTTATCATTTATAAATTATAAATTATTCTTTTATATTTTGGGTTGTATAAGGGTAGAACTCGTCTACCCATTTTCTCCTTTCGGGTTGTACGGTGGTACCCGACCGCACCGGCCTTTTGTTCTTTTGCATTAGCTATAAAATGTTTGATGTTATATTTAGCTTGTGCATTAGAAATTACATGCCTCTTCATAGTTTCTTTATGATTGGTGTTTATTGTATGGTCTAGATGCGATTAGACTCTTAGGGAAAAATAATTTTTTACCAAACTATAACTCATAACTACAGTTTTAAATAATTCGTACGCTGATAAAAAAAGACTAGGCATTAAATAAGATAATTAAAAGATTTAGCAACCCCTTAGCTAGATGATTGTATGTCTAATATCATGCATGCATCTTCTACCACTCTTGTAAAAATGAGAGCCTTCATTCTTGCACGCATGAGAACCGCTTGACCTATCAAAGCAATTCCTACTGACAGAGCTTCACCTCTTCTCTTCTAATTTGGCCAATAATCCATTTCATTATGCATTTAGACATATGAAAATCCCAAAGCCTTTATCAAAATGAAGTGTTAAATATAAATAAAATTTAAAAAGATTTGCATTAGATTAAGTCATTACTCATACCACTCATGCTCTATTCTCTTTAGGGAGTGGGTTTAAGGACTTTAGTCTCCTTCTAAATAATAATAACCTAACTATCTTGCAAAATCATATGACTTGCTTACATGGTATTAAAGCATAGGAAGAGTTAGTTGTCTATCACTCCAGGTAGTTCTAAGCTCAGCGGTCAGGTGGTTTATCCTCTCTTGTAGAGGTAAACCATTTACCCATCTTCGCTTAGACTTAGGTCATACTTTGGCTTATGCCAAAGCTCCTTAGATCTAAGATCCGAGGTTGCTATTTCCTTAAGGCTACTAGCATAAATCCTTACCTCTTAGGCATTTCTACAACCTTGCATTGTTGGATTATAAGTCCTAACTTTCTAACAAAAATATCAACTTTAATAAAATCAATCTCTTCAATTTCAACTTTGTAAAGCCTAATCATAAGATAGATTGGAATGATCACTAGGCCTCCTAGTATCATGAGCATTCCCTACTTATTCCCTTTGGCTTCCAAAAATAAGTCTTCTCCATGAACAATCTCATTTAATTTTCCAAACATAACCAATTTATTGATAGTCTACCGTTGAAATCTTTGGAGAATTTAATTTACTTTAATCGAGAGTATTCTTAAGGGATTTAATCTCTTAGGATGTAATTAACTATGGAGGCTTGCCTCCATAGAAAACTTAACAAACTTGGCTTAATATAAACCCTACTTTATTCATCCATGTAAAGCAGGAGAAAAATCTCTGGTACATTCGAAGACCCATCATGCCTTAGACGTCTTTATTAGGTGATTAGGTTCATTATAGGGTGATTATTTCTATCTTTCGAGATAGTACATCATTCCTTAATGTTATACCTGATCACTTCAATAAGTAACCCCCTAAGATCTGGTGTCCCATACATCTCAAAAATAAACACCACATGTGTGATTGTAGATTTGATTGGGTTTGATTTGTATTTAGGATGAGGTTTGAAGATATAATTGATTCATGAGAAAATCAATTGAATTTGGATTGAAAATTGGCTAAGTCCATGGAATAAATCATGAGGCTTAGGCTTGGATTTTTTTTTTGAATTTGGATTTGATTATAACTTTGAATTATTTTAATTGGATTTGGATTTAAATTTGGGTTTGATATAAATTGAATTTGGTTATCGCCTAAGAAGGTGGACATAGGTTGGGTTTAAGTCATGGGATAGGTAGATCATGCTAATCCTATGGCTAACCCTTATAAGTCTCTAAGCTTAGGTTAAGTGTTCAGGTAATTGTTAGAAGTGTCTTATGACTAAGGAAATCTTAATATCTAGAAGAACCCTAAGTCTAAGAAGAGGAGATTGAATCCTCACTCCAAAAGTGAGGTGAAAAGTGACTATTAAGACTAAGTATTCATTTCCAAGAATTGATGAGTTGTTTGATCCGCTAGAAGGTTCATTTATATTATCAAAGATAGATTTGATATCTAGATATCATCAATTAAGAGTGAAGTTGGAGGATGTAGAGAAGATAGCTTTTTGTATCCATTATAGCCATTATGAGTTTTTAGTCATGCTTTTTGGTGTGACTAATGCCCCAGTTGTATTTATAGATATGATGAACCATATGTTCAAGGCATATATTGGTCTATTATAAATTTGAGGATGATCATACTACTCGTTTGAGATTAGTATTAGAAATATTGAGACAACATCAATTATATGCTAAGTTTTCAAAGTGTCAGTTTTGGTTAAGAGCTATTACTTTTTTTGGCCATGTGGTGAGTGGTTGCGACATTTCTGTTGATCCTCAAAAGGGCAAGTAATAGTTGATTGGTTGAGACCAACTATAGTGTTAGAGGTTCAAAGCTTCTTTGGAATGGTAGGTTATTATAGGAAGTTTTTTAAAATATTTTTAATATATTATAATTCCTTTGATAAGATTGGCTCAGAAGATAGTTACATTTTATTGGACAACAGAGTGTGAGGGCAATTTCTAGATGCTAAAGGATTGCTTGATATCAACACTTATTCTAATAATTATATCTAGTGTTAGGGTTTTTAAGTGTACATGAATGCTTCTGTGAGAGGATTGGGTTGTGTTATAGTAGAATGGGATAGCTATTGCTTATGCATCTAGATAGGTGAAGCCACAGAAAAAAATTATCCTAATCATATTTAGAGTTGGTGGTTTTTGTATTCTCTTTAAAAATTTTGAGATATTATTTATGAAATTAATACAGATCATTAATGGTTGATGCACATCTTCACCTAAAAGTAATTAAACTTAATTGAGGAAAAGAAGATAATTAAAGATAATAAAGAAATTTATATCAACTTGATATGGTTAATGTGGTTGTTGATGCATTAAATAGGAAGTCCATTAGTATTTCAGCTGTATGATTATATCTAATGAAGCACTAATTAGAGAGTTTGAGAAATCAAAACTAGAAGTTATTTTTTTAGTTGATGTGGATATAGGATTTCTAACACAGATGATTATTTAAGCTTCTTTACATAAGAGGATTAAGGATGTTCATAAATATGACAAAGAGTATATAAGATTAATTGATTAGATTTCATCAAAGAGGAGAATTGAGCTACATGTTGATGATCTTGGGGTGTTGGCTTGTGGATGTTAACTTTTAATTTATGCTAGTGGTGATTTGAGAAAATAGATATTGCATGAGGTAGAATATTCTGGATACACTATTGACCTAGGGAGTAGTAATATGCATCATGATCTGAAGTTAATATTTTGGTTATTGTTGGCCTCACTTTTAGACTAAGGTTGACCATCTCCTCCTCCTTAGACCTAGGATTTATTTAGGCACTAAGGTATTCCTAGAACCAAGACACTTCTAGTGGGTAAGATAACACTATTCCTAAGCCTAGAGACTCATAAAATCCAACATTAGGGTTAGACACTGACTTAGGTTAGGTAGGGCACACCTACCTTAGACCCAATCAAACCCTATACGAAACTAATTCCTCAAACCCAAAACTAATTGATTTAAACTCAATTTGACCCATTAGGGTCTAATTTGGCTTAGTGACTAAGTTGATCCAATTTTACCAATTTGGGCCTAAAAGGACTAAATCCAAAATCTACACAATCTTATTGAAATTGAACCTGTCCAAACTCAATTGAACTTGGTTGAACTTTAATTGTAATCCAATTAAATCAAATTAAACCCAATTGGCCCTTAACTCAAGTTAACCCATTTGAATCCTATTGGGACAAAATTTAATTCAACTTTATTTTAAGCCAAATTGAATCAATCTAAACCTCATGATCACTTAAATTATTCGATTGAACATCTCAATCCATCCTAACCCATCCAATTCCACCAATTGATCAAATTAACCTTACTTGACCCATTTGACCTAAAAGATTTAAATGAGTCAAAACCTAATCCAACTCAATTTGATTGTAACTAAAGCCACGAATCAACTCAAAATCCCCTATTGTACATGTTCAAACACTCAATTAATCCCAATTGAATCCAATCAAGCCAATTGATTCACTTGGCCTAATTTGGCATAAAAGACCATATCGAGTCAAATATTAATTTAATTCAAATTGGACCAAAATAACTTATCCAGTCACTTCCAAAATGATTACTGATCATGATCAACCACTTTAATGTAATCAATTGAACCTAATTGAGCCAATTTAGCCATTTGACCCAAGTTGAACTAATTTGATCAAAAGAGACAAATTGGGCCAAAATATAATATAAACTTAATTGAATTAAACAAATACATCCAATCAATCACAAATAGACTATTGAACACTCTCTAATCATCCATTGAAGTCAATTTGATTAATCTACCCCAATTGATCAATTTAGCCCAATTTGTCCTAAAGGGCCAAATTGGACTAAAAACTATTCTAAATCAAATCAAAGCCTCCAATCAGTCTTAATTTATCAATCAAACATAACTCAACCACTCATCTAACCCAATTTGGCCAATTTGACCAAATTGGTCAACTTTACCCATTTGACCCATATGAACCTAAATGAGTCAAATCCAAATCCACTTCAAATTAAATCAATAATTGCACAAATATAATCCAAAGGATCATTTGAACATAATATAATAATTCTCTTAACACAATTTGGTCAATTGGTCAACCTATCTCATTTGAACCCAAATTTACCTATATAGATCAAATTAAGCCAAACCTAACTAAACTAAGTCAATACCCAACAACAGTTGGCATTACTCACCCTAAGATCCCCATTGACCTACCTAAATGGACCCAATCTAAAGTGAACCTGATTTAGCCTAAACCAAGTGAACCAAGGGTACCAAATAGAATAAAAAGCTAAAATATGATGGTCCAATCCCTCCCTTTGCCTTTAGCAGCCACCTTAGCATGCCTTGAGCTCCCCCATGCTAACTAGACCTGACCTAAAGCTATTGAGCTAAGTAATTGACCAAGGTGTGGTTCCTTTCACCTTGGCTGACCCTTGGTTCAACTACCAAGGGTTGTCCCTGTCACCACTGGTCACCAAACTCCACCAACTAGTAGGTGATGTCCACATTATCAGTCCCACGCCATTTTTAGCAACCCCCACTGGCCAACTAGATATCACAGACTACACTAACCATTTAGTTGGTTCATATAGGAAGGAGGATATACACAACCTCCTCCATTCAAACTCAACACACACTATCCTCACTTACAAGCATAAAGCCAGTCCCCCAAATCACTAAAGCTCTTTGTGCACTCAGCCACTAGAAAGATTGAGCACCACTCACATCCAACTTTATTAAAATCTTAACAAACTCAAATTAATTCTTCCCACACCTTTCCTCACTCTATGGATCCAAAATCTATCGAGAACCACTTGATTCGAGCACTGAAAACCACATCTAGACCAACATCAACGAGATTCACGGTGGCACTTCTTTCAGAGGATGATCATCAGGGAGGCAGCTCATGATCCTCTCAACAAAGCTTCACCTCTTCAAGATGAAGCTACCTTAGTTGTTGGGTCACCACTCTATAGCTTTGATGAGATAAATTTTGGTAAATCAAAGAAAATCCCCTAGGCTTTGGTCTTTTGTGAAGCATTTTCATTTTTAACGTTGATTGAGCCATAAGTCCCCCTTTAGATTGTCCGCCTAATTATTTTACATTTGATTCCACCGTCAAATGAGCTTCAATGAGCTCAGATCAAATGGCAAAAGATGAATGGTGTTCATCTCTCACTAGAGCTCGATGATAGATCATCCGTTGTCCATTCCATATGATTAGAATGGATGGCTATGATTAATGATGTTAGATTTTTTATTTACTTTCTTTTAATATATGTGAATAATCTCCCCTATTCCATCTATGATAGAACAGTTGAGATGAAAGCTGGTCCATCGCCACTAAGTCAGTGGTCACACGAGATGATGTAAATAACTAACCTCATAGCATCATGCCAAAAGTAGTGCCACATCAGTGCTGACGTGGTGCCGATTGTGTAAATTTGTTAGTTAGGGTTAAAATAAGTTTTAATTAGCCATAACTTTGAAAAATTATAACTAACTATAAAAAAATCTAAAAAATATAAACAAACCTATTTTGGAAAGCTTAGATAATGAAGAATCTCAAAAAAAAAGCCCTAATTTTTATTAAGTAAATAGTGACTAATTATAGCTTCAAATTTTACTTAATTAGTGTAATTAAGTCTTAATTACTTAGTTGATTAACTTGAAATTTGGTGTAAATGTTCCCTGGGATGACATCTACCTCTCATAATTTTCTCAGCTGAATATCCTAAGCAATTTGGGGAATTCAATTTCTCAAACCAAAATTTATCATTTTATGCATTTAATAATTATATAAAATCAAGAAAGTTATGAAATTAATTATGATAACCTAATTACACATTAAAATAGTAAAGATGACCAAGAAATTAATTAGGACCTTTTTCAAAATCAAAAATTAATTAATTCAAATTTTTAATACTTTCACTAAATCTGGTTTGGGGTATTGGGCTGATGATTTTGATTTTTTTCACATTTATTTAATTAAGTGTTAATTATGGGCCCAATTGCATTAGAATTTTTAGGACATGTTTATGCATCTTCAATAATTTTCTCATAATTTTTGGGCTTATACTTAAGGCTTAATCAAATTTATGCGATCTTTTAAGCTTAAATAATTAAATAATTAATAAATATTTATTAATTCATAAAAAATATATAAACTACTTTTAAATCACTTAATGAACAAAGATGGGTCAAAGAATAATTTAACTCCTCTTTAGAATTAAAAACTCAAATTTCAAAAATCAACCCTTAATGAATTTAATTAGACTTAAGGGTGCTTATCTTAATGTGAATATTCTTAGGAATTAATGAATCCAAATGGGTCATTTGATGGTGCTTAATTACTTTATTTCAAATATTCATAAATTTATGTTTCATAGATTCATGCATTCATATTTGTGGGGAAAAGTTATGACACCACATAGGATTTTAGAATTTCTTATTTAGATGATCAAATGTGTCATTAAGGAGTAAACATATTATATTAGAAGATAAACATGTTATCCAATAATGGATTTGATCATTTAATAAAAGACTCGTAAAGCTAATGAGTCTTTTATATATTAGAGAATTTTCCCCTGAACTACATGGAAAGTAGAACAAAGTTTATTTTAAATTAGGTTCATGGTTTTTGTATAAGAGCAAGCCCTCATAGTTAATTACATTTTAGGAATGGAGGACCTCTTCCTAAGAATACTCTCAATTAAAAAAATAAGTTATTATTTTTATGGATTTCTAAACTGGTTTCCAAAGGATTAATATTTTGGAAATTCAATTGTGAATGATCCAAAGTGGAGAGACTTACTTTTGGGAGCTAAACAAGATTAAGTAGGAAATTTCTATTGATACTTGGATGCCCAATAAACATTTAAACTATCCTACCATTGGGCTTTAAATTTTGGAATGTAATTTAGATTTTAAATTGACATTTTTGTAGAAATCTATGGCTTAAATTCTAGCAGCATAAGACTGCAAAAATGTGTAGGGTTGAAGACTTACTTCAATAGGATGATCTAGAACCAAAGTTCAAAAGTGCTTCAACACAAGTTAGATGCTCAACATTGTTTCATTTTTTAGAATTATGGACCATTCCTCTCATTTAAGGGAATAGTCCTATCCCTGAATCTTCTGGGCTTATAACTAGCCTGGAAAGGCTACCAACTAACACCAACTAAGTGCATTTTAAATTCATGATACTAAGCCTCATGTATGCAAGATAACTAGGCTATTATATTTTTAGGAAAAGAATCTAAGAATCTAGGCTTACTCCCTAATTCTTAGGATCATGTAGGTAGGAAATGCACCTAACTAATGCACATTTTCTAGCTTTTAATTATTTTCACTCATGATTCTTTTAAGATCTTGGAGTCTGTATTTTATGCCTAAATGTTATGCAAATGAAGTGGTTATGGGCCAAATCAAAAAAAGAAGGCAGACTTTTCAAGAAGGCGATCATCCTCAAAGGTTAGAGTGAAATGAGTGAAATGTTAGTAGTTAATTCAATATTTTAGAGTAATGAGTGAAAAGAGTGAAAAGAGTGAAATGCTCAATTAAATAGTTTAGAGCAATATGATAGTATGGTTTGTAAGAGCTAACTATTTCTAGTAGATTTTATATTATTTCGAGGGCTTTAATTTATATGAAGTTTTAAGTTTCTTTATTTTTGTGTTTAAGTTGATTTGATTTAGGTTGGGTAAAAAAAATAGTTTTCTAAGAGCCTAATCGTTCAAGGATTCATCACAGAAAATATAGCACCAAAAAAATCTAAAAAAGTAGGATAATTCTATTCCGCACAAAAAAATAAATCAAGATAATTTTAAATTAAAGAAAATCTTGTGCGGCTAGGTACCGCTATTCACCCTTGAAGAAAGAGAAATTGGGAAGTCGAGCTTTGCCCTATATAACCCGACCTCGAACTATAAGTTTAAATCTATGAGTCTTCTTTCCAAGATCATCTTCTTCTTCAGGGACCTCCATTTGGCTTCATAGGTGACCTCTACACCCATCTACTAGTAGGGTTAGCTCTTGCTAATCCTAAATCCCATTGATCATAACCTTATTCTAAGCTCAAATTTATATTTTAAATTTAAAAATAAATTCTAAGTCCTACAAAATAGATGTAAGAAAAATATAATCAACACACAATAGTTATATTTTACAAACATGTAGGCTTAGTATTAGCTGCTTGCTAAGCCCACCTATCTTATTAGGCTATGCTAAGGGACTATCCAACACTTGTAAAAAAATTGCAATTTTATATGTTATTTAATGATGGCAATCCCATTTAACACAACCCCTTGAAGAAGACAATGTTAATTCTAAAAATAATGTGCTACCATCCAGACTAACGATAATCAATCCTAGCCATCTAGTGTAAATTATTACACCACAAAATAATAAAAAGGCATTTCACATCACATCATCACATAATATCATAGAATATTATAGAACGACCAAACCTAAGTATAGGGCTCGTGACCTAATGATCTTGTGTGTGAAGAATGTGGGTTTATGTGGCAAGACATTGCTAAGCCTTTTTTATTTTCAAGTTTCAATTTGAGTTTCCAATTTGTAATTTAATTTAATTTTTTTAGACTTTTTAATTTTTATAATTTGGCTTCATAGGTACGATCATTGTTATACCAGAGATACGATGTATCAAGACCTCCTACATACCAATAGCCCTCTGACCTTGGGTGTCCATATTATATACCATATGATGTTGATTATGAATATTTTTGTTTTAATTCTTATTTACTTCTTTTAGTTTTAAAATTGATTTAATTCACTAAGGGTGGTTTCACTTTAAGTGATTTAAAGATTTGCAATTTCATTTTCATTTTTGGTATATTTTATGTTAAAGTGAGATTAGACTTTCAAGAATGAAGAATACCATAAGTTTCATTTTGGGTGGAACTCATTTTATTCAATATTCTAAGTTCTAAAAGAGTGAAACATTCATCCTAGAGATCTAATGAATATCCTAAGTATCTTAATTAATTCCTTTTAGATTCATTTTGATGATTTGATTAAATTTGTAATTATCATTCGTTTGAAATTTGATTCTTTTTTTGATTTCTTTTTTATTTAATTTCTTTTGTTAATGTTCATATTTAATATTTATTTTTGTTTAATGTGTATTCATTATGTCAACTAAATATATTTAAGTTAATGTGTTTCACTCTTTTTCATTTTTGTTCATTAGTATTATTATGTTTAAGTTTAGGTTAAACCTTTATGTTTGATTTTATTTAGCTTTATATTTTATCTGCCATTTTTATGTTTCATTAAGTTATATTCATTTTATTTGTTTATTTTTATTCATTTAATTTTTTTAGCATGATTTAGTTTACTTATTACATTTGGATGCATTTATCATGTTTATTTTCAAGTTGATTTTGTTTGTTCATTTTTCATTGATGTTTATTAACTTAAGTAAATTTACATTTAATCTTAAGTTTAATATTTTTCAATTTGCCTATTTGTATAATTTTTATCATCCTAAATTGATTATTTAAATTTAATTTTTGTTATTTGATCTCTCTTATCTCAATTCATTTATTTCATTAATTTCTCCAATGCTTATTAATGAACTTAGATTAAGATGGTGGATTCCAAGTTATGTATTATGGAATAGTTCAATTCATTTTAGTTAACTTAAAGGGAATGATAATTATGTTATTTAAAAGATTTTCTTTTTATCATTTGGTATAATGTGATTATCCTTATTAATCATGACCTAAAAAGTTTAAGGAATGGTTATTTTTTGTTAAGTGAATTAAACTTACCCTAGTTTATTTAAGTGTTTTGATGTTAATTATGATGTTTTATGTTTATATTATGGATTTTATAATTTTTGTGATTTTTTTGATTTACAATTTCTCTTAAATTGACCTAGAGACTTGCAAATGCAAGAATTCTCAATCTAGAGGTCAATTGGGTTTGAAATTTATATGGAAAGTGGGGTTCTTTTCCAGTTTAATTTTTCTAAAATTTCACCTTAATCAGATGTATAATTTGGAATAAATTAAAATTATAATTATTTTATTAAAATCTAAATGAAGCCTAATTTAATGAAAATTATTTATAGGTTTTATTTTTTCTTGATTTCCCTCTCAAAGATGCTTCTATAGAAGGTTTATTCATAATTTTTTGAAATTTGGTTGATTTATCATGATTTGTTTAAATTTAGGTAAATTAATTGAATTAATTAATTCAATTAAATATCAAATTAGGTTATTTTATGATTAATTAGGTTTCAGTGGGTTTCAATAATGTATTTAAGTTTATTAGTGTGTATTATGATGTTTTGGATCATTTTCGTATTTTTTTCTAATTTATTTGAGTCATATCTAATTTATTTTTATTAAAATTATGCTTTAGAATTAAAATTTTCACATATTTAAATTTATTATTTAATAAATTATTAAAAATTCACCTAATATGTATCTTAACACAAATTTCAATTCCCCAAAGTCTCAAATCATTTTGATCAATGGTTTGAGATTAATTTAGGTTTAAAATTTTTTTATTCAAACTTAAATTAATGTAAAAATATCAAAAATTAATTGGGGATTTTAATTTTAATGGATTCCTCTCATTAAGAAGAGTCCAAAGAGCTTTCATTTGTATTTGTTAGATTTATATTTTATTTTCTATAATTTTTAAATTTGTTTGGCATTTTTCTTTAATTTTTAAATTCAGGAACCACAAATTTTTTGTTTTAACGTGGCATTGCGTTACACGCAACGCCACAGTATTCATCCACATGAGATCCACATGGATCCCGCATCAAAATGGCTATGCACGTGGGATTCTTACGGGTCGTCCAATCGAAGCCATCTGATTGGACGGCTTTGATCAATCCAAATTTTCCTTAAAGGATTTAATCAAATGATTCGCCTAAATCTTGACTGTCCATTCATAATAGAAGGATTAAATGGGGGAGATTATTTCTCCTTTGACGAAGAGGAACGTTGAGAGCTGTCCATTAATTTGAGGTGATTTCAGGTGATCCAACCATTGAATTCGCTTGAAAATCATCAGTGAATGAAATAAGAGGGATCTATATGGTTCGATCTACCTTAATATTAAATTTATTTTGAATAGCCCCAAAATTGAAAGCTTAAGAGGTGGCTTTAATGGCGTACCTCAATTCTGGTGATCTTCGGCGGTAGGGTTGACTCCAATAGCTTCGAAATGGTGCGTCGAGGATGTGGGAAAAAGAAATTGAATCCTCTCCTTGTGGATTTCCTTATATTCCAAGCTCGCCCTCTTTACCATCAACTTTGGTCGTTCTCTGGCCTCTAGGTGTTGAGGGAATTGGGGAAGAGTTGCGATTAGCTTTATATGAGATGGGGAAGGTAATGGAATAGCTAATTTCACTCAAGATGTGTTCTCTATCTTATTTTTCCATAAGCGGTTGAGAGCCACTTATGCATTTTTTTCTTCACCTTGGTTGACCATGCTTAATTGTTATCCTTGGAGGCTAGCTTCAAGGATCATCAACTGTTTAATAACTGTCTAGAGGTGATGAGGTGGGAAAATAAAGGGGATGAGGGATTGGAGAATTTGATTTGGCTTCATACTCTCTTTGCATTCCATGGCATATTCCATCCTTTTATATTTTAGTTAGGATTGGTATAATTGCTTAAGCTTGTTGTCATTCTCTCTTAACCCATCTTAGGATGTGTTTGGATGAGTTTAAGTAGATTTGAATGGGTTTGGTTCAAGCTTGGTGGTTAATTATGCCATTGGATTCAATTTAATTTTGAATGCTTTAATCACATTTTAGTTCATTGATTTGCTTTAGATTTGAGTGTAAATCAACATTGATTGTTTATTGGATAATTAAGATCCAATTGGCCCATGCCTATGAGGATTTAATTCAATTCCAAGTCAACTTAACCCATTTTACTTTAAATGGGTTAAGTTGAATTTGATTGAGTAAAATGACCAACTTTGACTCAATTAGACTATGTTTGGACTCCAAGCATATTTAAGCACATGTGTGAGATGATTTGGAGTGATTGATTTCAACTAGTTTGAATTTAATTTCAATTTTGACCCATTTGGCTCACATTGGGTTTAATGGGTTACGTTTGGGTTCAAATTGGATCCAATGATAGCTTGAATTATGTTTGATTATCATTTCCAAATAATTTTTGGCAATTAAATTGGGTTGATTTTGGTTTGATTTGAATTTGAATCCAATATGGTCCACTTAGACCCATTTAGGTCAAATGACCTATTTAACCTAATTAAGGATTTATTCGATTTATATTCTTATTAATTCACGTTTAAATATATATTTATTATCATTTAACCATTTGTATTGATTTTATTTGGTCAAATTTTGTTGGGTTGACCTTTGACTTGGTGGGACCCACCTAAGTCAAAATATGTTAAATGGGTTGACCACTTTTTTACCTTTGTTTGAATTTTTATTTATTTATGGTTTTAGTTTGATTTCATGGTTATATTTGATTTTGATTTTCATTTGTTTTAGTATGGTTTGATTTTCTTTAAGTTTAAATGGCTTTAAGGTAAGGTAGGATAATTAGATTAATTACTATATTCACTTTGATTTTAATTCAAGTGTCTTTAGATTTTAATTTTTTTAGGCTTGGATTTTAATATGGTTTAGGCCTATCCAATTTTGTTGAGTTGAATTAGATCCTCGAAAGGTGCATTAGGCAATTAAATGAAGTGTCCTAAGTATCTACTTAGGAGAATCCTAATATAGTATTAGGTATCCTAATTACTAGTTTTGGAAGTAATGTTAACCTCATCCAAAAATGAGATCAACAATATTTTCAAAAAGTAAAAAAAATAAAAGATTGCATTTAATTATCTGCATTTTTTGTTAAATAGTATGGCTATCATCACTATTAAATCTCAAATTATTTTTTTAATTAAATGATATCTAATAATCTATATATAAATTAATATAGATAATTGAAATTTAAATTTAATTCCTATATATATGATCTACAATTTGAAAGGTATATAGTCTCAAAACTCGAGATCATTGGGTTACTATTTTGAATGATGTCTTGATACCTCATACCTTTGGTGTGGCAATAGCACATACCTTGAGATTTATAGTGATATATATATATATATATATATATAGGATAAATTATATTTTTACTCATATATTTAAAATATCACACACACACACACACACATACATATTCATATGTATATGAATTAATAAATATATAGTTTAGACATTCCGGGAGCACGAGACTTTAAGTAGTCCCAAGGGAGTCTTTAATTACCTCATTTCTTTGGTTCAATAATGGCATGTACTTATACAAATTCAATATACTAATGTGTATGTATATGCATAAGATATAATTGAATTAATTTCTTCTACAAAATTTATGCATCATATTTTATTTAATATGAACTATATGTATTACTTCATTCACTCATGCTTCAAGTGTGGAATAATTAAAAGATATATGCATAGCTATTAAATCTAGTTATTCAACTAAGTATATTGTTTAATTGAATAAATATTAAGGAATAACGATGCATGAGATTTATTACATTTCATTAAGAGGATTAAAAATCATAAGAATTTATCTCTTAGATTCAACCTCATGTTAGGGATTAAGGTGTATTTTATTTCTCTTTTCTCTCTTTATAACTCCAAATTAAAATGAAACCTAAAATGAAATTAAAGGTTTAAGTCTAAAATTTATTTTAAATAATTAATTATATAAAGCGTAATCATCCTTAATAATAATTTAAACCCTCACTAACTAACTCTAAGCATTAAAGCTAGATCATGACATATTACACTCAGCCTAACACGCACATTAGAATACTAAGTCCCAATTCTTAACCTTAAGTTAGGTCGATTCTTGTTGTGATGATGTGATATTTTATTTTGTGAAATAATATTTAGACTGGATGTTAGGATTGATTGTGCGTAGTCTGGATGTTAGCGTGATATTAGAACTAATAATGTTATTTATAAAAGATTATGCTTATGGGACTCTTGACTTCAATTTTGGATGAGGTTAATATTTCTTTCAAAAATAAACTTTATGACTGTTAGGAGATTATGACACCCAAGAGGAGGGGGGAAATTGGGTTTTTATGTCAGAAAACTTAATTTTAAACTTGTGTATAAAACATAAATATTTAACAATAATGCTTTAGTGAAATGAAACAACAGAATAATAGTAACAAAAAAGTAAAGTATAGAAAATAAAGAAAGAGAACATAGAGATTTTTACGTGATTTGGCCAAACCCCAAAAAATTGGCCTATGCCCACACCTAGCCACCCAAGCTAAGAATTCACTATAACAAAGTTGAGATTACAATAAATATCTTGTGCTCTTCTTCATGGGTAAGTACAAGCCAACATGCACTCTCCTTAACGGATAAGTACAACCCAACACCGTACTTTTCTTAATGGGTAAGTACAACCCAATACTATACTTTCCTTAACGGGAAAGTACAACACAACAAGAAATCAAGATAAGATAAAAATAAAGATACAAATATAACTCTTAATTTTAAAATATTTTTGGGCTCACAATCCAATCTATACTAATATTAAGGCAATTGAATATTAACGAAAAAGAGAGTTCACTTTAACTTTAAATTGAAATTGAAATAAGATCTTCAATCAAGTATTTAATGTAAGTAACTTAATGTTTCTTTGAATGATCTTTAACAAAGGTTGAAATGGTTTTCTTGTATGACTTTAAAATGCAAACTAAAATTCAATCACAAATCTTTACTTTGAATTCTTTTTCACACAAGCTAACTTTTATTCAAATGCTAAGTGTATTTGTAATTGGAATAATTAAATGATCACTTAAATAAAGATTTGAATGATACCACAAGGAAGCTATCACATAACCTATATATAAAATAATTGAAGACAAGTAAACAATAAGCTCAAAATAATTTATGCAAGAGATGGAGTGGTCGGCCAAATAGAAAATGAAATGAAATACAATGTTAAGCACACACAAATTTAACCAACCTATATAAAACTTTAAGCCAAAGGGAAAAACAATGGATATTCAAATGATTAAGCACTAGGAAATTAAAAACATTTGAAAAAGACAATAGCCAAACAATTTTACAATGCACAAAATAAATTGATATTCTTATGTTAGCTAAGAGGAAATTATCAAGTAGTTAAGTCTAAAATAACCAGATCTTCTTATATTTATTCTTGGCCAAACAAGAGCTAAAGATTATGAGGTTAATGAACACAAGATAATTTAAATAACATTGTAAACTTCAAAGCCAAGATAAAATAAAAGAAGTATAAGAACTTAACACCTTAGAAATTCAAGACCAAAACTATGATGCTTTCAACCAAGGGAGGAACAAACCAAACCTTTAATTTTCCCTATCAATCTTCAAGCCAAAAAAATGTCCAAGGGAAAGAGAAGAATGATGAGGAATGCTAGCACTTGAATCACCAAAAAATCTCCAAGTATTTGGTTTTGCAAGGATCGACCAAGGTGGAGAACTTGAGCAAGAGAGCAAGAGAGAATATTTGCTTGGTGGAACCTTTTTCAAGTTGAAACAAGGCTCTTAAATAGATGAGGGAGGAATCTAGGGTCAGCCAAAAACTAATCCAATGATAGAGAAATACTTATATTGATGCATGAATCAATTTGGATCAAGGCTTATTATATTCTATACTTATTGAATGTTTAAATAATATATAAATTTATTAAATTCAAAGCAAAGCTCCTTTAGAAATTTGTTATATTCTATACTTAATATCAAAAAGTTTTGAATGAACTTCACACATTTTATTACATAAAATGCATTAAAAATTTTGACCAAAATAATGTTAAGATGAAAATGATAATAAAAGAGAGAAGAAAAAATAATAGGAGAGAAAATAAGAGGAAAAAGATAATTTTAAGATGATTCAATTTTCATGCACTAAAAATATAAATGAATATTATGAATGGCATGGAAATAATTTAATAAAGTTTAAACATAATTTATCTTGCTTGACCATACATTTAATGGAACTATTTTCATGAATTTAGTTTATACTATCCAAAATGAATAACTTTATCAATAATTGTAATATTAAGATATAAACAAATATAAATAATTTTAGAATGATGAATCTAAAATTAAATGAATCAATTATTTTATCTTAGTGAGCTTTTCATTTTCCATAATATATTAATTCCAAGAAAAGTTTCACCCAGTCCTTATTTAAAAGCTTTAGCATTTTGATATAACTGAAGAATCATGAGGTGAAGAATTTTTCCTACACATTTTAATTTAACCTATTTAGTAACATCTAAAATATATATTTATCATCAATATAAATCAAAATTAAGAATGACATTCATAATGATTAATGTGAATAATTTATCCTACAAAGAAATAATTAGTTCTTATTACACAAGTTTTGTTATCATCAAATCAAATTGTGAGATATAAAAGTTGTATAGTCAACAATGACTTCTAATCCTAAATTAGAAGTCTCATAACTAACCACCTAGGACACTACACTTAGTCATCTAGTGCACCCCCCTTGATTTAATCTAACTTAATGAGTTTAGTTAGATTCAACCGAAATCTTCAACCTAAACATACACCATTCTAAACTTGAATTAGGGTTTAATTATGAAACTAAACTTAATTACCTTAATTAATCTAAGAACCATATAAACCTAAGAAAATTAAAATTAAACCAAAAAAAAACCTAAATCAAATGAAATTAGAAGAAAACATGACATAAAATTAAATGAATCCAAATCCAAATCCAAACAAAAGGTCAAAGGTTGGTCAACCCTTTTACATGGGTTTGACTTATATGGGTCCCACCAAGTCAAAGCTCAACTCACCAAAATTTGACTAAATAAAATTATTCTAAATGATTAGAATGATGATATGGACGTACATAAACATGCATTTAAAAGAATATAGGTCCAATGTGGCCTTAATTAGGCTAATTAGGTCATTTGACCTAAATGGGCCAAAAAGGGTCTTAGTGGGTTCAAACCTAAGTCAAACTCAAATAAACCCAAATAAATTGTCCAAAATCATTTGAAAATGATTACTGAACATAAACCAACCCATCATTGGGTCCAATTTAGCCAATTTGGTCATTTGGCTCAAATGAACTCAAACTTAACCCATTAAGCCCAACTTGGGTCAAATGTGTTCAAAATGAAATAAAATTGGAATTGTTTGATCCAATGCATTCCAAATTACACATTATAATTGAGCTAAATAAACTATTTGACTTAATTAAAATTAATCCAAATCCAATTACATCAAAATGGACTAAACCTAAAGTAAGCATTCCATAAATTCTAAAATCCTTAAAACCCTTTGATTAACAAGTTCATTAATGATTGAATGGACACAATCCAAATATTGATCTAAGGCTAATCTATCAAGTGAGGAAACTTATATCAAACTAATAAAACAAATCATTAAATGGCATTATTCAAATGTGATTTCAACCTAATCTTCTTATAATTCCCTTTGGATGCAACCAAACCTTTCACTAACCTAATTAATGTTGATTCTCAACCAACATTAAGCTACTTAATTAATTTCATATAAATTCAAAGCCAAAGAGGATGTCATGGCATGTAAAGCCAAATTCAACCCTATAACCTCATTCCTATTCCACCTCTTTAGCTTAACCAGGTGTTGGATGACTAGTAAGTCATGTAACTACTTTCCAAGTATTACAATCACCCCAGCCGACAAAGAGGAAAAGAAACCATGCTTAAGAGGCTAGGCTTCAATGGCATCTTCACCTAGAGTTATTCCCAAGTGAAATAGATGATCTCATCACCTACCCTACCTTGCACGAAGTTGAAACCCATCTTCCCCTGATCTCCTCACCACCGAGAGGCTGGAGAATGACCAAAGCCAATGAAATTCAAGCTGAGGTTGGTCTAGAAGGAGATCTGGAGGAAGGTGATTCAATTCCTTTGGCACACATGCTTTCTACACCATTTTGTAGCTGTTGGAGTCAACCCCACTGCCAAAAATCATTGAGAATGAGGTATGCCATTAACGACCTCCCTTAAGTTTTCAGGTTTGGTACTTTTTGAAAAGAATTTGATCTCAAGTGAGATCAAACCATTTAGATCTCCATGTTTTTATCCATCGATGAATTTGGCATCAAAATTGCACGATTTGGATGGTTGAATGACCAAAAATCATGTCAAAATGATGGATGACTCTCGACCTTCACCATTGTCGTAGGAGAGGTAATCTTCATCGTCTGATCCTTTTAAAAGGAACAAACGATCGAGATCTAGCTAGATCTTTGATTAAAATCAATAAGAGGAATTGTGGGTCAAATCACGATCATCCATCTTCGACAGGACGATCCGTATTTAACCCATGTTTGTGGCCTTTTTAATGTCGATCTTGTGCGGTGTGATAAGATGGTGTGACATCGGATCCACTGGATCTAATGCCTTAATGGAAAATTCTAGTTTCCCAAATTAAAAAAATTAAGCAAAAATGCATCAAAACTCAAAAAGTTATAGGAAATTAAATATAAATCCCAAAAAATGCAAAACTTGGGTTTTGGATTCCTTTTGATGAGAGAAATTCATTAAAATTAAAACCCCAAATTATATTTTGGTATTTTGGCCTTAATTTGGGTTGGAATGAAAGTTTTCAAATACTAATTAATCCCAAACTAATATTCAAATTGAAATGAAACTTTGGGGAATTGAAATTGTTATTAAGAAACACATTAGGTAAATTTTTCATAATTTATTGAGCAAAAAATATTTACATTGGAAATTTCAAACCCTCATTTTTATGAAATACAACAACAACAACAAGCCTTAATCCCACTAGGTGGGGTCGACTACATGAATCCTTCATCTCCATTGTGTCCTATTATGTGTCAAATTCTCATTTAATTCAAGTATACTAAGATCATTTTTATACATCTTAACCAAGTCTTTTTAGGTCTACCTCTACCTTTCTTAACATAAGGCAAATCTAATGCATCTACTCTCCTAATCGGGTCATCGAATGGCCGATGCTTTATGTGGCCAAACCATCTAAGGAGACTCTCCCTAATCTTATCTACCACTGGAGCTACTCCAACTTTTCCCGAACATACTCATTTTGCATTCTATCTCTAAGGATAAAGCCACTCATCCACGAGCATCCTCATCTCGTAACACTTAACTTAGTCTTATGTTTCTCTTTTATTGGCCAACATTGTCATAAGTCATTGCGGTCTTACCACCATCTTATAAAATTTTCCCTTAAGTTTAAGTGGAACTTTTCTATCACATAATAGGCCAGATGCATTCCTCCACTTCAACCATCCAACTTGAATTCTACTAATAACATCTCCATCTATTTCACCATCATTTTGAATAATAGAGCCTAAATATCTGAATCACTCACTTTTATTAATGACTTAATCACCTAAAGTCACAACACTACCACTAAAACTTCTATAACTAAAATTACACTCCATATATTCAGTTTTATAAATAAATCAATAATAAATAAAGTAAATGATGAAAATTAATCAAACTAATTCAAAACATCTTAATACATCCTAATAAATATAAATAAGCCATTGAAACCCATTAGAACATAATAAATCACAAGATGGCTTAATTATGCCATTAATTGAATTACTTAATTCAATTAATCAACCTAAACCTAAATAAATCACAATAAATCAACTAGAACCTTAAAAATTATGAATGAACCCCCATTGGATGTATATTCTAGAGGGGATTCAAAGAAAAAATAAAATCCCTAAATAATTTTCATTAAATTAGGCCTAATTTAGATTTTAATGAAATAATTAAAACATTAATGACACCTTAATTACACATCTTATCAAAGTAAAACACTAGGGAAACCAAGTTGGCAAGAATCCACACTTCCCATAAAAATTTTAAATCCAATTGAGCTCTAGATTTAGAGTATTTGAATTTCCAAGCCTCGAGGTCAATTTAAAAGAAATATTAAATAAAAAAATCACAGAAATTATCAAATCTATAATATAAATTTAAAACATCATAATTGACATCAAAACACTTATATAAAATACCTAAGCCAAATGAAAGCAAAAGAACCTAATTAGTCCTAAGTTAAAGATCATGATTAAGGGAAAATATGAAACTTAATCATATTTAAGAATAGTAATCCCTTAAACCATAATGATTTCATTTATAAATTAAAATATAAGGCTCTCTAACCTCTAAAATTTATATGTTATCAATATATAGTAACATTAAAATCATTTGGATTAAGGAATGAAATGGTATAAATGCAAATAGGAAAGGTTAAGTGTAATTAAACCTTAAGGTAGTTTGAATTAAACTTAAAATGACAAAATAACAAAAGGTAAATTCAATACACAAAAGAATAACCTTTTATATTCCTTAAGTCATGAAAAGGAAAAATTGCATTAGGCTAAATGTTCTTTTCAAATGACATAATGATCATTCCCTTCTAACTAATTAAAGTAAATTGAATCATTCCATAATGTATGAAATACACAATTTGAAAGTTTAAATTCTTTAACAGACATGAAAGAATTTCATGAAATAAATAAATTAAAACAAGAAAGAAACATTAATGTAAATGAGTTATAGAATTAAATAATAATAAATTGAATAATCTTATACATGATAAATTGAATATAAATTCAGTTAGGTTAATGAACATTAATTAAAATGAACAAATGAAATTAACATGAATTGAATGAATGAAATACCTACTCCTAAATGTAATGAATAAACTATATGCATCTTAAAATTAAATAATTGAAATGAAAATAAAATGAAATTATACATAAAGCCTTACCTTAAATCAAAATTAATAAAACCAATAAACAAAGATGAATATTAAATCAAAGAATATAAACATTAAAAATCTAATACAAGTAAAACAAATTTAATATACATATACAAGTAAAGTAGACTTAATATAATGTAAATTTGAAAATATATAAGTAATCATAATCAATAAAATAAAAATAAGTTAAATTAAGAAAATAAATGATGAATATCAATATCACAATATTAAACCAAGAGAATAAAATGAAACTAAAATCAAAATAACAAGTGAATTAACTTAAAGAGAAAATTAAATTGAATTATAATAACAAGTGAATTAAACCTTAAGTTAAACTTAATTTAAACTAAATTACAACATTACTGAGATCAAAACATAAAATAATAAGTGAAAAAAGAATAAATAAATTTAAAATAAAAAGAAATGAACTAAACTAATTCAAACCTTATAAATTCAAGATTAATTAAAAGTACTTAGGAGTTTAGTTAGATTTTTAGGATGAATCTTACCATATAATAATAATATCATCCTATTAGGACTTAAGATGTTGAATGGAATGAGCTCCACCAAAAATGGAACCTATTGTGTTCTTCATTCTTGAAAGCATAATCTAATTTATCATAATAAAATGTACTTAAGACAAAAATCATTAAATCATTTGAATTGAAATCATCCAAAGTTAAATAAACAAATTCTTAAAATAAAAAACTTGAAACCTAAAAGCCTAGTAATGTCTTGCCACACAAACTCCTTTTTTCATACACTAGAATTGCAGGTCACGGACCCTAGACTTTGGTTAGGTCCTTTTGTGATTTTCTATAATTTCTTGTGATGTTCTGATGAGAATTATTTTTATTATTTTATGGTGTACTATTTTAGAGTAGATCACTAGAATTGATTGCCATTAGTCTAGATGGTGGGATGTTATTTTTGGAATTAGTATTATCTTATATATGGGGCAGTGTTGAAGGGACTGTTGTCATAAATAAAAATTATAAAATTGTTGTTTGCTTGCATGTGTTGAATAATCCCTTAAGATAGCCCATAAGACAGGTGGGCTTGGCAAGCAACTAATTCTAAGCCCATATGTTTGTAAAATATAATTGTTATATGCTATTTGTATTTTCATAAAATTTATTTTTTAAGGCTTAGGGTTTATTTTTGAATTTAAAATATAAAATTGAGCTTAGAATTAGGTTAGGATCTATGGGGTTTAGAATTTGCAGGTATTGACCCTACCAAGAGATGGTTCAGAGGTCCCCTGTGAAGCCTAAGGGAGGTCCCTAAAGAAGGAGACGATCCTTGAAAGAAGATCCATATATCTAGACTTGTAGTTCTGGCGTATAGTATGAGCTCACGCCCATTTTCCTTTCTTTCTCGTGTACAGAGGTACCCAGCCACATTAACTTATTTTATAAATTAAATTTAGTTTTATTTATTTGGGTGTGCAATAGAATCAACCTACTTTTTTTATGTTTCTTTATGTGTTTTGCTTTTCTATGATGAATACCTTGACGTAGGCTCATAGGAAAAATTCAATTCTCTACCTAATTAAATTTCATTAATTCAAACATAAAAATAATGCAATTCAAAACCTCACATAAATTAAAGCCTTAGAAATAACTTTAAATCAATTTGAAACCAATTAGCTCTTGAAAATCATGCAATCATATTGCTTCAATACTTGAATTGGGCAACTTCTCTCATTGCACATTATGGGAATTTGACTTGTGAGGATGATCGACTTCTTGGGGAAGCCTACCTTCTATCATTGATTTGGCCCATGAATTTCTTCTATTTACGTACCATGTAAGTATAAATTGCCTACCCATTGTCTAAAATGATCATTGAGTCAAAATGTTAGGAATCTAAAAAATGTGCATTAATTAGTGAATTTCATACTCGATATTATCTTAGAGATTAGAGAGTGAGTCTAGAATTCTTAGATTCCTTTCTTAAAAATGCAACAACACAACTATCTTGCATTCATAAGACTTAGCATCATGAATTTAAAATGCACTTAGGTGGTGTTAGCTAGCAATCCCTCCAAGTGGGTTGTAAGTCCAGTAGAGTTAGGGATAGGTTAGTGTCATCACGTGAGATGAATGGCCGATAATTCCTAAAATAAAACTAGGTCAAGCATCTGACATGTTTTAGAAGCACTTATAGATTAGGTTCTAAAGCATCCACCTTGGAGTACTTCTTCAACCCTAGGCATTTCTGCAGTCTTGTGCCATTAGAATCTAAGCCCTATATTTCTAAGAAAATATCAACTTAAAATCAATGGGCATTTCCTACTTTATCTCATTTGGGTTCCAAGAATAACTCTTTTCACTTGGATCGTTCCTAATTAGAATTTCTAAAAATCAATCCTTTGAATACTAACTTAGAAATCTTTAGAAATAAAGACCTATTTTTTTAATCGAGAGCATTATTAGAAAGAGACCCTTATTAAGATAATTAACCATAGGGGCTTACTTTTATAGGGAACCATGAACCTAGTTTAAAATAAATCCTATTCTATCTTCCATGTAGGTCAAGAAAAAAATCTCCAGTACACGAAAGACCCATTAACCTTAGGAATCTTTTATTAAATGGTCAAATCTATTGTAGGAGAACATGTTTATCTTTCGAGATAATATGTTTACTCTTTGATGATGCATTTGATCATGCAAATAAGAAATTCCTAAACTCTACGTTGTGTCAAATAAATTTTTACTCATCGGGGATCACTATAATAATAAAAATATAAATGCTTCTTACTTGCAGGTACTTCTTAAGTCCCTAGGCATAATCTATTAGAATAGATAAGTTTGGTGACCCAAGCTAGGGTGCTAGGACCAAAAGTATGAAATATAACAGCTTGATGTGAATGTGTGCTATGCTAATCTCTATTTTATAGGTGTAGTTAGATTTTTATTTTATAAAAATATAATTTTTTGCAATAGACTTAAGATTGGAGTTATTTGGTTTAAGATAACCAGTGGCTAGAAGTCTTACACCTGAGAGACCCTATGATACTTGGAGTGCTCTAATCTATGAAGTAAAGATGAAGATGAATAATTGAAGATCCCCATAGCTTTATTTCTCTTAATAAATTAATTATAATTTGAGTTGTATAAGGGTAGAGCTCGACTGCCCAATTTCTTTTCTTTTTGAGGTATACGGTGGTACTCGGCTACACTGGTCTTTTATTCTTTCAATAGAATGATGTTTATTTAATGTTTTCATATTGATTGCATAATAGAAATGGCATACTTTTCATTATTTTCTTAAAGTTTGAATGTTTATTGTATGACTTAGATACAGTAGTCTCTTTAAGAAACTATATGTTCTTCTCCAATTAATCAACTTCAATTAAATCTTAATAAACTTATAACCTTACTCTGAAGCATAGGATTTTAATATAAATAAATAAAAGATTTTGTAACCCCTTAGCTATATTGTTGAATGTTATAACATCATGCATACATATTTTCTTCTTCTTTGCAAATAGAAGTATCCACTGTTGCACCATAGAGAACAAAGCTTGACTTATGAGAGCAATCCCTTGTAGTGGAGAATACCACTTCACGCTATTTTAGCTCATAATCTAATTTTATCATGCATTTAGACATAAATTCTCCCATGTCTAAGTCCAAATTAATAAGTCAAAATGAAATAAAATTTGGAAATTTTGTTGTATTAGTCTTGCATAATTTTTATACCACTCATGATCTAGACTCTTTGGGAGAAAGTTTAAGACTTTAGATTCTTTTCTAATAAATAATAGGCAAGCCATCATGTAATTACATAAGACTATCCTACATGATTTTGAATCATAAAAGGTGTTAGTTGGTAGCCACTACAGGCGATTGTATGTCCAAAAGAGTAGGGATTAGTTCACTCTTTCTAGTGGAAGTTAACTAATATATTCACTTCCTCGAGCAAAATTAGGTCGAGTTCTCAGCTTGTGCTAGAGTACTAGAGATATAAGTTCAGAGGCTACTTAGTTCTCATTTGCTATGACTTTAAGTCCACACCTCTAAAGCATTTTCACAATCTTGTATTGTTAGAATCTAAGTCCTAACATTCTAATGAAATTTAAACTCAAACAAATGTAATTTTCTTCTTCCAAAATATAAAACCTCACTATAGGACAGACTAAAGCGCTTACTAAGCTTCCTAATATCATGAGTACTTCCTACTTGTTCTTCTTTGGCCTATTTCGAGTCTTCCCACTTGATTTTTTCAATAACTACCAACCTTTTATTATCAAACTTTGAAATCTTTAGAGACATTAGTTGACTACTTCAATCGTGAGTATTCTTAGAAAATTCTCATTTTCTATAATGTAATTAACTATGTGAGCTTACCTCCATAGGGAACTGAGGAACCCAACATAGAATAAACCCTACTTTACTTCATCCATATAAAATAGTCAAAAGATCTCTACCTTAGAAGTTTTTATTAGAAGATTGAGTTCATTATTGGGTGATTTTCCTATCTTTTGGGGTAGTACATCATTCCTTGATGTTGTACTCAATTATTTCAATAAGTACCCCCTAAGATCTTCATGATTTCCTTATGACTCCACCTACAAACACCATAGATTTTTCATAGAGGAGTGTTCTTCTCTCCATCTTTAGTAGTCAATCATTATCTCCAAATATTGATAGTGGACTTATGTTCTTCATAGGTCTGAGACTACCTTCTTTTTGTTGGATTCCTTTCCCATTTCATCCTTAGATAAGTGTTGCCAACATCTCCTTTAGTTCTAGAACCTCTCTCTTGTAGGTTCTAGAACTCTTATTGGGTCCTCAATAGGTGGAATAAAATAAAAAATAAATCAATCATACAGCTTTAAAATAAATCATCAAGTCCTCAAACCTATTATCATACCCAATTTAGCAAATTAGGTTCATTGACCTTTCTAAAAATTAACTGAACCCACTTTATAGTGAGGTTTAAAACTAAAGTCTCTCTTTCAAAATAAAATCTTTTCAATTTATGAATTCCATATAGCATAATCAAGTTTGTTGGATGGAGATTCAAATCCAAAACTCAATCAACAAGAGCAAAATCAAGTCCATTTTCCCACTCTACAAATAGAGACAAAGCCATAAACTCTTCCATCTCCAAGCAACAACAAAAATAACCATGTCATCTAGGAAGTTCTTTTTTTTTGCTTCTAGTATGGATTTGACCATGGATCAGGCCATACTCACTACTGCACCCTTCAACAAGTTTGGTATGGACTTCAAGAATTTTAACATCACCTATGATGTCATAGCCCTCAACATCATCAGCAGGGAGGAGGTGGCAAGCAAGAAACCACTTCTTCAATTTAATCTGTAATTTGACACTAATTTTCCCTCTTTGAAAAGGAAAGTCATAAAGGTTCCCCAGCCATGAGTGTTAGTTGTGTCCACCACAAGAACTAGCTCCACCTCAATGATAGCTCCAACCTCCAAAGGGAAGGAAGTACTTGTGTCGAGGTTGTCCCTTTCGCATATGAGTTCGATTCAAGCACCCACCAAGTCCCTTTAACTAAGACACATCCACAACAAGAATTTTAAGTTGAAGAGATTTTATAAGAGGATGCCTAATGAGGTTGAGTCTACCTCCCATGTAGTTGAGGATGGTTCCCCTCATGAGACTTCTCCCCTCCTTAGTGGCAGTAAGTTTCACCCTCTTTTAGCTATAGAGGGAGAGGAGGATGTCAGATAAATAGTATCATCACTCTCATGATCTATAGAGTATGAGACACCAGCTAAGGAGAGGAGGAAGCCATGTGCTAGTCTGAGGTCCATTATGAAGAGAGTAGAGAGAGACTATTGATGCTCAAAGTCTACCTTGATTCATGACTAATGATGACTAATGATCTTTAAGAGTGTGAGGGATCAAATTCATAGGGAGAGGGCCACAGAGGCCAAAGTGGTTGCCTAAGTAGGCAAGAGAGATAAGAGGAGGTTTGTCTAGTAGTTGGTAGCCGCTGCATTAGTTGACTACTACCCCAATCAGTGAGCTAACAAAGCTAAACATTTAAAAGTATAGTTCTCACCGGTTCTGGTCAGAGAGGAGATCCTAAGGGCCACATTTTATCTTCTCACACTAATGGAATGAGTATTTGGCTTCCTACATCATCGGTGGAGCAGGAGTGGTGGCTCAAGAGTGTTGCCATTGCTTCACTAACCTAATAGGCTAAAGAGAAGGAGGAGAAGAAGAACGATGAGGGGGAGTTCCCCATATTAGTAGAGCCAGTTATGATCAGCACTTCTTCATCCCAAGATGTCCAGTGCTCTTCTTTTATTAAGGTTCGCATAGTAGAGGATCGTCACCCTAGATATATTTCTATTAATCATAAGAACATAGATGGTAGGTTTTTGGAAGAATCACTAAGTATAAGGAAACCATCAAAGAAATAGAAAGAGAAGAGACTGATGAGGAGAATGTCAGCTTTGATATGGAGGAAGATGACCTCCTAGATGGCATAATAGAGGTCCATATGGTAGAGATTAGGACTTCCTCTCATAGAAAGCAGCATCATAGTACTGATGTTTACGGAGTTGTAGTTGAGGAAGGTGAGGCATTAAACTCAACTCAACACCTTTTACATCAGCTTAAATTAAAGGATGATCAAATTAACTAGATGGAGAGGAGAATGGATGAGCTAATGTCAGTAGTATTAGCTCTCCAAGATCAGATATCAGTACTTTAGTCCACCTCTATGGAGACAAATGAGCCTGAGTTGGTGCACACCATAGATTGGCAGAAGAATACCACTATAATAGAAGAGAATACCAACAATTTCTATAGGAAAGGTTCAAACAATATAGTCATGCAAGAAAGGGACATAAAATAGATGGTAGAATAATAAGTGAAAGAGGCATTGGCACAATCCCAAGGGGTCTCATTAGTTCCAAAGGGTAGACC
The DNA here is from genome assembly GCA_021442155.1 of Cymbidium sinense. Classification (NCBI taxonomy): domain Eukaryota; kingdom Viridiplantae; phylum Streptophyta; class Magnoliopsida; order Asparagales; family Orchidaceae; genus Cymbidium; species Cymbidium sinense. Next base: position 152,381,678 of record CM038220.1, on the reverse strand, counting down.
CTACCCAAAGAAATTTGATGTAGCTTAATACCCCAGGGGTTTTGTGCTACCGTCCTTCAAGGTATTTGATGGCAGTGGGAACCTTAAGTAGCATATTTCACACTTTAGGGTTAGTTGCTACATTACAGGTGGCAACAATGCCCTACTCTTTTGACAGTTCATTAGCAGTCTTTAGGTTCTTTTGATTGATATGCTGAACTATATAATGGTTCGGTAAAGTTCTATGCAGAGTTAGAGCAACTATTCATCAAGAAATTCATAAGAGCATAATAGAGGGTAACTCTAAGGGGCCTTGTTGTAGATAAACAAAAACCCAATGAGTTCTTAGTTAATTTAATTCTCAGGTGGCATAACTTGAGTATAAAATATGAACCATAGCTCCAAGAGCAATATGCCATTGAAATTTTTCTTAAGAATATTCATGGTCTAATCACTTTCATGCTTAAGAGTTTTACCATCAAGACATTTGAGAAGTTAACCAGCATGATAGCTAACCTACAAGAAGAAACTAAATAGTTACTCTTCTCAGATCAATCGTGCAAACCCAAACCTCATTAGGTGTTTAAGAAGAAGTTAAGGGTTGTGCCAGTTGTTGATAATGGAAAGCAGCCCATGAGAGTGCACTCTGAGAAGCTTAGAACTTAACAACCTCCACTTCCACCACCTCTTTCACCCTTCATCCACCACAACAACCTCCACAATGAAAATACCATAGAAACCTTAATAAACTATATTCATTCAAAAGGGATGGAGTCATGAAGAACTTTAAGAACCTTCTTAAGAAGCTTGACTTTCAACCACCCCAACGCTAGAGAAAATAAGCAGAAGGAATGATCCTAACTTCTGCCTCTACCATCACATGTTAGGTCATGCCATAGAAGATTATTTCACTTTTAAGGAGTGGCTCGAATGTAATTACAAGTAAGGTGCAATCATGATACCCAATCATTATTTGGAGAATGACCTTCAATCTCTATTGATGTAATCATTAGGGAATCACTAGATCCTCTTAAAACTAAAGAAGGTTGGGACATTTCTTAATATTGTACCTCTAAAAAGATTATTTCTAAAATAAAGAAACTTTCTCTGTAGGTGCTTGAATCAGCTTAGACATCTAATGCATCAGAAGGTATGCCAATTATGAGGGACAACTTAGAGAGGGTAGGAGCCAAGCAGCAGCAGCAGTAACCACCACATGCTCAAGATAGTCCACTAGAGTAACCACCATTTAATTCTAGCATCTCCACCTCCACTACTACAGCTACTACCTTTACCAACTTCTCTACTACCTCTAGGAGCATTATGTCTATGGATGAGGGCACCAACCCACTCATTGAGCTTAATTTTTATGATTTCTACTTTGTACCACCAAAATTTATTAAATCAATGAAAAAGAAAGATTTTACTTACATACTATCTCTCTTTGATGATCTTAGTGATTTCATTCTTATTGAAAGCTTTTTAAGTCATAATAATAATCAAATTAATTTTGATTACTTTCTCATTGATTTAAAAATAGATATTCTTTTTGTGAATCTTCAAGGTTCACCACTTGAGATTGATTTAGAGTTATACAACTCTAAAGATCCTTTAGAAGAAGCTATAGGTATACTTAAAGTGTTGGTAGAATTTACTGCAAGCACTCCATTTAAAGAAATAATAAAGTCAATCTCTGTTGTGGAAAAGTTCTATTTCTTAGGGTAGCACCTTAAGATAAGGGTAAAAAAGAAATTAGTTCTAGTGGGCAAATAGCCCCTCTATAAGATGCTCCACCTTTGGATATGCTAGAGGACCAGCCCAAAGTTGACTATAACATCTTAACACATCTAAGAAATTTTTTGGCTAAGCTAAGCATATATGATGCCCTCATCTTATCCAAAGAGATGAGGGTATCATTAATCAAAGCACTACTCTCAGTTAGTCACTATAATCCTAGTTGAAAAAAGATGTGTTTCTTGAAGGATGTCCTAGGAGTCACTTTCTAGATGAAGACCTGCTTCTTCAAATGATAGAGCATAACCACCCTCTATATATTGCAGTATATGTTGGCAAGTTCAGACTATCAAAAATGCTGGTTAGCTCGGGTGCATCAGTCAACATCATAAGCCTAAGAACCCTTGACTTCTTGAGAATTAACATCATTAAACTTTAGGGATATTGTTGCTGCTGTTATGAATGTTCCTTATGTGATAGTTTTTCTGAGGTTGATTTGGTTCCTTGAGGCTTCTGTCAATCTTGCTGTCTCTGGTTTTGTTTTTCAGGAGCAGCAAGCTTGGATTTTCTCAATGGATCATTATCTTGCATTTGCTGTGATTGTGGGTAATTTTGTATTCACTGATTTTTGGTTTTCTATTTTCCTTGTCCAGCAAGATGCCAACATCTGGATTGTTGTTTGTCCTTGCTGTGGTCTTCTCTCCATTTGTTATGTTGTGAACATGCTTTTTTTAAATATCCTTTTTTTTGTTATGCTGGAAGGGCATCAATGGTTTATCTTATAAGCATAATGGGATTATTGGCAATCCTATTGGTTATTATTGTCACTATCCTTGGCAGTGTTGGATTATGGTGATTAAGCACCACATTCTGATTTCAATGTAATTTGCTTGGGGTGGGGTGCTATTCATTATCTATCCTTCCATTTACTTATATATAATTTTGGGTGGCCTCTTGGCCAGCTTGTTGGTCTTAGCTGTCCTATTTATTAGCTGTACTGGATTGTGTCTGGGGTTCTGGTTTACCTTGTTCAGCATGATGCTACTGATTGCTTGGTGGACTTTGCTTTGAACCCCCTTTTTGGTCTTTTAGTTGCTTATCATCGGACTACTATGATCTATCATATCTGTTGTTTCTTTCATTCTCTCTCGATAAACGACTGCTGCTTATATTGGATGGGAGGCATTATGACATGCTAGCTGGTTTTTGTTGTTTTGATTGTTTCATGTCCTGGAAATTTCCTAGCTTGGTTTATCTGGCCACCCTTGTTGGCTCCTTCTATGTTGGCTGCAAGATTTCTGGGTCCTTTGTTTAGCAAACATTCACTGCTCTTGATGCTCTGATGGTGATGGTTTTTGGAGATTTCTGTCTGTGTTGCGGCCTTCAAGATATCTTCTTTTATGGCCTACTATCTCCTCTGATTGGGAGGTTTTATGGCCAATCTGTAGTCCTTCTGTCTCGAATGTTGTTGTCTTCATTGTTCTTGGCTATTTTTTGCTTTGGTTATCCATTGTCTATCTTTTTGCATTCTATTTTACATTGTTGCATTACTTGTTTCTTGTAGTTGGTCAGTATGCGTGCTATTTTTATCCGGGTCTTGTTCATCTCCTCAATGCAGAATTTGCATTACGGTTGTCTCTATTCCTATCTCCCGGTTTGGTTTGTGCAATTTTTGAGTCATTCCAAAGAGTGGTGTTATGGGAAGTTGTTGCCTTTTATTGTCTTGTTCTCTGCTATCTATTGAGTGGATTATCTAATTTTGACCGGTATGCCATGGAGTAGCTCTAAATGTCCTTACTTGTTGCTAGTTTTGGTTGGTTGCAGCCCTTTTTCCATGTTGAGCTATGATGCCTTCCTTTACAATTGTCTTTCTCCAATTACTCATATGGACATAAAAAAAGGGGGTTGTTTCCTACCCTAAAAGTTTCAATTATATATCTTATGATGGGAAGGTCGAACTATAAGATCATTGACTTGATTATGGATCGCAAGTTATCTCATCCTATTTTTTTGGTGGTGGGTTTATATCTTTGGTTTCACTTGGATATGAGGCTCGCTAAGATGACTAATTCCCTATGTTTATATACTCTCATGTCGATGACTATATTTGATATCTTTCTTGAATGAGACAACTTACCATTTAGCTCTTTGCAATTACCTCTATTTTAGATATGATTGTGTTTAGGATTGCGTGTAATAAAGTTCATAAGACTATCAACAACTGGGTGTTACCTCCTCACGGTTTGTTGGCTATGATGGTCGTGATGTTTTCACCCCCCTTTTGGTATGGTAGTAGCTCATGTGATGTAACCCTTCTAATGAAGTTTGGATGCTCAATTTTGCATCTGCCCCAATTTGGTGTGATTGAGCCTGAGCCTTCTTTATCAACTTTCCTTATTATCGCTCTCGCTTTTATTGTTTTCATTTATCTCTATTTGTATTACTTTACCGCTCTAATCTCCTCTCTAGTGTCACTTTGCGGTGATTCTCCTTGTTCTCTTGCATGTTTGCTCCATATTACCAAGCTCTCTTACAACCATCGAGCATTGGCCTTAATCTTCCTTTCGATTATTATGTTAGCCATATTGTATCTTTTGATTGCTTTAATGTTTTCGCTTTTTTGGACTTAGATGGGGATTTACTCCTTAATTGTAGCTCTTTGGCGGAGATTAGTTTATCCTCTTTAAGGATCTTGTAACCCTTTTTTTGTGGCAATAAAATACCCTCGTATAATGGGGTTTCCTTAAAAAAAAAACATCATTAAACTTCAATCTAAAATATGATATTGAAAAGATTCAATGAATGAGGCGAGAAGGCTTTAGGCTCCATCAGACTACCTTTAGAGATAGATGATTGAAAGACTGCGACCATGTTTTGTATAATATAATTAAATACATATTTTAATATTTTCTATGGTTACCTTGGATTTATGATAATAATATGGTACCATCTTCACTCCACCAGTGCATAAAGTTCATATGAAATGGCATAGAGCATTATGTCGAAGGAGATTTAAATCCATTCCTGATATATGAGGTCGGGATCTATGAAGATGCGACCTACTATCTCCCTAAGAAATAGAGTGTTTATTATCTTGAATTAGTTCAAAATAAAAATTAAAAATTAAAAATTAAAAAATTTAAAAAAAAAGAAAAGAGAAAAGAAAATGACAAAAGAGAGCGAGAAGAAGACCTTGGGAAAGAAGTAGAGTCTAACATTGCATTCCACCCATATTTCACCACTCATTTCCAGTGAGTGGGTGAGATATCCTAACGTCCTCTAGGATGAGGAAGAGGCAAGCTCAGAGGAAGTGCTAGGGGAGGGAGATCTCCATACCTACCACCTATCCAAGGATTTGTCTCAACATCGAGGAGTATAATTGCGATCAACATAGACTTAGAATCTAGTTTAAAGGATGGATCTTATGTAGTGAGCACACTAGCCACCTCCCTTTTCCAAAAGACTCAATTGGAGGTGACACCCAGGGTAGTGATGAAGATAGGGTTCCTAAATAAAGCATATGTGTATCTGAATCTTCATTATATGAAACTGTGAGACAACATGTGAGCACCTTAGCTCTTACCCCCACTTTCTCCACAAAATATTGAGGGTTTAGTAGTTAAGGATGCTCTTAAACTACATACAGATGTCAAGCCTCAAAGATTTTATCAATGAATAGCATCCTCAAGCTCAGAAGTTGATGTAGGGCTTGACAAAAATTGATTCAAGGAATTAATAGAATTACCTTTTGAATAGTACTTGTATTGTGTTTTAAATTTAGCAAAGAAAGGTTTAATTCAACATACATGGTCTAATTATAGGTCAAAGTACCTTAAAAATCTGTGGAACAACAAATGCAAGAATTCTCAATCAATACTAGAGCTAGGTTTAAGTATAGTGGGTAAAGTAGATGATGATGAGTACTGTCTAATTGTCACCAACCACTTGTAGTCTGATAAGTTCTTTCTTAATAATAACAAATTATATAAGGAGGTATATTTAGAAACTTTAGACTATCCAAATGACCTTCAAATTAGGGATGCACCTCCAGAGTTTAAGGATTGCTTCACATAGAGCTATGATGAAATGCTTAGATTAGCTATTGAATTCAAGTTTCATAAACTAACAATCCAGCATAATGCAATCCCTATCAAGAAAGCTCCTAGATGTAAGAGATTATACATCAAGGAGCAGGTCATTTCATAAGTCAAGAAGCTAATCGATGTTGGTTTCATCTGGGTTGGCCAGCATCATCCCAGTTAAGAAGAAAATAGCTAAATTTACATACACATCAATTTTAAGTATCTTAACAAGGCATGTCTCAAAGATGAGTTCCCATTACCTATACCAAAGTTGATGGTGGACATTGCCTCATCTTATGCATCCTTCTCATTCATGGAGGGCTCATCTAGTTACAATTAGATTAAGATGATGCCATAAGATGAAAATACCATTATGTTTTGAACCCTGATCAAAATTTATTGATATAGGGTTATGCTTTTCAACCTCAAAAATGCTGGCGCCACCTACTAGCATACCATAACTCAAATCTTCAAAGAACTCATCTATCATAAAGTTGAATATTATGTCGATGATCTCATGGTGAAAGTAAAAATAAGAAGACCATCTATTTGACTTGAGAATAGTTTTCGAGTGGTTGAGACAACACAACTTTTAGATGAACCCATTAAAGTGTGCATTTTTGGGAACTTTAGAGAAGTTTCTAGGATTCATTGTATAATACCGTGAGATTGAAATTGACCTTGAGAAGGTAAAAGTGATTTTAAAAATGTCACCTCCTAAAATTTTAACTCACCTCAGACCATTATAAGGAAGGTTGGTGTATCTAAGATGCTTTATGTCCAACCTATTTGGTAGATGTCAACCATTCATAGAATTAATCAAGAATGATGCCAAGTTCAAATAGGATGATAAATGCTAACATGCTTTTTAGAGCATTAAGCAATACCTTATAACGTCATCAATTTTAGCCACCCATATCTTGTACAAATCTCTTACACTCTACATGACTGCTTTAGATGACTCCCTTAATGCTTTGTTGGTTTAGGCCAACAATGAAAGAAAAGAGAACACACTCTACTATCTAAGCTATCAATTTAGTCTTATAGAGGAAAACTACCCATATGTTAAGAAGCATTGCCAAGCTCTCATCTTCGCTGCCCAAAAGCTATAGCACTACATTCTTTCTCATGAAATTAACTTGATTTCTAAAGTTAATCCACTGCAATATCTCATGACACGACCGAAACTATTTGGATATTTGGCACGATGGTCCATGATCTTACCACAGTTTGATATCACCTTCTTTCCCCTTTGCACCATGAAGGGACAAGCACTTGTAGACTTCTTAGCAACACATCCTCTCCTTATCGACTCTCCCTAAAAAATGATGACCTCCTTGATGAATAGATCATAAGTTTAGGGAATACAAATACTCATCAATGGAAAATATACTTTGATGGTGTGGTTTCCTCTCAAAGAAGAGAAGAACCATACTCTATTTTTCTAGGCAAAGCAGGGATAGGAATAGTCTTCTTGACCCCAGACCATAATATGTTATAATTCTCATACCATCTATCAGAGCTTTACATAAGGAATAAAACTGAATATGAGACTTTGATCACCAATCTGGAGTTGGCCATCTCTTTAAGCATTCAAGACATCAACATCTTTAGCAATTTATAATTAGTGGTCAACCAAATCACTAGGTCTTACAAAGTTCTCAAACCTAAACTCCATCACTATCATAAGTACACTATGGAGTTATTGGCCCAGATTCTAGAGGTTACTATTTATAGGATTTCTTAAGGAGAAAATATTATAACAAATGTTCTGGCTAAGCCACTAAAGAGTTGACATGTTTAGATGATGAGTTCATATCAAAAAAAGTACTCAATCATCAAACCCTCTCTCATATTGAAGCTGAACTCATTGATAAACACAGTCTTGAAGGGGAGGTTGCCATTATTAAAATGGATGAAGAGTTAGATTGGAGATAACCATTTATCGACTATCTGAATAAAAGATAACTACCTCAAAAGAAATCACAAAGCCATCAAATCAAGCAAAGAGCATTATCCATGCACTTGTTGATGGCACTTTATATTGACGATCCTTTAATTAAATGTGGCTATGTTGTTTAGGCAAACATGAAGCCCAAAAAATTATGATTGAGATACATTCATGATGGTATAGAACACATCAATCCAACTTGAAGATGAAAGCCAAAATCAAAAGACTTGGATACTATTGGCTGACGTGATCACATATTGCATGGATGTGGCATGCTGTTGCCATCAGTGTTAAGTGTCGCCATAGTGGGTTCCATCATAGTGGGTCTAATTGATCCATCTTCATCCAAGGGTCATCGATTCATTCTAGCAGCTACAGACTATTTTTCTAAGTGTTCAGAAGCAATTTCGCTAAGGGAAGTCAAAGTCCACTATCTCCTCTAGTTTTTTAGGGACCATATCATGTATAAATTCATAGTACACCTCTAGATCATGTCTAATAAGTGTATCGCATTCAAGAGTAAAAAAATAAAAAACTTCACCATATGACACAATATAGATTAGAGATATTCTACCATCTATTATCCTCGAGCAAATGAATTAGCTAAAGCCTTCAAAAAAATTCTCATCCAAATTTTGAAGAATGCACTCGATGATAATAAACAATAGTAGCACAAGCAGTTAGCTAGTAGAAGCCTTGTAGGCTTACCATACCATACATAAGATTCCAACACAGTTCACTACTTTCTCTTAATGTATGGGTCTAAAGACATTCTTCTTGTAGAATTTCAACTCGCATCACTAAGGATAGTGTGAGAAAAATTTATGGCACCACATAGAGTTTAAGAATTTTGTATTTGGATGATCAAATGTGTTATTAAGGAATAAACATATTATCTTGGAAGATAAACATGTTATCCTATAATGGATTTGATCATTTAATAAAAGACTAAGTCTAATGGGTCTTTCATGTACCAGAGAGTTTTCCCTTGAACTACATGGAAACTATACTAGGATTTATTTTAAACTGGATTCATTGTTCCTTATAGAGGGAAAGCCCCTATAGTTAATTACATCAAAAGAAGAAGGGTCTCTTCCTAAGAACACTCTCGATTAAAGAAATAAGTCATTATTTCTATGGATTTTTAAGATAGTTTTCAAAGGAATGGTCTTTAAAATTTAAATTTGGATAGGTCCAAAGTGGAAAGAGTTCTTTTAAGAGGTCAATAGAATTAAGTAAGAAATTAATACTGAGATGCTTAGTAGGCATTTCAACTATCCTATCATTAAGCTTTAAATTTTGGAATTTAATTTAGAGTTTGAACTAATATTTTTGTAGAAGTTTAGGACTTAGATTCTAATAGAACAAAATTGCTTAAATGTCTAAGGTTGAAGACATACTTCAAGGAGGATGCTTCAAAACCTAAATCTACATGTGCTTCTAACATAAGTCGGATGCTTGACCTAGTTCCATTTTGGGAATTATTGGTCATTCCACTCACTTGAGGGAACAAACCTATCTCTGACTCTTCTAGACTTATAACCCTCCTAGAGGTGCTACTAGCTAACACCACATAAACACATTTTAAATTAATGATGCCAAGTCTTATGTATGTAAGATGGCTAGGCTATTATTTTTTTAAGAAATAAATCTAATATTCTTAGACTCACTCACTAATCCCTAAGATCATATAAGGTATGAAATGCACTAATTAATGTACATTTTTTAGATTTTATACATTTTGACTCGATAATCATTTTAGATCATGGGTATGCAATTTATGCCAACATGATATGTAATTAGAAGAAGGCCATGGGCCAAATCAATAAAAGATAGGCAGACTTCCCCAAGAAGGTGATCATTCTCTCAAGTTAGATGCCCCTTATGTGTAATGGGTGAAGTGCCCAATTCAAAAGTTAGAGCAATATGATTGTATGATTTTTGAGAGCTAATTTATTTCTAATTAATTTTAAGTTATTCCTAGGGCCTTACTTTATGTGATGTTTTGAATTTCATTACTTTTTCTTTGAGTTGATTAAATTTAATTGAGTAGAAAATTAAGTTTTCCTATGAGCCTACGTCCAGGCATTCATCATAGAAAGCATAACACAGAAAGAAACCTAGAAGAGCGAGTTGATTTTATTATGCACCCAAAAGAAATCAAGTCAATTTAATTAAAGAAAGGCCAATATGACCAAGTATAGTTGTAGACCCTGAAAGAAAGGAAAATGTGCAGTCAAGCTCTACCCTTAAACAACTCGACCTAGAACTACAAGTCTAGATCTATGGGCCTACTTTCTGGGATCATCTTCTTTTTCAAAGACCTTCATTGGGCTTCACAGGGGACCTCAGCACCATCTCCTGGTAGGGTCAACTCCTTCTAATCCTAGGCATAGATAATAACCTAATTCTAAGCTTAAATTTATATTTTAAATTCAAAAATAAATCCTAAGTACTGCAAAATAAGTGTTAGAAAAAAATACAAAAATCACACAATAATTATATTTCATAAACATACAGGCATAACATTAGTTGCTTGCCAAGCCCGCCTATCCAATGATCTATGCTAAGGGACTATTAAGCACCTACAAGAAAACAACATATTTATAGATTTTTATGACGACAATCCCTTTCACACAACTCTCTGCAGAAGACAAAGTTAGTTCTAAAAATAACATCCTACCATCTAGACTAACGACAATCAATCCTAGCCATCCAGCCTAAAATATTACACCATAAAATAATAAAAATAATGCTGATCATAGCATCACAGAATAATAAAAAATCATAGAACGATATAACCTAAGTATAGGGTTTGTGACCTATTATTCTAGTGTGAGAAGAAAATGGGTTTGTGTGGTAAGACATGACTAGACTTTCAGGTTTCAATTTCAATTTTGGATTTCAATATTTGTTTGTTTACCTTTGGATGGTTTCAATTCAAATGATTTAATGATTTATTGATTTTTTTTTTCATTTTAGATTCATTTTATTACGTTAAAGTGAAATTTAAATTTACAAGAATGAAGAAAAAATTAAGTTTCGATTTTGGGTGAAACCAATTCTATTCAACATCCTAAATCCTAATAGGATGATATATTGATTCAAAGATAAATATTCAACCTAAAGATCTAATTAAAATCATAAGTACTTTAATTGATCCTTTCTTTAAATTTAGATCATTTAAATTAGTTTTGTTTATATCAATTTTTCTTTTATTTATTCATCTTCACATAGGGTTTTATGTTTTGATTTTTTTAAGGTATGTTTCTTTATTAATAATATTGTTATTGTGTTTTAATTTGAATTAATTTTTATTTGAAGTTTAATTCATTTATTATTTAGATTAATTTTCTCTTCTAATTCATTCATTACTATGATTTTTAATTTCATTTAATTCCTTTAGTTTAATATTGTGTTATTGATATTTTATATTTTATCATTTATTTTACATTCAATGTTTTCTTAATTTGATTCATTATTCCTTTACGTTATATGTTTGCTTTATTGATTATGATGATTTATATCTTTCCAAATCTTAAATTTTCTTAATTAGATTTACTTTACTTGTTCATTAAATTTGTCTTAGTTTTATAATTTAGATTGATTATGTTTAATGTTTATGCTATTTTAATTCTTTTTTAATTTAATGTTCATTTTTGTTAAACACATTTCATTCATTTGATTTAAGTTAATTTCATTTATTCATTGGCATTGATGTTTATTAACTTAAGTAAATTTACATTTTAATCTTAAGTTTAGTATTACTTAATTTATTATGTTTCAATTTTATAACCTATTTACATCAATGATTCCTTCTTGTCTCAATTTATTCATTTCATGAAATTTTCTAGTGTTTATTAATAAATTTAGATTAAGATGACTATTTATGATTTTATGGATTATGGAATAGTTCAATTCATTTTAAATTAATTTAAAGAGAGTGATGATTATGTTATCTGAATATCACTTAGCATAATGTAATTCCCCATATTCATCATGACTTAAGGAGTTTATATAAGGGTTATTTCATGTGCATTAAACTTGCCCTATGATACTTTAGAGTTTTATGTCATTTCATGTTAAATTCAAACTACCCTAAAGTTTAATTACACTTAATCTTTCATATTTGCATTTATTCCACTTCATTCCTTAATCTAAATGGCTCTAATGTATTCATATATTGATGTCTTATAAATTTTAGACATTAATGAACTTTATATGTCAGTTTATTAATAGATTTATTATGGTTTAAGGGATTATTATTCTTGGAATATGATTAAATTCCATGTTATCACTTATTCATAACCCTTAACTTAAGATTAATTAGGTTCCTTTGCTTTCAGTTTGCTTAGGTATTTTATTTAAGTGTTTTGGTGTCAATTATGATGTTTTATATTTATATTATGGGTTTTGTAATTTCTATGATTTTTTTGATTTATTATTTCCTTTAAATTGACCTAGAGGCTTGGAAATTCAAATACCCAATCTAGAGGTCAATTGGGCTTGAAATTTTTATGGCATGTGGAGTTCCTTGCCAATTTGATTTCCTTAAAATTTTACCTTAATCAAATGTGTGATTAAGGTGTAATTAAAGTTTTAATTATTTCATTAAAATTTAAATTAGGCCTAATTTAGTGAGGATCATTTATGAGTTTTATTTTTCTTTGATTTCCCTCTAAAATATGCATCCAAAGAGGTTTATTCATAATTTTTGGGATTTTTGGTTGATTTATTATATTTTATTTAAGTTTAGGATGATTAATTGAATTAATTAATTCAATTAATGGCCAAATTAAGTCATTTTATGATTTATTTCCAATGAGTTTTAATAATTTATTCATGTTCATCAAGATGTATTATGATGTTTTAAGTTGATTTGATTATTTTTCCATCATTTATTTCATTTATTATTAATTTATTTTATGAAAATGAGGGTTTAGGGTTTGAAATTTCAAATACTAAGATTAATTACTCAATAAATTATGAAATAATTTGCTTAATGTGTATCTTATCATCAATTTCAACTCTCCAAAGTTTTATTTCATTTTGATTAATGGTTTGGGATTAATTAGGGTTTGAAAACTTTTCATTCAAACCCAAATTAAGGCCAACATACCCCATATAATTTAGGATTTTAATGGCATCAAGAGGAATCCATAGAGCCCAAGTTTGTAATATTTATATTTATATTTAAATTTTTATAAATTTTTGAATTTTTTGGCATTTTTCTTTAATCTTTTAATCCAAAAAATCTTACTTTTTTGTTTAAGCGTGTCAGATCCATGTGGATCCAATGCAGCACTGTGTCATTGGGCAATGCAAGATCCACATGGATTCCACATCAAAATGGAAGCTCACGTGGGTATCAGACGGCTCTGATTTGAACTACGGTTCTCCTTAAGGGTTCTAATCAAATATTTGGCTAGATCTTGGCCCATTCCTTATAAAAGGAATGAATGGTGGAGATTTCAACCCCTATGACAATGGCAAAAGCCAAGACCTATCTATCATTTTTGTATGATTTTCGGCCATGCAACTGTCAAAATCACATGATTTTGATGCCAAATCCATCAGTGGATGAAATCATAAGGATCTAACTGATTTGATCTCAATTAAGATCAAACTTCCTTCAAAAAGTACCAAAACCAAAAGCTTGGAGAGGTCATTAATGGCATACCTCGATTTCAGTGATCTCTGATGATGGAATCGACTCCAATATCTTCAAAATTATGTGAGGAGCTTGTGCAAAAGGGATTGAGATGTCTCATTATGGATCACCACCTAGATCAAGCTCGACTTGAGTTCTGCTTACCTTGGTCATTCTCTGGACTCCCAGTGGGGAAGGGATCAGGCGAAGATCGGGTTCATCATTGTGCAAGGTGGGAAAAGTGATATGATGGTCAATTTTGCTTGAGAATGGTTCTCTTAGGTTTTACTATTGAAGCTGAGAACTTTAAGCTCAATTCTACCTTATCTTGGTCAATTTTGGGTGATCAGAGCTGTTGGAAGTTAGTTTAATGGCTCACTACATCTCTGACATTTGTCCTAGCTAAAGAGATGAAGTAGGGAATAAGAAAATAAGGTTATGGAAATTGGATTTGGCTTCATATGCCTTTGACTTACCATAGCATTTTCCTTGGCTTTGGCACTATTTGGATTTGATTAAATGGCTTAATGTTGGCTGGGAATCAATACTAATTCAATTTCGAAAGGATTTGATTGCATTCCAAGGAGATTAATTTGAGATTAGGTTTAAAATCCCTTTTAATTATGCCACTTAATGAATTTTCAATTAACTGATCTAAGTTGCATTACTTGATGGATTAGCTTTAGATCAATGTTTAGATTAAGTTCATTCAATTATTAATGAACTCTAACCAAGGTTTTAAGGATTTAAAGTTCATGGATTACTTACTTTGTGTCTTAACCCATTTTGATTCGTATGGATTTGGGTTGAACCTAATTGTGTCAAATAGTTTATTTGACTCAATTAGATTGTATTTAGCTTTTAATTAAGATAATCCAAGCACTTTAGAATGCATTGGATCAAATCATTTCATTTATTTAAGGTTTGTTTGAATTTAATTTAAATTTCCTTAGGGTTTTATGATTCTTAGGTTAATTAAGGTAATTAGATTTAGGTCCATAATTAAACCTTAATCTAAGCTTAATTAATTTCAAATTTGGAATAATGTATGTTTAGGTTGAAAATTTGGGTTAAATCTAAGTAAACCCATTAAGTTAGATCAATCCAAAGAGGATGCACTATATCACTAAGTGTAGTGTCCTTGGTGTCCTAATGATTATCTTTGAGAGTGTTATTAATCTCATTCAAAAATGAGGTCAACAAATAGTTATAAGCAACAAATTCACAATTGAGAAAAATGCTAAGCTATCATTGGAAGAACTAAAAGGTCTTGAAGAGAGATGACTCCAAGCATGTCAAAATCTCAAGTTATATAAAGTAAGGATGGTTCAAGCTCACAAAAAATGGGTTCGCCAAAGAGCTTTTTTGGGTTGGAGAGCTCATTTTAGTTCTTAGGAGACCAATTACTGTCCATCACAACATAAGACCCTAGTGTCCCTAACTAAGTAATTTCCTAGGTCGGGTTTGATTTGCTACTTAGCTAGTGAGTCACCTCGGCAGTTATTCACACTTAAGAGGATGTGAGTCCCTACATTTTTTTCCTAGCTTGATCGACTCAAACCAATGAGCACTTTATTAGTTTGACACATCCTATTGCACGACCAATAAACTACCCTAATGGTTGATCATGCTTAGGAAAATGTGAGTCTCTCAGCTTTCTTATACTTACTAGGTCTGAATATATATTTGATAATTAGGATAAGACCCCCAACAGCTCCTCTTCCTATTGACAACTTCAGGCATGGGATTAATCCTTTATAACTTCCCACTTAGTAGTCACCCTAGGTTAGATAGTAACTGTTTAGCAAATGATAGACTATCATGATGACTAGTTTTGCATAGAAAGATGTGCGTCTATGATGCCATCTTCCTAGATTAATCATCATAAACTAATGACACCTTAGGTTGGCTGGTATTTTCTTTGTTGACAGCAATGCACCCGGTGGATGAGACCATTCAGGTGGATGTGGGTCCCCGCACTTTCATCCTGAAGTGGTCACTATATACCTATAAGCTTTTATGTTTAGGGATTAAGATAAGACCCCAAGAGGCATGTGGTGGTTTAATTTGGAGTCGTAGGGACACTACACAAATCTTAGGGGATACTTATTGAAATGATCGAGTATGACATCTAAAGGATAATGTACTATCTCTAAAGATAGAAATATCACCCTACAATGAACTCAATCACCTAATAAGGACTCCTAAGGCAGATGGGTCTACATATATATACTAGAGATCTTTGCCCTACATTACATGGAAAAGTAAAGTAGGGTTTTTTATGTCGCGTTCTTTAATTACCTATAGAAGCAAGCTTCCATAGTTAATTACATCCTAGGAAATGGAAATTTCCTAAAAACACTCTCGATTTAAGTAGTCAACTAATGTCTAAAGATTTCAAAAGTAGATAATCAAAGAATTGGTCATTTTAGAAGGCAATATGAGAGTTCTTGAATAGGAAGAGTTCTTAGTAGATTCCAAAGGAGAATAATTAGGAAGCACACATGATACTAGGAAGCCTAGTGAGTACTGCAATCTACCCTATAATAAGGCTTTACATATTTAAAAGAGAGAAACATTTTTATTTGAGTTAAAATTTTATTAGAATGCTAGAAATTAGATTCTGACAATATAAGATTGTGAAAATGCCTAAAAGGTTTGAACTTATACTCATAGCAAAGAAGAAATAAGAAGCCTCTAAATCTATATATAGAGTTCTCTAACACAAGTTAAGAGTTTGACCTAATTCTAATCAAGGGAATATGATATATTGGTTTAGTTCCACTAGAGAGAGTGGACCAATCCAGAATATTATGAACTTACAATCACATAGAGTGGCTGCCGGCTACAATCCGCCTATGATTCAAAACCATGTGGTATAGTCTTATGTAAGTGCAAGATGGTTGGGCTATTATTAATTAGAAAAGAGTATAGAGTTCTAAACTCACTCCCTAAGAGACTAGATCCTGATGTGTGTGCAAATTATGACCTAAACAAATGCAATAAAATTTACATATTTTATTTTATTTTGACTCATTCTTTTGGACTCAGGCTTGAGAGTGTTTATGCCTATATGCATGATGAAAAGTGGCTATGGGCTAAATCAAAGAGAAAGGGTGTTCTCCATTAAAAGGAACTATTCTCATAGGTCAAGCCTGTCTCCTATCGTGCAAGAGTGGAGATCCCCTATTTGTAAGGGTGAAACAATATGCATGCATGTTATTATAACATACAACCATATAGCTAAAGGGTTACTAAATCTTTTATTCTCTTGATTAGCTTCCAAAGCTTGAAGATGAAGTTATAAGTTGTACAAAAAATTTATTAGTTATTGTTAAATTAGGGTAGAAACTTATTTTTTTCTAAAGAGCCTATCATATCCTGGCCACATAGAAAATAATCACACTTTAAGAATTCTCTAAAAAAGCATGGCATTTATATTATGCAATCAATGCAAACACAATAATCAAACATTAATCACGTAAAAGATTAAAGGGCCAGTGCGGCCAGGTACCATCGTACACCCCAAAAAAGAAAAGAGATTGGGTAGCTGAGCTTTACCATTATATAGCCCAGATTACAGTTTATAATGAAAATAAAACTGTGGGGGTCTTCAATTTTTTTTTTTTTTATCTTCACTTCTTGGGTTGGAGTACTCCAGGCTTCACAGGGCTTCCTAGGTCTATGCCTTTTAGGGACTGCTCATTCCACTACTAATCTTAAGCCCTATAGCGCTAATCCTAATCCTATTGCAAAATTTCATTTTTGTAAAAGGAAAATCTAACTACACTTACAAATAAAGATTAGTTTAACAAGCATACAAATAAAGCAGTTATATTTCATATATTTGGACTTAGCATGCTATCCACGGGTAACCAAGCTTATTAATCCTAATGGATTATGCTTAAGAACTTTAAGCAGCACCTGCAAGAAAAGGAGCATTTTTAATTTTATTATTACAACAGTCCCCAAAGCACAATCCCCTGCACAAAGAATCATTAGTCTATAAAATATTTCTCTACCATCCAGACTAACGTACAAACAATCCTAACATTCAATCTAAAATATTACATCACAAAACAAAACACATCACCATAATAATCATCAGCTTAGCCTAATACTAAGATCAGTGACTTAGTATTCTAATGTATGTGTTAAGGCCAAGTGCGATATGTCTTAATTGGACTTTAAAGTTAGGATTTTCTAATGATTGAATGTTCAAATTCCTTATTAATGGTGGTTATACTTTCAAATAGTTTAAATTTTATATAATATTTTAAATTATATATTTTCTTTTTTGTTTCTTAATTGTAATTTAATGTAATAAAGAGAAGAAAGAGAATTGATTCTCTTTAATCCCAACATTAGGTTGATTCTAAAGGATGAATTTTCATAACTTTTAAGTTTTTTAATGAAATATTCATGAATTTTAATTAGACCTTTGTTTGGATTTGACTTAATGAGTATTATTTAAACATGAAAGACATCTTAAGATTAATGAAATCAAATCATAATCAAATGAGTAATGTTTTGTCATCTTAGCTTCATTATCCATATACATCGCTATTTTACTTCAATTTGATTGAATATAGTTACATATATTCTATACATTTATTTTCTTTTACTTTTAAACACACTTGAAGTATGAATATGCATAAATTTTGTAGTAAAATGATTTTCATTTCACATTTATACACATGTATAGGGATGTAGGAAATTATACAAGTATGTGGCTTTGTTAAACCAGGGAAGTGAGGTTATCTAAGACCTCCATAGGGCTACTTAAACCCACGTGTTCCCGAAATGTCCAAACTATATACTTCTTTGCCCAAATACACATATACATGTACATAAATATAAGGATGAAATTACGAAAGGTTGCAAGTTATTATTCACTTAAACATGAAAGACAAGTAACTTTATTTTTCTTTATTATTTATAATAAAATTTATGAATACAAAGCTTGGATATAAATTATTTGATTAATAGCTAGCATGTGATTATTAATTAAAAAGAGAAAATAATTTAAAATTTATTAGTGATAATAGCCATACCATATATTTATATCTTTGCACATCTTGAAATCAAATGCAATATATTCCTTTTTAAATTTGAAATATGAATGTATGAAACATATGGAATGAAAATTTATGATAATTAAATAAGATAATTACATTATCAAATGATTCATTAGGCTTCATTAAAACTCAAGGACAATTACATTAAATAACCATACCTTAAGCCTAATCAAAGTCTTTTTAGGATTTTAGTTTTATGAATTTGAGTTATTTAATCCTAAAGAGGAGAAGCAATAATTAGTGTTCAACCCATATCCATGTTTGTTTGCTAATAAATTTAAAGAGAATTTAAATGACTTTTATGAATTAATTAAGTTAGGCCCATTAATAATCCATTGTTGACCTGACTTTTGGAGTGAGGATTCAACTCTTCCATCTTAGATCTAGGAGTCTTCTAAACACTAAGAGCTCCTTAGTCATAAGAAACTTTTAGTGGCTAAGTGAACACTTAACCTAGACCTAGAGACTTAGAAGGATTAACCATATAGATTAGGCTATGCCTTAGGACTTAGGGTGACTTACGTAGCTTATATCCAAACCATAACTCATGTCTAGCTTCTTAGCTAAGATCCAACCTCAAATCAATACAACCAAATCCAATTGAATCTCAATTCAAATCCAAATCCAAACTCTAAAACCAAAACCAAATCCAAATGATTTAAACCTAAAACCATGATTCAACCCTTATGGACTTAGCCAAAATCCCATTCAATCCAAACCAAGTTCAAATGATTTTCTCAAAATCAATGCAATCTTTCAATCATCATTCCAAACCATGCCAAAATCTACAATCAAATCAATCAAATCCAAAACCAATTCAATCAACCTAACCCATTTGACCCAAAATATTCAATTGAGATAAAATTCAATTAAACTAAAATCAATTATAACCAAAGCCATAAATTAATATAAAATTAATATCTAAACTCAACTAAATTCAATTCAACCCAAAACCAAGTCAATTAACTCATTTAGGTTCACTTGACCCAAAGTGACCTAAAGGACCTATTTGAACAAATCTCAATCCATCACAAATTGGAAACCATCCAAAACCATCTATGATGATTGTTGATCATCCTTTAATGATCAATTGCCATTAATTGGGTCAAACCAAGTCAACCTATCCATTTGGCCAAATCAACCTACTTAACCTACATGAGCCAAATGAACCATATATCATCCTAAGCTAAATCATTTGAAACCAATAATTCATACCAACCTAAAATCAATCTTTGAATATGACTTGACCATCAATTGAGCCAAACTAAACCCAATTGGCCCTTTGACCCAAATTGGGTCAAATCAAATTCCAATCCAAATTGATTCAAACTAGTAACTCAAATTCATTCCAATTTGGTTATTGAACATGATCAAAGCCTTGATTGAATCCAATTGACCCAAATCATTCCTAAATCCTTCATAAATCCAAATTGATTGAAATTAAGGCCTATAATCATCTTCAAATGATCAATTGAACATGAACCAATGCGTAACCCAAACCAATTTGGCCAAATTGGTCAACTTGACCTATTGACCCATATGAACTCAAATGGGTCAAATCCAAATCCAGGCCAAATTTAACCTAACCAATTAAATCAAAACACTCTAAATACTCATTTGAATTTGACTCAACCCTTGGTTTGACCCAATTTGACTAATTGGTCAACTTGACTCAACCTAGCCCAATTTGACCTACATGGGTCAAATTGAGCCAAACCCATCCAAACCAAGCCCAAACTCACTGAAATTTGGCATGACCCATCCTTGGCTCCCCTTGAGTCAGCCTAAATCCAACCCAACCCAACCCATAATGAACCAGAATTGACCCATTACCTAATGGGTTAAGCCTCTCACATGAGACAAAACTACATTTCGAATGGTCAAGCCCACTCTCCTCCCCTTGGTAGCTATCTTAAACTCCAAATGGGTTCAAGGACCACTGGCTTACGTGATCCAAAGCTGTTTGGGTTAGCCATGAGCCAAGTGGAGGTGAGCTAACCTCTCCAAAGAAATTGGGACACTTGGAAAGCCAAACTGAGCCACCTCAGCCTTTGGCAACCACTCCCCCTCACTCATCCACTCAAATCGAGCCAACTCAGCATCTCCCTGCCACCCAAGACTGCCTATGGTGGGATGATCACAAGAAGCCAAACCAATCTCATATGTCTGATCTTGAGGAGGAGGTGGGGCGTATACCCCCCTCAATTCGATTCAATTTGAGACACTAAGCATCCTTAGAGCCCTAACACACTAAAATGAACTCTGCATTTCCCAAGCTTCCTATGCCTTCCCATCATGGGAGATGATGGAACCAAGCCCGTCGAAAATAGGACAAGGCTCAACTCCATTGAACTCCACCAAACCATGACAGTTTTCAAATTAACTTCACCTACACATTGACAAAACTCTGGTGAGTCAAACAAACCTTCCCCTGAGTGATTCAACCACCGGAAGCCCCTCTAAGCATAACTCTGAAGTGTTTTCCAGTGTCATTTAGTCCTCAGAACTGCTGCCAAGGAGTCAAGGTGTCATCTTCTCAACATGACTTCACCTCTTCAAGGCGAAGCTACCTCGATCGGTTAGTCGCCAATCCGAAGCTTCGGCGAGATACTTCTTCATCAAACTAAGATTTTTCAAAAAAATTTAGGCTTTTTTGAAGAAAATGTTAATGTCATGCATTTTCCACCATTAGATCCCCTAGGATTTCCCTTATGAAGGTGTGGGATCAATTCTGGCATCCCATAAGCTTCGGTGAGCTCGGATGGAGCAGGGAAAGGCAGACAGTGTATATCTTCCATCGTTCGGGGGACGATAGATCATCTGCCATCCATTCCATGTGATTTGAATGGACGACCATGCTTATTTGATTAGATTTAATTTTATTTATTTCCATAGGAACAACAAGATTAATCCCCATTATCCAATCTTAGATTGGACGGCGAGAACAAAAGCGTGTCCGCCATCGCCACGTTAACACTGAGTCGGATAGATTCAAATAGACAATCCCATAGCATCACATGGAAAACATTGCCACATCAGCAATCCACATGGAAATGATGGGATTAGGTTTAATTAAAGATTAAAAATGAGTTTTAATGGCTGAAACTTTGAAAACTCATAACTAATTGTAGAAAAATCCAAAATATGCAAATAAATACTCATTTTAAAGGTAAAATAGAGGAGAATTTATTAAAATTATTTTCATTTAATTTTGAATAATAATTAAAGTTTAATTAGGGTTTGAATGTGCACTTAATTAGCTTAATTAAGCTGTAATCACTTGGCATTTATTTCTAAATTTGGGGAGTTGATTTAAAGGGATGACCCCTGCCTCCCAATATTTTCTTAGAATTTATTGCTTAAGTGATTAAAAAAATTGATGTTTCGAACCATAATTACCCTTTAATTAATTTAATTATTAATCAACATTCAAAATAAAAGAAACTGATTAATTAAAACTCATTAATCACTGATTAACAGTGAATGGATGAGGGAGAGTGATTTGGATCTCTTTCTTAGTCTCTTTCCCAAATTCATTTCATTTCAAAAGAATTGATTAATATGTGAATTAATTAAATGCTTAATTAATCAACTAAATGTTCTAATCAAATCAAATTGAAATCCTAATCATTTTAGATAATTAACAATGTGATTAAGAGTTCCTCTTTATGTGTTCAATAACATAAAGACCCTTTAAGAAAATCATGATTAACCCATAAGTGTGGGAAAATCATAAAAGTATTTAATTAAATTCTTTAGCATAATTAATCTTTAATTATGGGTCATTGCATTAGGTCTCTTAGGAGCATTGAAAATTTATTTTCTCACATGTTCATATCATTTATGGCTCATTATTAAATGATTAATCAAATTAAAAAAGCATATGGAAGGGTAATTAAATGACTTGCTTAATTGGTTAACTTAATTAATTCATAAAACCTTATTGACCTCATTTTTAGAATTACCTCTCAACACCTTCATCTTAGACATAGGATTCCTCTTATACCTTAAGAGTTCCTTAGTCTTATGACACACCTAGTGATTAGGTGGACACTCAACCTAGCCCTAGAAGACCTAGAAGGGTTAGCCATACTATTAGGTCATGCCTTATGGGAGTTAGGAAATTTGTCTACCCTTACCTTTAACCACTCATCACCATCATTCCTTCAAGTCAAACTCCAAATCAATTCTATTTGATTTTCTACAAAAATCAAACCAACTTCATATGATTGAAATCCATGATTGAAACCCATGATCAAAATCCATCAAAAATTTCCAAGTCCAAATTTTTGCAAGTCCTTAATCTTCCCTTAAGGACTTAACCAAAATCTTGATCTAAACGAAATCAAATCTTTGAGATTATCTCATAATTCATTTATATTCTCATTTATATTTACATATATAAATGAAATATAAATTCAAACCAACCAAAAATTAAATTCCAATTTAAAAATTTCCTTAAAACCTTTAAATTCCCTTTAATGGATTTAACCCAAATCATGATCAAATCTATTCAAACTCATGGAATTTTCTCAAAACTCATTTATATTCACATTTATATTCTTATATATAAATAAAATATAAATATAAATCAATCAAGTCAAATCCAAGAATTAAATTCCAATTTAAAATCTCCTTAAATCCTTTAAATTCCCTTTAATGGATTTAACCTAAATCTTGATCCAAACCTATTCAAACTAATGTGATTTTCTCAAAACTCATTTATATTCACATTTATATTCTCATATATAACTGAAATATAAATACAAATCAATCAAATCAAATCCAAGAATTAAATTCCAATTTAAAAATTTCCTTAAATCCTTTAAATTCCCTTTTAATGGATTTAGCCTAAATCATGATTAAACTACGTGAAATCATTAAAATTTTCTCATGATCCATTTATATTCTCATTTATATTCACATATATAAATGAAATATAAATTCAAACAATCAAAACCAACTCCAAAAATCAAACTCAAGTCAACTCAAAATTCAATCTAAGCCTTTCAAGTCAAAATCTTGAACTTTGCCAAATCAACTTCAAACCAAGCCAAACTCCTGATTTTCTCTCATGATTCAATCAAACACACAATCATGAACCCATATATAATTCCAAACTTCAATCAAACAATCAAAATCCAATTCAAAAATCAAAGCCAAGACCCCTTCATATTCTTCCTTTGAATATGAAATTGTCAAATGAACCAAAACCCATTTGACTTCAAACCACTTGCAAATGGATTTATATTTCAATCATAAGTCCATAAACAAGTTCAATCAACTTCAAATCAAGCTTTGACCAAGCCATTTGACCCACTTAGGCTCACTTGACCCAAAGTGACCTAAAGTATATGAGCCAAATTCTAATCCTAACCAAATTGGATTGAACCAAACTCATCTTGCCTCTCATCATGATCAACAATCATCGGGATGATCAATCAATCAAATTGGGTCAAACTAAGTCAAACCTAAGGGTTGACCAAGTCAACACTTAGCCCAAAATGTAACCTAACATAGCCAAAGTCCACCATAGTCCAAATTGATTGAAACCATTATTCTAAGTTCACTCATGACCTATGTTTGAACTTGACCAAGCTAACATTTGAGCCTAACCTAGCGCAATTAGCCACTTGACCCAAGTTGACCTAGCTTGACCTAAAAAGTCAAAATGGGTTAAAACTTGATCTAAGCCAAATTGATTCAAACCAATGGGTCAAGTTCATTCCAAATTACTTGTTGAACTTGACCAAAGCCTCAATTGGCTAACTAGACCTAACCTAGCCTGATTGACCTTAGACCCAATATGGCCTAAAGGGGTCATGTTGAGCCAAATTTGAACTTAGCCAAAATTGATTGAAAATAAAGATATCAATCTACTCCATATGACTAAATTAACTTAAACCTACCCTTGACCTACCTCAAATAGGTCAAATGGGTCAAATAGGTCAACTTGACCCATTTGACCTAAATGAAGTCATATAAGCCAGATTGAACCAAACCAAAGCCACCAAAATATTTCAAATGGTCATATGAACTTGACCCAACATTTGGATTGACAATTTGACCAATTGGTCAACTTGACCCAAGTTGAACCATTTTGACCTAAATGGGTCAACATGAGCCAAACCTTATCAAATAGATTCAAATCTAATGAAACTTGGTCAAACCTAGTTTCTCCACATACCCAACATATGCAAAGTAAAAAATTAGCAAAATGATCATCCTACCTCTAGGCCATAGAATAAATTTTGGCTTACTCCATGGGTAATTTGGTCATACCCTCTTCACATTCACTTGAGGCTTTCCTAAAAGCTCAAGGGGACCTAGTGAAGAGTGGTCCACCCAACTCAATGGGTTTGGGTCAGCCCATTTGGTCCCTAGACCAAAACTTACCCCATGGGTCAAAACTCAAAATTCAAAACCCCTCTCCCACTCAAATTCAAGCACATGGGAGGTTGACAATCCACTCCTTGGCTCAAATAGACCATGTACACTCCTAATTGATCAAACAACCCTCCCATTATGATCAATTAGATTAAAATGGCACACAAACTTGCGATCATCTGATCCTTCAAGGGGGAGATATACTCCCCCTAATTTAGTTTTAATTCATCAATATCATTGTTGATTGAGTAAGGAAGAGTGTTAGGAGCCGTCAGAGAGTGATCCCTAGCCACCTAGAGCTCTTTCCATTTCCCCATTTCTTGGTTTTTGAACAGTGAAAAGGGGGAAGTCCATTGAAGAGCTAACTTCCTCTTCACTCAATTTCCATCCAATTTCTCTTGCATACTTCATCAAGGAGCTAAGTCGAGTGCACCCAAGCTTCCTTTGGAGTTCCCACAATAAAGAAGAGTCCAATTCGATCAAGCCCGCAAGCTAGCTAAGGAGGAGTTGGTCCATACATCAATCCACTAAACCTCAAGTGCTCATACTCTCAACACAGCTTCATCTCAACCAGATGAAGCTTATCCAAGGAAATCGAGTGTCGGTGATCACCTCTAGTGAGGTATGGGATTTTCTGACCATTAATCTCATTATGGTGTGGAGCTTTGTGAAAGAAATTTTCATCCCATGGATTTTTGACCATTAGATTTGCTGCTCTTTAGCTTTATATGGTGTGGGTTGAATTTGATTTTAATCCAAGCTAGATTGAACTTGAATCTTCCCTTTGATCATGGATGGTCTTTGTTGATCAAGGGGAAGAACTTGGGAGATTTCAGCTGTCCATCAGTGCATTTTGGATGGACGGCCGAGATAATTCCTCATGTTCAGAAATTCCTTATCCATTTTAAAACCATGGGGAGATCTCTAGCCGTCTAATCTTTGATCGAACGATAAAGGTCAAACCGCGTGCACCACCAGCTACCATTTGGGATTTGACATTTAAGTAACCCTCTCATGGCTCAATGCATGTAAAGCATTGACTACCGCCGCCATGCATCGCGCTGTGAGCCAGAGGATTAGTTAGGGTTAGTTAAATGCCTTAATTAATTACTATTAATCTAGGGATCTTTCAAAATTCATAACTCCCTCTAGAAAATTAAGAAAAATATGAAATAAAATCCTATGGAAAGATAATTCATCTTAGAATATTTTTAAAATTAATTTCATTCTATTTTAAATTATCTTTTTCTCTAAATTTGGGTTTTGTTGGAAACTTTATTTTGCTAATTACTTTTTAATTAGCCTCTAATTAATCCCAAATGTCTTGGGTATATTTTAGGGGATGACTCGTACCTCCCCTAAGTTTCTTGGGATTTATTGAAGGCTTGATTAGAAGAATTGCATACAAATTTCTTAATTACCCTCCTTATGTAAGTAAGCATAATTAAGGCATAATTAGTGATTTTAATCCATGATTAGGGTTGATTAAGGTTAGATCTAGTAAGTAAGTGGTTTATGGATTAATTCTTGGGCATTTCCCATAAGCTATTCTATAAATCCCCTTTTTCTCTCCTTAATCCTCTCTTAATTAAGGGCTAATTCATTAATTACTCCCTTAATTAATTTCTAAAAATTCTAAAAGTTTTAGAACTTAACTAATCTACTTTAGGTAGATTCTTAGGTGTTTAATAGCCTAAGTTTAATTAAGGAAATCAAAACCCAATACACATGTGTGAAAGGGTGCTTTGAAATTACTTAAGCTAAACCCCTTAGCTTAATTAACCTTTAATTGTGAGCCAAATTGCATTAGGCCTTTTCCTTATTAGGTGCATTGCAAATTTAAATTCCTTGTAAGTTTTTATGTCATCTCATTGGCTCATAATTACTTGGTTAATTATTCTAAAGTGGTGTAGGTAAGGTTTAATTAAGTTACTTAATTCATACCTTAACCTAATCAATGCATAAAAGTAAACCTAATCATCTAAAAATTAAACAAAAATATCAAACACATGTGGGAATGGGTTAGCAACAACAAACTTAACTCACCTTTTTAAAATTAAATCAAACTTCAAACTAAACAAAAAATCATAATGAATTCACTTTAATTTGTTTTAAACTTTCTTATTCCATAAGAATATCTTTAGGATTTAAGTGAAGTGAGTTTATTTACATGCTTTCATTGATTTGAATCTTTCCCCAACATGTTAAATTTGTATTTCATGTGGTTTCATGCATTCATATTTTCCAAATTCAAATTTAAAAATGAAATTGTTTACTTTATGTCAAATTTGCATGTGTTGGTCAAAGTAGAAATATGAGTGGCTATTATCACTACTAAACTCAAATTATTTTCAAAACATATAAATTAAATATCAAATCTGAAATTATGTTACTTATACCCTAATTATAAGCTTGCATGTGAAGATTATAAAGGTATGCTTAGCATAAGTTTCCTTTCTCTGTTATGTTGGTATAGTTTTGAATAGAAATTTGGTGAGATATATGGTCCATTTGAAAAGGACCCAATACTCACCTAATTTCATATCCTATTCATCCCTATGCTATCACCTAAGAAGGGTTACCTATGCTTGCATATATAAATTGCATAAACAAAATGAATCCATCTATGCAACTTTTGCATTCTTCTTTTTCATTTCATTTCTTTTATACACATGTTTGTATTTAAGAAAACTGGTATATTAGTCTAGAAAACCCCAAGGTTATGAGGCTTTAAGTAGCCTCAAGTAGGCTTTATACCTTACACCTCTGGTTAATAATAGCGTTGTACTCACTTATGCCTTTCTTACTTTCATGTGTGTATGTGAAAATTTGGATAAAGAAACCCTTTTCTACTTAAGAAAATCATGCATATTAATCATCTAAATTTCCTTAAATGGATTACTTAGCATGAATCATAAAGTAAGTTAAATATTCTCATTTGTATGTATAGATATACTTAGGATCCATTCATATGCAATTTATACATGTTGGGGAAAGAAGTGATGTAATGTGTGTTATGTGAATTTTGATTCACTTTATTTAATCTTAGAATGCCTTTTTTTAATAGGTTTGTTTAGATTTTATCTAAACTTAGGATTAATTAAAAGATTTAATCGAAATATTCACCAAAATAAAACTAAAATTTGAACCTAGTTTCGAAATTACTTAGGTTAGCAAAGGAAAGAGAAGTTCTCTTCTCTTTCCCTCTCTTCATAACTTAGTAATTAATTGTAGGATTCACTTGAACCTAATGAAAACACTAAATAAAATCAATCCAAAACTTCTAAACAACTTAAATGAAACCCTCCTCTAAGTTGAACATGTTTTCATACTTAGAAAATTTGAACCTAAAGCCATAGCTAGGCATACCACACAAACCTTCAAAGCACACACATTAGCCTAAGTCATCACTTCTAGCTTTAGGTTAGATCGTATGGCTTGATGATTTATTTTGTTTTTTGATATATGTTTTAGACTGTATGTTAGAGTTTATGCTCATAGAATGAATGGTAGGATGCTCTTAATCTAACAATTATTTTCTACAGGGGATTGTTCTTAAGGGGCACTATCATAAATAAGAATATAAATATTTTTGCTTGCAGGTGCTTTATACTTCTAAGCATAATCTATAAGCCAGGTGGACTTAGTCACCCATGTGTGGGGTGATAAGTCCAATATACATACTTGGGATTTGTGTGGTTTATTTTAGCCAACCTTTATTTTGCAGGTGTTAGTTAGATTTTCACTTTTCCTTTCCATGTAAATTTGTGCAATTAGGATTTTTGGGATGATTGTTATGGGGATTAGGATGAATATTGTCATAAGATCCTATCTTATGCACCATGTGAAGCCTTGGAGCATCCACCTTCCAACCATCCAAAAGAAGGAACCGAAAGAAGAAAAGAAGAAGAAAGAAGAAAAGAAAGAAAGAAGAATAAAGCTTGAAGTCATAACAATGAGTTCTTTGCTTAATTATAATTAATTCATTTGTAATCTAAGTTGTATAAGGGTAGAGCTCGGCCACCCAATTTGATATTTTTTGGGTTTGTGCGTGGTGCCTGACCACAACGGCCTTTTATTCTTTTTACGCTTAGCTTTATAATTTGATTGATGATTTGTTTAGCTTGTGCATTAAGTGGCATTCTTCCTAATTTCTTCATTACTTTATGTATGGCTTGGATGTGGATTAGGCTCTTTAGGGAAAAATAAATCTTTTACCCAACTTAATAATTTAAATTAAAAATAAATAACTCATAACCTCACCTAAAGCTTAGGTTTAAATCTAAATAAAAGAATTAGCAACCCCTTAGCTGGATAAGCATTTCTTTTATAATATCTTGCACAATAGCATTTTATTTTACTCTTGATTGGAGGGCTTCCACCTTTCCAGAGAAACTTAACTTGACTTGTGAGAGCCATGGTGGAAACACACCTCCTCCCTTCTTGATGATTTTGGCCAATAACTTTATTTCTCATGCATTAGGCATATTAATCCCATTAGCTGAGTCAAAATGATTGTCCAAAAATGATAATAAAATGAAATTTGAATTGCATTAGATTTAGGTCATTTGAAACATACTTGTACATGATCTAGTCTCTTTAGAGAGTGAGTTTAAAGACTTAGTCTCTTTTTAAATAATAATAGCCTAGCTATCTTGCATAAGCATAAGACTTTCCTACATGTGTTTAAAATTATAGGAGGAGTTAGTTGGTGGCCACCCCCAGGTGGTTGTAAGTCCAAACTATCAAGTAGTTTGCCTCTCTTATGGAGGCAAACCAATTACCCATTTTTCGCCTTAGATTTAGGTTGTGCTTTTGGCCCTCACCAAAGCTCCCCTAGTTTTAGGTTATGAGGTTGCTTTTTCCTTTTGTGGGCCTTAAGCATAAATCCTCACCTCTTAGGTATTTCCACAATCTTGTATTATGGAATTGTAAGCCTTAACATTCTAATGAAAAATCTAACTCAAACAAATTAACTCAATTTCAAAAATTTAAAGCTCAACTATATGATAGTTTAAGATGTTCACTAGGTTTTCTAGCATCGTGAGCATCTCCTACTCATCCCCATTTTGGCTTTGATAATAAATCTCTCTTTGATCAATCCCATTTGATCTTCAAAAAATAAATCAATTGATTGATAGTCCTTTCCTATTGAAATCTTTAGAGACAATGATCATTTACCTTAATCGAGAGTTTTCCTAAGGAATACCCATTCTTTAGGACATAATTAACTATGGGGGCTTGCCCCTATAAGGAACTTAATGAACTCGATTTAAAATAAACTCTATTTTACTTTTCATGTAAAGTAGGAGAATAATCTCTGATACATATGCAGACCCATCATCCTTAGAAATCCTTATTGAGGTGATTAGGTCTATTAAAGGGTAGTGATTCTTATCTTTCAAGATAGTATGTCATTTCCTTGATGATGTACTCGATCACCTGAATAAGTACATTGGCAGATCTACATGGCAACCTAAAAAGATGAATTTCTATAGGTTTTGTCTTTCTCTTTCTACCCACAGATTTTGAAAGTCGACTCATATATCAAAATTTTTCTCCATAGATTTTTCTGGTGACTCCGCTATGGAGGGTTCCTCTCTCCATCTTCGGTAAATGATCATTGTCTTTGAGTGTCGATAGCAGATTTGTACCTTGATATAAATCCAAGATTATCCTTTTTTGTTGGCACTTAACTCATTTCATTCTTGAGTTGAGTTAGCCAACATCTTTAGGTTTTAGGACCACATTCCGTGTTGGTCTTAAAACTCCCATTGGGTTCTCCAATGGGTAAAAATAAAAAGATCTAAATAAAATGAAAATATTTAAAGACTTCCCTCTTATCATTCTTATGATAAGGAAAGGTTCATTCTAAAATAATAAAGACAAAAAATAAATCTTCCATAAGAATTTTGCTTTTCAAAAAACACCTTTTCAAAAATGCACTTAGTAAAATATTTTCCACTAAACATTTATCACCCTCATATAACAATTTCCATAATTGTTACATGTAAGGATTTTTCAAAAAAAATAAAACTAAAAATCTTTTCCAAAAAGTGCAAATGAATATCTTCCATCAATTCATTTTGATGAAGATTTCATTCCCAAAATAAAATGAACAATCATCTTTTTAATCAAAATTAAAATTTTTAAAAAGCACATATGAATCTTTCCATTCAATACCTCCACTTAGTGAATGGAAGTTTTATTTTCAAACAAAATTAAAATTTTCAAAAGCACAAATGAACAATCATCTTTCCAAAAAATCAAAATAAAAAAAATGAAATTTTCAAAAAGCACACATGAACCTTTCCATTCAATACACCCATACCTATTGAATGAAAGTTTCATTGTCAAATAAAATTAAATTTTCAAAAGCACATATGAACATCTCCATTCAATATATCCAAATTTATTGAATGAAGATTTCATTCCCAAATAAAAATAAAATCATTTGGAAATCCCACTTAAACATGTTCCATATATGATTAAGATGGAATTCCTCTCTTTCAAAAAAGCAACAATCACACACAAAAATTTCACATTTCAAAAATAAGATTGATCTCCATTCTACATACCTAAATTTGTTGAATGGAAGTCCACTTTTCAAAAATAAAACAATCAACAATTATATTTCAAAATACATTTGGAACCTCACTAAACATACTCAAATTTGTTAAGTGAAGCCTCCAAATCCAAAATTCAAAATTTAAAATTCTAAAAACTTTTTGGAACTTCAATTTGCATACTCAAATTTGCTAAGTGAGGTTTCCAAATCAAAAATCAACAATCATATTTTAAAAATTTTCAGAACACATTTTGGAACTTCATTTAACATACCCAAATTTCTTAAGTGATGTCTCCAAATTCAAAATTCAAAATTTTTCAAATAACTTTTGGAACCTCAATTAACATACCCAAATTTGTTAAGTGGAGTTTCCAAATACCAAAATCAAAATTTTTTCAAACACACTTTTTGGAACTTCAATTAATATACCAAAATTTGTTAAGTGAAGTTTCCAAATTCAAAATCCAAAAATTTTTTAAACACATTTGGAACCTCACTTAACATACCCAAATTTGTTAAGTGGAGTTTCCAAATCCCAAAATCAAATTTTTTTAAACAAACATTTTGGAATTTCATTTAACATACTCAAATTTGTTAAGTGAAATCTCCAAATCCAAAATCCAAAAAAATTTCAAAACACATTTTGGAACTTCATTTAGCATACCCAAATTTCTAAGTGAATTCTCCAAATCCAAAATCAAAACTTTTCAAAACACATTTGGAATTTCATTTAACATACTCAAATTTGTTAAGTGAAGTCTACAAAGCTAAAATCCAAAAAATTTCAAAATATATTTTGGAACTTCATTTAGCATACCCAAATTTTCTAAGTGAAGTCTCCAAATCCAAAGTCAAAACCAAAATTTTCAAACACCTTTGGAACTTTGTTCCTTAGCATACTAAATTTGCTAAGGAGAAGTTTCCTTTTTCAAAACCAAAATGAAATCAAAAATTTTGAACATGCCATTTGGAGTTTCATTTAGCATACCCAAATTTTCTAAGTGAAATTTCCATTTCACAAAACTAGATGATACTTCATCTTTAGCATACCAAATTTCCTAAAAGAAAGTCTCGACTTTCAGTCAAATCAAAAATAAAAATGAAACACTTAGGA
The DNA here is from genome assembly GCA_021442155.1 of Cymbidium sinense. NCBI lineage: Eukaryota > Viridiplantae > Streptophyta > Magnoliopsida > Asparagales > Orchidaceae > Cymbidium > Cymbidium sinense. The sequence goes on along the minus strand of CM038220.1, from coordinate 152,349,135 downwards.
TTTCCTTAGCATACCTAGATTTGATAAGGATCCTACCTTTTCAAAAAAAAATCAAAACACCAAAACAAAAATGAAACACTTAGGATTTCCTTAGCATACCTAAATTTTCTAAGAATCCTACCTTTTCAAAAATCAAACATCCAAAAATAAAAATGAAACCCTTGGGATTTTCTTAGCATACCTAAATTTACTAAGAATCATATTTTCAAAAATCAAACTAAACATGCTTAGGTTATTCACTTAGCATACCTAAATTTGCTAAGTAAGAATTCCAAATTTTCCAAAATCAAAACAAATTTCATAAAAAGAAATAATTATTTTCAAATACTTCACTTAGCATGCCTAAATTTGCTAAGTAAGTGAAATTCCAAAAACAATCAAACAAAAATAAAATCAATTTGACCCTTAATTTAACACACCCAAATTTGTTAAAGGAAAGGGTCCTCAAATCAAAATTTCAAATTCAAACAAACATGAACCTATGGAAGCATCCTTATCAAAAATTTTGAATCCATATTTTAACATACCCAAATTTGTTGAAGTTAGATTCAAATTCCTCTTTCAATCAATCTTCTTAAATCTATTTGAACCCCACTTAACACTTCTAAGTTGTTGGATGTGGATTCAAATTTTCAAAATTCAAAATTAAAAAAAAAAAAAAATCTATGGAGATAGAAATCTAATACAAATTCATTTCTCATTGCAGATTCTTTACAGTCAGTGCAGTAGTAGTTCAGTTTCAGTTTCTAACAGTTGTTGAAATGGTCAGTTCTCATAAATTTTTTTTTACTTTTCCCCATGGTATGGATCTGGCTTTAGATCAACTTGACATCCCTCGTTTGGACCATACCCACTTGATTCACTTTGGTCGGGGATTTGAGGGAGCTAGGATTACTTGTGAGAGCACTCCCCTCACCAAAGTTAGTAGGACCAAAGTGATTGGGAAGAAGCTCATCAGGATTGACTTGCCCTCTGATTCTAATGTCTTCTCACTAAAGAGAAAATCTATGGAAGTACCACAGACTTCAATTTTTATAGTGCCAGCAGTACCAGCAGTACCTAGTGAGGGCTAGTACCCTACCATTTGTACCCTCCAAGGGTAAGGCTCCCCTGGTTTTAGGGCTTTCCTCCCCTACATTTGAGTATGGGTTAAGCTCACACTCCCCTCATCCTACCCATACCTAGCGTAGGAACAAGAATCGCATGATCAAATGGTATCACACCCAAATTGCGAAGGAGATGGAGGCAGTAGCTCACTTAGCCATTGATGAGTTTCCCTTGTTACTTCACCACTGGTTATAGAAAACTAGTTACATCCTCTCTCTGGATTAGACAGAGAGGATGCCAGGAGGATCCATTCATCACCTCCTCCAATGGTGCAATTTTAGCCTGCAATTTCCTAAGAGCAGGAGGTCATATGCCAACCTCCGATCTATTTTATGCCAGTAGAGCATAATGCTCGGGACATAGTTTGATCTGCTCTATTATCCCAGGTGGGAGGCATTTTTCTGAGAGGGCCGTGAGGCCCATACAACCCACATTAGTAGAAGGGAGTGACATCCGTCCGTTGGCTACTTCTTCTTTGATTGATTTTCTAGCTCGGCGTGCTACCTATGTTGACCATACTGACAACATCCTTCTTACTGATACTAGTCACCATATAAGGACAGCTCCTAGAGAGTCAGTGGTGTCTCCACCCCACCACTCTACCCCTCGTCCACCATCGCCAGTATAGGTTATAGCATCTCCCATTCCATCTAAGGCCATGAAGGCCACATCTTGGAAAAAGTGCACCCCGTTGGTGATCCAACTATGGTTGAGGGATCCTACCCCTCCTACACCACCCATTGTGGTAGCCGATAGTATCCTTCTGATTGGTACTAGTCACCAGATGAGGGCAACTCCTAGACGGTGTTCCCCACCACCACTCTACCCCTCCATCGCCATTGCCGCTGTGTTATAGCATCTCTCATTCCATCTAAGGCCATGAATGCCACATCTAGGGAAAAGCGCACCCCGTTGGTGATCCGACTATGGTCGAGGGATCCTACCCCTATTGCACCACCCATTGTGGTAGGGCCTCCGCCGACCTTCTGCCTGGTAAATGGATGGAGTGGCTAAGTGTCGTGGTCATTCCTTCACCAACTCTCCAATATTGCGGATGATGGACAAGCAAAGATATTCTAAATGATAGTCCGTGATGATAATGAGCAGTGAAACCTCCTAGGACTGTTACCCCTCTCATAACTAGTAGTAGTCAGGAGTATCATTCATCTAGTGAGTACAATCCACATAAGATTAACTCTCCAGTAGCAGGCGAGGTCTGGTGCCTCTCATTACATGATAGTGATCACACCAGTCAGCCGAAGATATTTGTACCTGCTGAGATCGACCATTCATTATATGAGATAATGGCTCATTATTTCATGGAGAAGAAGGAAATTCTAGGGTATGATTTATCAGATGAGGAGAGAGTCAACTTTGATCCCAATGAAGATGACTTGTTGGGAGACTCAGCTAGAGTCTGCATGGTTAACACTAGAGGATCTCTTCTTAGGGAACAACAAGTCATTGAAGGTGATGAGGTTGATCAAGAATACACCACAGAATCAGCCCAGCACCTTTGACATTAGTTAAGGCAGAAGGATGAGTAGATTGATAGGATGGCACGTCAGTTACAGGTCATATTAGCAGTAGTGTCAGTGCTTCAAAAATAAGCCCCTTTAATTCATCTTACTATAGTTGACATCAGTCAGCCTAAGTTAGTGCATGTCTTGGACCCAACCAAGACTCTACCTCCCATTGAGCAAGGTAGCACTAGCCTGTATAAGAAGGTAGTGGAAAGTATCTCCATACAAGAAAAAGATATAAAATCCATGGTTGACTAGCAAGTGAAGGAAGCTTTGGCTCAAGCTTGGGGAGGATCATCGATTCCAAAGGGTAGACCCACCTAGAGGAATTTGATGCTATCCAATATCCTAAGGGTTTTGTGCCTCCTTCCTTCAAAAGCTTTGATGACAGTGGATACCCAAGGCAGCACATAGCACATTTCAGGGTTAGTTGTTGCAATGCAAGTGGCAGCGACACTTTGCCCTTTTGCCTTTCATTAGTAGCCTAGCAGGGATTGCTTTCAATTGGTATGCTGAACTGCCCAATGGTTCAGTAAAGACCTTTGCTGCATTAGAGCAACTCTTTATCAAGAGATTTGTTGAGCTCAGCAAAGGGTTACTCTAAGTGATCTCGTTGTAGCACAACAACACTCTAGTGAGTCCCTCGTTGATTATATTCTTCGATGGCGTAACTTGAGTATGAAGTGTGAACCGTAACTGTCTGAATAGCATGCCATTGAGATTCTCTAGAAGAATATCCATGGCTCGGTCGCCTTCATGCTTAAAGGCTTCACTATCAAGATATTTGAGAAACTAATTAACAAAGTGGCTAGTCTACAAGGAGAGGCCAAACAGTTGCCTTTTCAAGATCAGTTGCCTAAGCAAAGCCCAAAAGGTCTATGAGGAGAAACCTAGAGTAGTAGTAGCGGTTAATAAGGGGAAGTAGCTAGCTAGAGAATAATATGAGAGACCACAACCTCAACATACTCCACCTCCTTTGCCACCACTGAGGAAGCCCTACTGGCCTCCATCGTAGCCTCCACGACTAGCACATCCACCACCTCAACCATACCAGCAGCAACAATGACATGCATATCTACTACCAGGTAGCTATGGTCCACCTATTCTTTTAGATAAGTTAAACAAACCTTATTTATTTAAGAGGTAGGTAATTAGGAAAATATTTAAGAATCTCTTAAAGAAACCTGATTTTCAGCTACCCGAGCCTAGGAGACCAGATAAAGTTAAAAAAATTCATAATCCAAACTTTTTCCCTTACCACTGAATGCTAGGCCATATTTTGGAGGATTTCATCACATTTAAGGATTAGCTTGAACATGGTTTCAAGACCAATGATGTTATCCTAAAGGAATACCTTATTGAACAACCTTCCTGCTCCATTAGGGTAATCCTTGGGGATACATGTGATCCTATCAAAACTAAAGAAGGTTGGGATATCTCCTTATCTCGTACCTCTAAGAAGATAGTCCAAAAGATCAAGAAGTTTTCCTTGCAGGTGCCTGAGTCAGCTCAAACCTCCAACACTAAGGAATGTTTGTAAGTTGCCAATGCCAACTTTAGGAAAGTGGGAGCTCAGTAGAAGTAGCAGCATGTGTCAGCTCGGGATAGCCCTTTAGCACAGCCAACGATTATGTCCAGCCTCCAGCCTTCAGTTGTAGCTTCCACACCGGTGACTTCTTCTATTTCATCTAGCTCATATATTTCTTCTACTAGTAGAACTCTTATATTAGTGGATAAGGGCATCAAATTCCTTACTCCACTCACTCTACTTGATTTCTACTTTGTACCTCCAAACAATTCCAAGAAATTGAAGAATAAAGCTAACTTGAATTATATTTGTGTCACTTCTGATGGGTTGTCTTCTTCTGTTCCTAACAATAACTCTTCAAGTCTAAATAACTATAATAATTTTGATCTTTCACTTTCTGATTTAGAGTTGGACTTTCCAACTCTGAATACTACGGGTTCATCTCTTGAGATAGACTTGGAATCATCCGATTTTGAGGGTCCCATAGGAGAAGCTATAAGTGAGCCTGAAGTGCAGGTAGTAACCTTCCACCACCTTGCCTCAAGAGATTACCGAAGTCAATCTCCATAGTGGCAAGGTTTTACCTCATAGGGCAGCACCATAAGATAGATGAAAATAAGTCATTAGTACTGAAGATCGAGAAGCCCTTCCACAGGATGCTTCACCCTTGGATATGCTTGTGGAAGACCAGTCGAAGGTGGACTACGACATCCTTTCTCATCCAAGAAAATTGCCATATAAGCTAAGCATATATGATTCCCTTATCTTATCCAAGGAGAAGAGGAATCACTAATCAAGGCCCTCCTTGATCCTGAGATATGTTTGGCTCAGCTGACCACTATAGGTGACGAAGCACATTATACAAACAAAGCCCAAGGGATTACCTTCACAAATGAAGACCTTCTGCTAGGGGACTTGGAGCACAACCGTCCCCTCTACATCACAGTCGACATGGACAGGTTCAAACTCACCAGGGTTCTCATGGACACAGGTGCATCGGTGAACATTATGAGTCTAAAGACCCTTACCTATTTGAGGATCAACATCTCCACACTCTAAGAAGATCGGATGATGTTGAGAGGATTCAATGATCAAGGTGATCGCTTAGTCTATAGTGTTACCATTGAGATCAGTGATTGGAAGACTGAAGCTAAGTTCTACATCATTGATTTGAATACTTCATTCACTGCTTTGCTATAAAGGCCTTGGATACATTAGAACAAGATCGTTCTATCCTCCCTCCATCAGTGCATCAAATTCAGAAAAGATGGAATTGAATATCGTGTCAATGGTGATGAAAAACTATTTTTAGTTAGAGAGGTTGAGATTTATGAGGATGCGACCTACTAACTTCCTCAACACACCCTTTCTTATGAACTTGGACAAAATTTAAATGCAAAAACAAAATAAAAAGAAAATCAAGAAAAGGAAAAGATAAAAGAAAATGAAAAGAAAATGGGAATTCCAAGTCCACAAGAAAGGGAAAAGGAGAAAGAAATAGAGCCGCATATCACATTCCACCCACAGTCCATTCCTTCATATGGACATGTGGGTAAAATGGCTCAACCTCCACCAGGTAGAGATAGAGGTAGAAATAGAGGCAATTCCAGAGGTGGAAGACCCCCTAGTTGGCCTTCAGCCAACATAGGTCATGTTCCAGTTCACAGGAATACCCCTACTATTCACATAAACTTGGAATCCAGCATAGAGGATGAGTCTAATGTGATTAGTATACCAACCCCTCTCAACGGGTTCCATTAGAGGTGACTTTCATTCCAGACAGTGACGAAGACCAGGCTTCCAAGCAAAGCAAAGTATTTGAATATGGTTTATGTAAAACTATTAGGCAGTTGAAGGTTTAGTAGTTGAGGAAGTCTCTAAATCTTAGCTCTAACCTCACTTACATCTCAAAAAGTTGAAGGTTTAGTAGTTGAGGAAGTCTCTAAATCTTCCAGTGATATGAAGCAGAAGAGGTTCTTTTAGGGATCATCCTCCTTAAGTCCTGAAGTGAATGTAGAACTTGAGGAGGATACTTTTAAAGAATTAATGGAATTCCCACTTAATTTTTACTTGCTTGTTCAAAATCTTACACAGAAAGGTTTAGTTCCTCACACATGGTCCAAACATAGGTCAGAGTACTTCGAAAAGCTTTGGAACAACTCAAGTAGGGAAGCACAATCAAAGGCGGGACTAGGATTCGGCCCAGTGGGTCTAGTCGATGACAGCAATTACTATTTAGTTCTTACCAACCATTTAGAGTATGATAGGTTCTTTTCACACAACCACAACTCTTATAAGAATGTGTGTTTAGAAACTTTAGATGATTCAAATGATTTTTAGGTCAAGGATACATCTCCAAAATTTGAAGAAGAAATTTATTCAATAATAGACAAGCTCAAAGAAATCAACCTCAAGAGAGAAAATCCTCCTAACGACATCGCCTATTGAATGAAGAAGAAACCAATGACTTAGTTAGGCTATTGACTGAGTTTAAAGACTGCTTCACATAGAGTTATGAAGAAATGCCCAGATTATCTCCTAATGTAGCAATCCACAAGTTAGCAAAAAGCCTCAATGTTACTCCTATTAAGCAAGCTCCTAGATGCATGCGATTAGAAATTGAACAACAGGTCTTTTCTGAAGTCAAGAAACTGATCAATGATGGTTTCATTAGGGAAGAAAAATATCCTACATGATTAGCAAATGTCATCCCAGTTAAGAAGAAGAATGGCCAAATTTGCATATGCATCGATTTTAGGGGCTTAAATAAGACATGTCCTAAGGATGAGTTTCCTCTTCCTATACCAAAATTAATGGTGGACATTGCCTCATCTTATGTAGTCTTTTCTTTCATAGATAGGTCATCTGGCTATAACCAAATCAAGATGTCTCCTGAAGATGAAAGAAACACTACTTTTTGAACCCCGATCAAAATCTTCTGTTAAAGGGTCATGCCTTTCAGCCTTAAAAATGTTGGTGCTACATACCAACGGGCCATGACTCAGATCTTCAATGAACTCATCCATCATCAGGTTGAGTGCTATGTTTATGATTAGTAGTCAAGAGTAAGGAAAAGGAAGACCATCTTTTTGACTTGAGAGTAGTTTTCGAATGGTTAAGATAATATAACCTAAAAATGAATCCCGTAAAGTGTGCATTCAGAGTAGCTTCAGGAAAATTCCTTGGGTTTATTGTCTGAAATTAGGGAATTAAAATAGATCTTGAAAAGATTAAAGTTATCTTAGAAATGCCACCTCCTAAGAGTTTAACTCAACTCAGATCCTTTCAAGGATGACTGGCATATCTAAGATGCCTTATCTCAAACCTATCGGGGAGATGCAAGTCATTCTCAGCACTTATCAAAAAGGATGCCAAGTTTAAGTGGGATGATAAGTGTCAGCACGCATTCAAAGATATCAAGCAGTACTTGGTGAAGCCACCAGTTCTAGCAGCCCCTATCCCGACCAGACCACTCATCCCTTACACTGCTGCATTGGATGACTCGCTCGATGCTCTTTTGGCCCAAGCCAATGATGAAGGGAAGGAAAGCGCACTCTACTACCTCAGTCATCGTTTGATCCCTGCTGAAGCAAACTATCCACCTATTGAGAAATATTGCCTAGCTTTGATCTTTGCCTCCCAAAAGCTACGACACTGCATGCTTTCTCATAAGGTAAATTTGATCTCTAGGACCAATCCACTACAGTATCTCATGACACGACCAATGCTATCCAAGCATTTGGCGCACTAGTCCATGATACTCTTGCAGTTCGATTTCACATTTGTACCCCTCCGTGCAGTAAAAGGACAGGCACTAACAGATTTCTTAGTAGCACACCCACTTCCTACTGATTCCACGCTTTAGAAAGATCTCCCCGATGAACAAATCATGAACTTAGGGGAGGTCGGCAACTACTGATGGGAGATGTATTTTGGTTGTGCTACTTCTTTCTTAATGGTTAAGCACCGCGATCTATTCTCCTAGGAAAGGCATGGGTAGGAATAGTTCTTCTAACTCCAAACCATGATGTAATGAGATTCTCATCCTATCTTTCCAACCTCTACACCAATAATGAAGCCAAGTATAAGGCCTTGATTGCCAGTCTAGGGTTAATCATCACTATCAGTGTCAAGAGCATCAACATCTTTGGGGATTCTCAGTTGGTTATGAACCAGATTGCTGGATCATACAAGGTTCTCAAACCCAAGCTTTGTCACTACTACGAGTATACCATGAAGCTGTTGGCCCAGATTCCTAAAGTCACCATCTATAAGGTTCCCCGAGTAGAAAATGCAATAGCAGATGCCTTGGCCAAACTTGCCAAAGAATTGGCATGTTTGGAAGATGAGTCCATTCCAATAAGTGTCCAAAATAGACAATTCCTATCTCTTATTGATGTTGAACTCATCGAGAGATTTTCTCTTGAAGGGGAGGTTGCCATTGCCAAAAAGGATGAGGAGCTGGATTGGAGGCAACTGTTCATAGATCATTTGAACACTGACAAACTACCTCAAGAGAAATTACAAGCCCATCAGGTAAAATAGAGAGCTCTCTCCTAAGCTCTCGTTAATGGCACCCTGTACCACCGGTCCTTTGACCAAATATGGTTATGTTGGTTAAGAAAACATGAAGCTTGTGGCATTATAATTGAGGTACATGCAGGTCTATGCAGAGCTCATCAGTCCAGTCTGAAGATAAAGATGAAGATCAAGAGACTAGGATACTATTGGCCTTCGTTGATTTTAGACTGCATGGATGTAGCTAGAAGATTCCATCAATGTCAGGTACACGGTGTGGTCCTCCACTAACCACCTTTATTCTACATCCTACATTGGCCTCATGGCCATTTGAGTGTTAGGGTACGAACATTGTGGGTCTGATTGATCCTCCTTCTTCCAAGGGTCACCGGTTCATTCTAGCTACCACTAAATACTTTCTAAGTGGGCAGAAGCCATCCCACTCAAAGAGGTCATAGCTCAGCATGTGCTTCAATTTTTCAGGAACTATATCCTATATAGGTTTGGGGTGCCTCGATGAATTATATCTGATAATGGAACTACATTTAAATGTACAAAGATCAGCTGCTAGAAGACACGATATAGATTGGAGATACTATATCATCTACTACCCGAAGAAAAAGGCTTAGCAAAAGAATTCAACAAAACTCTCACCCAAATACTGAAGAAAACTCTTGATGATAACAAATGATGAATACATGAGGGACTTGACACCACATATACCGGACTCCAACTCAGTCTACCCCACTTTCCTTAGTGTATGGGTCTGAAGTCGTTCTACCTTTAGAAGTTCAACTCTCATCATTAAGGATAGCATTAGGTAACAAGGTCACTTCAGAACAAAATGCAAAGTTGCGAATAGAAGAGCTCGAAGGTTTAAAGGAGAGTCGCCTACGGGCGTGCCAAAACCTTGAGTTGTACAAAAACAAAATGATTCAAGCTCACAATAAGCTAGTCTGACCTAGGTCATTTCAAGTAAGGGAACTTGTGTTAGTACTAAGAAGACCAATTATTGCCCATCGAAAGATGAGAGGTAAGTTTGAACCCACTTGGGAAAGCTATGTCATAGAGAAGGCCTACCAAGGAGGATCTTATTAGCTTATTGATTGTAAAGGGGAACACCCGATGCTTTCAATTAATGGACTATATCTAAAGAAATATTACCCATGAAACAAAACATGTTTGAAAATAATCATTAATAAAAAGAATAAAATCTAATTTCATTCATCAAATCTTCTCTTCTTTCGAAGTGTTATTTTCTTATCTTACGAATCCACCATGACATGTTTAGGGTAGGTGTAAGAGTATCCCAGTGGCATCCTATCCTTAATCCACATCATAAACACAACCTCCTGGCATTATTAGAATAGGTGTGAGAGAACCCAAGCGGCATCCTATTTTGATTAGCATAACTAAGTTAGGTGTAAGAGAACCTGAGCGGCATCCTTTCTTAGTGAGAATTCCCCGATTTCCATCCGTGGCACCATTTCATTCAAACATCCCCTAGCGTGTTTAGGATAGGTGTGACAGAACCCAAGAGGCATTTTATTCCTTCTAACACATGCACAAAAATAAACATAAATCCTTTATCTTGGGCTACTTTGATGTGGGAGCAAGTCCCCTATGGCACTCACTCATTAACTGCTCTAGGTCAGGTCTACATGCTACCTCGTTAGTATGTCACCCCAATGATCATTTGTTGGAAGATGTGAGTCCCTAGGCTTTCTTCCTAACTTGATCATTACAAACCAATGAGACCCTTGTTAGTATGGTAGTCTTCACTACCCAGCCAGTAAGCTACCTCATATTGACTTTGCTTAAGAAGATGTGAATCCCCGTGCTTTCTTCTTGAACTAGCCATCATACACTAACTAGGTTGAGTATATTGGAGGTTTAGGGTAAGTCCACTAAAGGCTCCTTTCCTCTTGACTACATTTGAGTATATATAAGTCCCCCAGTGGCATTCAATCATTAGTCGCCCTAAGTCAGATAGCACTTATCGAATCATTGACTATCCCAAAGATTCACCGCTATAAGAGGATGTGAGTCCCCAGCTATCTTCGTCGGTAAATCATCAATGGGCACCTTAGGTTGGTTGATGTTCGCTATGCTGACAGCAACCCACCTAGTGACTACACCACTCTTGGCAGATGTGAGTCCCTGCACTTTCTCCTTGAGTTGGACACTTAATACCTATTGGATATATGAATAGCCATGTCATCTTCTCTAGGGTATTGGATTAAGCCCTTTAACAACCCCATCCCCTGTGGGCACTTTATTTGGATCAAGTCCTTTGCAACCCCATTTAGACACTATCCGAGTTACTCTTGGATTGGATAGTCCCCCTTTCCTAGTAGCCACCCCTATGATTAGAGAATTTATTCAGTGGATATTTAGATTCACCCTTAGTTCAGTAAATCTAAGATATGTCTAGGCTGATATAAGCTCTTTCTCGGTTTGATCCGTCGTAAACTAACAAGGTCTATGATAAAATAGAATAAAACAAATAAACCAAATTAATTCACTTGTGGATTATTAATTCAAGCCCCCAAAGGGCCCCTTTTTCCAAGTAGGCATCCTATCTTTAGGGCAGTGTTAATAGAACTCCCTATAGGAATTGCCTGACTACCTGAGTTGAGGTAAATCCCTGGGCCGGTACTCACTCTATAGTCACCTTCAAGTCAGATTCAATCTATTTTTCCACAAGTAGGTTACCCCGGCAGTCATCCCATTTTGGAAGATGCAAGACTATGACACATTCTTTTTAGCATGATTGTCGCAAACCTACGGACAGCCCTAGGCTAGGTTTGATTTATTTCCCAAAGCAACTGATCACCCCAATGGTCTTTTATAGTGAAAGATGTGAGTCCTCGAGCTTTCTTCCCTTAAATTGATCATTGCAAATTGAAAGGCACTCCTTTGGTCGGATAGTTCTCCCATCGGCCGAGAAGCTACTCCCTTGGTTCAGTAAATCTGAGATAGGTCTAGGCTGATATGAGCTCCTTCTCAATTTAATTCATCGTAAACCAACGGAATCCATCAAAACACAAAAAAATGAAATATATTTTGACTATCTTTGAGTTGATCTAAGTCCTCATGTGACATTCACTCAATAACTGGTCAGGTTTGATTCATTTCTTTGCCAACCAATCACCCTAATGATTCCTGGTTGTGGAAGATGTGAATCCCCACGCTTTCTTCCTAACTTGACCATTGTATACCGAAGGGCATTCCACTTAGTTGGATAGTTCTACCCTGTGATTGGTAGACTACTCCCTCTAAATTAGAAAATTTGAGTTAAGTCTAGGCCTCCATGGCCCCTACTCAGTGCAGTTACTCGCAAACCAATAAGATCTATCGAAACCTAAAACATAAATTAAAAAAAATGAAATCTATCTTGACTATCTTTGAGTTGATCTAAGTCCCCCAGCGGCATTCACACAATAATCAGCCCTAGGTGTGGTTTAGTTTATTGCCCAAAGCAACTGATCACCCTAGTGGTTTCTTGCCTCTAGAAGATGTGAGTCTCCGTGCTTTCTTCTTAAGACTTGACCATTGTATATCGAAAGGCACCCCTTTGGTTGGATAGTCCTACCTTGTGGTTGGTAGACTACTCCCTTTAAATTGGTAAATCTGAGTTAGGTTTGGCCTCCATGGCCCCTGTTTAGTGTAGTTCATCACAAACCAATGAGATCCATCACAATCAAAACAAAATCTAAAAATAAAATTTATCTTTCTCGACTATCTTTGAGTTGATTTAAGTCCTCAGCGGTATTCACTCAATAGTCAGCCTTAGGTTTGGTTTAATCTGTTGCCTTACCAATAGATCACCCCAGCAACTGGCCCCTACTTTGGAGGATGTATGTCTACCATGCTTTCTTCCTAGTACAATTGTTGCATACCAAAAGGCATCCCTTTGGTTGGATAGTCCTACTATGTGTCTAGTAGACTACCCCTTTGGATTGGTAAATCTTAGTTAGGTCTAGGCCTCCGTGGCTTCTACTCAATGCAATCCATCAAAAAATCTAAAAATTTGAATTAAATAAGTTTAATGAAATAAAGAAACAAAACAAATAATCAATCTAAATCAACATCCTTTTGTTTCTCCTCAGTGAGATGCAAATCCTTCTAATTCTCCCAGTGGACCTATAATTCTAATCCTTAGTGGATTTCACAACCCCTCCATTGTGGATGACTTGACCTTGCTTCCCTAGTGGAATGTTCACTTTTCTATCTCTTGTGTAGTCAAAATAAAATGAATTAAACAAACAACAAATTAAAATAAATTCAACCCTCTTCCCTAGTGGAACTCAAATCAAATCTCTCATCCCCTTGTGGATGACTTGAACCTTCTTCTTTAGTGGAAGGTTCACACACTATCATTTAGTGGATTTTTCCCTCTCTCTTATGTCTTGGACATAAGTAGAGCCACATTGCATTAAGCTCTGGATTCTTTCTACTCCTTGGGTTAAGGATAAATTATTTCTTCTAATGCTTGTGATCTTCCAGTGTTGTTGATCATTTCGGTCAACACTAATACGTGCAGTGTACCTGATCAGTCACAATACACCTATTGGGTGCCCTTTGTTGACCTCATTTTTAGAATGAGTTCTCAACACCTCCATCTTAGAGATAGGATTCCTCTTAGACTTTAAGAGTTTCTTAGTCTTAAGGCACATCTAGTAATTAGGTGGATGCTCAACCTAGCCCTAGAAGACTTAGAAGGGTTAGCCATAAGATTAGGTCATGCCTTTGGGGTGTTAGGAGATTTGCTTACCCTTAGCTTGAACCACTCCTCACCTTCCTTCCATCAAGTCAAACTCTAAATCAATTCTATTTGATTTTCTCCAAAACTCAAACCAACTCCATATGATTGAAATCTATTATTGAAACCCATGATCAAAATCCATCAAAAATTCCCAAGTCCAAAATTTTCCAAGTCCTTAATCTTCCCTTTAGGACTTAACCAAAATCATGATCTAAACCAAAACAAATCTTTGAGATTTTCTCATAATTAATTTATACTATCATTTATATTCATATATATAAATGAAATATAAATTCAAACCAACCAAAAATTAAATTCCAATTTAAAATTTTCCTTAAATCCTTTAAATTCCCTTTAATGTATTTAACCCAAATCATGATCAAACATATTCAAACTCATGGAATTTTTAAAAAAACTCATTTATATTCACATTTATATTCTCATATATAAATGAAATATAAATATAAATCAATCAAACCAAATCCAAGAATTAAATTCCAATTTAAAATCCCCTTAAATCCTTTAAATTCCCTTTAATGGATTTAACCTAATTCTTGATCAAACCTATTCAAACTCATGAAATTTTCTCAAAAGTCATTTATATTTACATTTATATTCTCATATATAAATGAAATATAAATACAAATCAATCTAATTAAATCCAAGAATTAATTCAATTTAAAAATTTCCTTAAATCTTTTCAATTCCCTTTTAATGGATTTAGCCTAAATCATGATTAAACCACTTCAAATCCTTGAAATTTTCTAATGATCCATTTATATTCTCATTTATATTCACATATATAAATGAAATCTAAATTCAAACAATCAAAACCAACTCCAAAAATCAAACTCAAATCAACTCAAAATCATATTTAAGCCTTTCAAGTCAAAATCTTAAACTTAGCCAAATCAACATCAAATCAAGCCAAACTCTTGATTTTCTCTATGATTCAATCAAACCTACAATCATGAACCAATATATAAATCCAAACTTCAATCAAAAAATCACAATCAATTCAAAAATCAATGCCAAAACCCCTTCATATTCTTCCTTTGAATATGAAATTGTCAAATGAAGCAAAACCCATTTGACTTCAAACCACTTGCAAATAGATTTATATTTCAATCATGAGTCCATAAACAAGTTTAGTCAACTTCAAATCAAGCTTTGGCCAAGCCATTTGACCCACTTAGGCTCACTTGACCCAAAGTGACCTAAAGTACCCTTATGAGCCAAATTCTAATCCTAACCAAATTGGATTGAACCAAACTCATCTTTGCCTCTCATCATGATCAACAATCATCATGGGATGATCAATCAATCAAATTGGGTCAAACCATATCAAACCTAAGAGTTGACCAAGTCAACACTTAGCCCAAAATGAAACCTAACATAGCCAAAATCCACCATAGGCCAAATTGATTGAAACCATTGATTTAAGTTCACTCATGACCTATGTTTGAACTTGACCAAGCCAACATTTGAACCAAACCTAGCCCAATTGGCCACTTGACCCAAGTTGACCCAGTTTGACCTAAAAGTCAAAATGGGTCAAAACTTTATTGAAGCCAAATTGATTCAAACCAATGGGTCAAGTTCATTCCAAATCACTTGTTGAACTTGACCAAAGCCTCAATTGGCCAACTAGACCTAGCCTAGCCCAATTGACCTTAGACCCAACATGACCTAAAGGGGTCATGTTGAGCCAAATTTGAACTTATCCAAAATTGATTGCAAACAAAGATACCAATCCACTCCATATGGCTAACCTAACCTAAACCTACCCTTGACCTACCTCAAATAGGTCAAATGGGTCAAATAGGTCAACTTGACCCATTTGACCTAAATGATGTCATATGAGCCAAATTAAAAACCATACTAAATTGAACCAAATCAAAGCCAGCAAAACATTTCAAATGGTCATATGAACTTGACCCAAGTTGAACCATTTTGACCTAAATGGTCAACATGAGCCAAACCCTATCAAATGGATTCCAAATCTTATCAAACTTGGCCAAACCTAGTTTCTCCACATACCCAACATATCCAAAGTGAAAAATTAGTAAAATGAACATCCTACCCCTAGGCCATAGAATAAATTTTGGCTTAATCCATGGGTAATTTGGTCATACCCTCTTCACATTCACTTGAGGCTTTCCTAAAAGCTCAAGGGGACCTAGTGAAGAGTGTTGCACCCAACCCAATGGGTTTGAGTCAGCCCATTTGGTCCCTAGACCAAAATTGACCCCATGGGTCAAAACTCAAAATTCAAAACCCCTCTCCCACTCAAATTCAAGCACATGGGAGGTTGGCAATCCACTCATTGGCTCAAACCGATAATGTGCACACTCCTAACTGATCAAATAGTCCTCCCATTATGATCAATTGGATCAAAATGGCACACAAGCTTGCGGCCATCCAATCCTTCAAGGGGGAGATATACTCCCCCTAATTCTGTTTGAATTCATCAACATCATTGTCAATTGAGTAAGGGAGAGTGTTAGAAGCCATCAGAGAGTGATCCCTAGCCTCCTAAAGCTCTTTCCATTTCCCCATTTCTTGGTTTTTGAATGGTGAAAATAAGGGAAGTCCATTGAAAAGCTAACTTCCTCTTCACTCAATTTCCATCCAATTATTCTTGCATACTTCATCAAGGAGCTAGCACCTAAGCTTCCTTTGGAGTTCCCACAATAAGGAAGAGTCCAATTCGATCAAGGCCGCAAGCTAACTAAGGAGGAGTTGGTACATAGATCAATCCACTCAACCTCAAGTGCTCAAACTCTCAACACAGCTTCGTCTCAACCAAATGAAGCTTCTCTAAGGGAATCGAGCGCTAGTGATCACCTCCGGTGAAGTATGGGATTTTTTGACCATTAAACTCAATGTGGTGTGGAGCTATGTGAAAGAAATTTTTATCCGATGGATTTTTGACTATTGGATTTACTACTCTTTAGCTTTGGATGGTGTGGGTTGAATTTGATTTGAATATGAGCTAGATTGAGCTTGGATCTTCTCATTGATCATGGATGGTCTCAGTTAATCAAGGGGAAGAACTTGGGAGATCTCAGCTCCCCATCCATGCATTTTGGATGGACGGCTGAGATAATTCTCACGTTTAGAAATTCCTTACCATTTTAAAACCACGGGGAGATCTCTAGCTATCTGATCTTTGATCAGATGGCAGAGATCAAACTGCGTGTGCCACCAATCACCGTTTGGGATTTGACATTTAAGTAACCCCCTCATAGTGCGATGCATATAAAGTGGGTTGACCGCCTCCGCCACACATCACGTTGTAAGCCAGAGGATTAGTTAGGGTTAGTTAAATGCCTTAATTAATTTCTATTAATCTAGGGATCTTCCAAAATTCATAATTCCCTCTAAAAAATTCAAAAAAATATGAAATAAAATTCTATGGAAAGATAGTTCAACCTAAAATATTTTAAAATTAATTTCAATGTGTTTTGGATTGTATTTTTCTCTGAATTTAGGTTTTATTGGAAACTTCATTTTGCTAATTACATTTTAATTAAGCCTCTGATTAATCCCAAACTTCTTGGGTATACTTTATGGGATGACTCATGCCTCCCCTAATTTTGTTTAGATTTATTGAAGGCTTGATTAGATGAATTGTGTACGGATTTCTTAATTATCCTCCTTATGTAATTAAGCATAATTAAGGCATAATTAGTGATTTTAATCCATGATTAGGGTTGATTAAGGTCAGATCTTGTAAGTAGGAGGTTTATGGATTAATTTTGGGGCATTTTCCATAAGCTATTCCCTAAACTCCCTTTTTCTCTCCTTAATCCTCTCTTAATTAGTTAGTTGGCAGCCACCCCCAGGCGGTTGCAAGTCCAAACTATCGAGTGGTTTGTCCTCTCTTGTGGAGGCAAACCAATTACCCATTTTTCATCTTAGATTTAGGTTGTGCTTTTGGCCCTCGCCAAAGCTCCCCTAGATTTAGGTTCTGAGATTGCTTTTCCACTTTGTGGGCCCTAAGCATAAATCCTCACCTCTTAGGCATTTTGATAATCTTGTATTATGGAATTGTAATCCCTAGCATTCGAATGAAAAATCTAACTCAAATAAATTAAATCAATTTCAAAAATTTAAAGCCCAACTATAGGGTAGTTTGAGATGCTCGCTAGGTTTCCTAGCATCGTGAGCATCTCCTACTCATCCCCATTTTGGCTTCAATAATAAATCTCTCTTTGATCAATCCCATTTGATCTTGAAAAAATAAACCAATCAATTAATAGTCCTTTCCTATTGAAATCTTTAGAGACAAAGATCATTTACCTTAATTGAGAGTTTTCCTAAGGAAACCCCAATCTTTAGGATGTAATTAACTATGGGGGCTTGCCCCTGTAGGGAACTTAATGAAGCTGATTTAAAATAAATCTTATTTTACTTTTCCATGTAAAGTAGGGGAAGAATCTATGGTACATATGCAGACCCATCGTCCTTAGGAGTCCTTATTGAGATGATTAGGTCCATTAAAGGGTAGTGACTCCTGTCTTTCGACATAGTACACTATTTTATTGATGACATACTCGATCACCTGAATAAGTACTTCTGCAGATTTGTGTGGTGTCCTAAAAAGACAAATTTTTATAGGTTTTATCTTTCTCTTTCTACCCACGGATTTTAAAAGGAGATTTCTATATCAAATTTTTTCTCCACAAACCTACTTAATTATCTTTCCTTAAACCAATTAAGATTACTAATATGGGAATGGGAATATAATAGCAGGTAATCTCTCCTTTTTAAGTTCAACTCAAATCCAAAAGAGAATCAAATTATTAATAAGCATTGGTTTTCTTTAAGTAATTTTATTTATTGTGATTGTCCTTAGAAATTAATGTATTTGAATGAACCATGTATTTATGTTTAGTTATTCCTTTCCGATCACTTTAGATGTTGTGTGTCATGTGTTTCCATGCATTCATATTTTTTAAAATTTAAATGAATCAAATGGAATTTATTTATGTAAGCTTGCATGTTGGCTTAACGTAAGCATATGTGTGGCTATTATCATTATTAAATTCAAATATATTTTTTTACCAAAGTTTAAAAATGGATAGCAATATTTGGAGTTGTCATAGTTATAAATATATACATAGGATTTGCATGTGCTTATAGCTTAAGTATGTGAAATGAATCTCCCTTTCTTGAATTCATGTATAGATTTACATAGGTTTGAATGGTAATGGGTATATAGTCTAGAAATTCGGGAATACGAGGCTTTAAGTAGCCCCAAGGAGATCATTTGATTATCTCACTTCACTAGTTAACAAAGGAACATACTCATTTAATTTCATTCATATGTATTTTGGTATCAGAATTTGGATAGAGCTTTAATTTATATACATAAATAATTCAACCAATGAAAGAAATAAAATTTTTGCATGATTTTTATTCTTTTAAATTGTATATGCATTAATGTGTATCTAAGATAGCAAGTATATAATCTATACATCTTGAGAATATGAGGCTTTAAGTAGCCCCAAGGTGGTCATTTGATTATCTCACTTCCCTAGTTAACAATGAAACATAATTTCTTTCATCTTTTATACATGTGTATGTGTGTTTAATTAAGGAATGAAAATCCCATTTTCTATTAAAAACCAATGCATCCATAATCATCTAAGTCATTAAAATACATTACATGTAAGTTAGTGCTCTCTTTCTTATAATTCATATATAAATTTACATTTGTCTCAAAGAAGATAAGCATATAGTTTGGACATCCTGGGAATACAAGACTTTAAGTAGCCTCAAGGAGGTCATTTGAAGCTCACTTCCTTGGTTAACAAAGGAACATATTTTATGTATGAAATAATTCAATCAAGCATAAATGTAAATTCTAAATGTATGCATCCATTCTTCTTTTAAGTGTGCCAAAATGTGTTGTATGTATAGATATGCTAAGTTCCATGTGCATGTTACATGTGATGGAAAAGAATGACTTCATATACATCATGTGATAGTAATTCAACTACATTGATCTTAAGATGCCTTTCATGTTGGATAGGGTTATTTAAAGTTAGCCTAAACTTAGGACTAATAAAAATGTTTAATAAGCTATTCACTAAAGAGAACTAAATCATAAAAATGTGCTTTAAAAAATGGATTAAAGTAGGGCTGAAAGAGGGTAAGCCTCTTTCCTCTTTTTATAACACTTAGATGCTAAGTTTAGGTCACAAACTAACCAAACAACTTGAAGTGAAACCAACCTTTATGTTAAATTAAACTCTTCCAAATCTAAAAAATCATAACTCTAATGCTTAGTAAGACATACCACATAAAGCCTTAGCACACACATTAGAATAAAGCCACCACTTCTAGTCCTAAATTAGGGTGGTGTATGTGTGATGTATATTTTATTTTTTGATGTAATATTTTGGAATGGATGTTAGGATGTATATTTCATAGATTGGATGTTAGGCTACTCTTAGCCTAATGTTGTCTTCTACAGGGTATTATGCTTAAGGGACTGCTTAAAAATAAATATAAATATTTTGCTTGCAGGTTGCTTATGCCCCTAAGCATAATCCAAGTTAGGACAGGTGGGCTTGGTTACCCATGTGTAGGGTGTTAAGTCCAAATTATAAACATAACTACTTTGGTTTGTATGTATGTTTAGCTAACCTCTATTTTGTATGTGTAGTTAGATTTACTTTTCCAAAAATTTAATTTTGCAATAGAAATCAGAATTAGTGCTATGAGGATTACGATGAGCAGTGGCCAAAAGGTTTAGTCCTTGGGTGCCCTGTGATGCCTTTGGAGCACAATTAAATCAAAAGGAAGAGAAGGAGGACATGAAGAAGTGAAGAAATGAAGACCCCATAACATGTATTCATTTCAAATTATAATATTATTTTTTAATTCCAAGTTGTATAAGGGTAGAGCTCAGTTACCCATTTTCCCTCTTTTCGAGGTCTACGGCTACACCGGCCTTTTATTCTTTTTTGGTAGTCTATAAAATTATGCGATGTTATATTTAGATTACAAAATAGGATCGCATGATTTTCATAGTTTCTTTATGTTTGTTGTTTTAATGTGTGACCTAGATGTGGTAAGCTCTTAGGACAAAATTAATTTTTCTACCCCAATGAAAAACTCATAATTAAAATTCTAAATAACTCATAACCTCCTCATAAATCCTAGACTCTAAATAAGATAAATAAAAGATTTAGCAACCTCATAGCTATATGGTTGTATGTCTCACATCATTCATGTCATATTCCTTCTTCCTTCAAAATGGGGGATCTCCATCCTTACATGATATGGGAATGCTTGACCAGTGAGGGCATCCCTTATGGTGGAAACACCCTCTTCTTACTGATTTAGCCAACAACCTCATTCATCTTGTATTTAGGCAAAAGAAATCTTGAAGCCTTTGTTCAAATGAATGTGTCAAATTAATATAAAATTTGAAAAGACTTTGCATTTTTAGAATAAGTCATATGCTCATACCACTCATGATCTAATTTCTTAGGGAGTGGGTTTAGGACTTTTGTCTCTTTCCAATTAAATAACAAGTCTAACTATCTTGCAATTTCATAAGACTGGACTACATGTTTTGAATCATAGGATGTGTTAGCTGGCGGCTACTCCAGGTAATTGTAAGTCCAAAAGAGCCAGACGGGTATATCTTCTCTTATGGAATAGACCCTAATGTCCCCTTTCCGCTTAGATTTAGGTCACTCTTTTAACTTGTGTTGAAGCTCCCTAGATTTAGGATCAGAGCATAAATCCTCACTTCTTGGGCATTTCTGTAATCTTATGTTGATGGATTATAAGCCCTAGTATTCTAATAAAACTTCAACTCAAACAAAATAAATTCTCTCACTTTCAAACATTTAAAGCCTCATCATAGGATATGCTGGAATGCTCACTAGGTTTCCTAGTATCATGAGCATTTCCTACTTATGCTGCCATGGGTTTCAAAATAAGTCTTCCAATTGAATAATCCCATTTGACTTTCCAAAATTACCAATCCTTTGATAGTCTTAACCTTGAAATCTTTGGAAATAATAATTGACTACTTTAATCATGAGTATTCTTAGAAAATCTCATTTCCTAGGATGTAATAAACTATGGAGGCTTGCCTCCATAGGAAACTTAAAAACCTGACATAAAATAAACCATGCTTTACTTTTCCATGTAAAGTAGGGGAAAGATCTATGGTATAAATAAAGAACCATTATGCATTAGGAATCCTTATTAGGTGACTAGATCCATTATAGGATGATATCTCTATCTTTCAAAATAGTACATCATACTTTATTGTCATACCCGATCACTTCGATAAGTACGCCCTACAATCTGCATGGTGTCCACACGAATCATCCAAAAATAAACATCACATCTATTTAATTACCCTCCTCAAAATCTTTTAATTTGATTAATTATTAAGCAAGAGCCCATAAATTATGATGATATGCTTGAAAAAGAAAATTTATAATGTCCTAAGGATTCTAATGTAATTAAGCTCATGTTTAATAAATATTTAAATTAAGAAGATTAAGCTAATTACTTTTATAATTCTCCTCACCAATAGGGAATCATAATTTCATTAAAGATACTTATATTAATTAAGCACATAAAGAGGATCAATTAGGCATGTTTTACTAGTTGGTTTGGGTTTCAAAGTTTATGTTTATTTAACCTCATGTATTTTGATTGATGATATTGAATTTGGATTTATTAGACTTTAATTTGATCTGATTAGGATTTGATAATTCAATATCCTTTGAATTAATAAATAACTCTTTTCTTTTGGATAATAATTTGAATTATATGTGATTAGTATTGATTAGTTTTTTTTTATGTTATTTAGGTTTATTAATCTTATCATCTCATTTAAGCTCGACTTAGATCGATGAATATATTTCAATTTAATTGACCTGTGATTTGATTGAGGTTTAATGTGATCTTTCATTTGGATCTCAATTAAGAGTTTAATCATTTATTAAGTTTAGTAATTTGATCATGCATTGATTATTTTAGTCTAATAACCATTTCACTTAGTTTGGTCTTCATTTAGTTGATTTGATTGATTTAATTCATTTGACTAATTTAATTGATTTACTTTAATGTTGTTTATAATTGATCGTAATTTGATATAATTTAATATCTTTTGAGTTTATTTTTAATCTTAGCGTATTTGATTTCATTATGGTTTATTTGTTCATTGACTTGATTGGAATAAAAAAATTAAATGCTCTCTTTAATTTTAATTAAGTTTATCATTTATAATTAGAGTTTCATTTAACCTAATTCACCTATCATGTTTATTAGGTTTGATTAATTAAGAGTTCATGTTTTAATTTGATTATTAGACCTATATGTTAGATGGTTAATTAATTCAACTTGTTCAGATATGTTAAATTAAATCTAACTTGATTGTATGTTGAATTGATTAAAGCTAGTCTTAATTATATTTGATATTATTTGGTTGGTGTTCAATGATCTATTAAGATGAGTTGGATTTATGATCTATTTAATTTAAAGTTTGGTGGTCGATCAAGATTTGATTTAGTTTGGTTTATTGAATTTAAGTTATTATTATTATTATTTTGTATGTTGCAGAGATTCAATGCTTAATTAGATTGATATAGTAAGGAAAAAAGGTTGATTAGATGGTTTATGATTGACTTGATTATTTTGCTTCATTTATCTAAGGTTTAGTTCATGTGATTGATCTAATTAAATTTCAATCATGACCCTTTGACATTATGATTAATAAAATTGAGTATATATCTTAATTAAAGGCTTAATTAATTTTCAAATAAGTTTAAGTGATCAATTTAAATAGGGTTCAATGATTAGTTAAGGCATGTTTTGTTGGTTATTTAATTAGTTTGAATAGCTAAGTTATTAAATGATTTGTGTTTAATTGAATCATCCTAGTGACATAATTATCTTAGTTAAGATTAAGTGAAAGAGTATTACATGTTATAAGTTAAGTTCCTAGTATGGTTTAAAGCTTACTTAATTGTATTTTCATGATTAATTTAACTAGGGTTTAGTTCATAATGATTGGAATTTATTATAAACCACATGATTAGGATATTCATAATTGTCTTGTTCAATTAGTTTAGACAAACAAGGTTTGGTTAGTGGAAAACTTAGTCCAATTTTTAAAATTTATTTATTCAAGTTGAGTTTAACTTAGTTAAGTATTTAGTTATTCAAATTTAATTAAGGGTAATTTATAATTAATTTGATTTAATGATTGATTTGATTAAAAAGTTTGATTAATTTGATTAAAGAGTTTAACTGATTTGATTAAAGAATTTAATTAATTTGTCTAATGGGTTTAATTAATTTGGTTAAGGAGTTTAATTAATTTGTTTAAGGAGTTTAATTAATTTGATCAGAGAGTTTAATTAACTAGTTTTTAAAGTTTAATTGATTTGATTAATAAGTTTGATTGACTTGATTAATAAGTTTACTTAATTTGGTTATAGAGCTTGATTATTTGATTAATGAATTTGATTACATTGTTTATTGAGTTTAATTAATTTGATTAAAAAGTTTAATTACTTTGATTAATAAGTTTAATTAATTTATTTATAGAGTTTTGTTGATTTGATTAAAAGTTTTAATTAATTTATTTAATGACTTTAATCCATTAATTTATAGAGTTTAATTAATTTGGTTATGTTATGCTTAACTAGAAATTAATTATAAGTTGATCTTAGTCTTTTATTAATTTAATTAAAGTTTGATTAGTTGTTAGAGCTTTTAATTTGATTGTATGAATTCAAATTAATGATGTGATTAATTATTTGATGATTTAAGTTCATTCATTGAATGTGAAATTTCATTAATGTTTAGTTGAGTTTCATTATTAATTTAATTAAGTTCAAGTTTATGTTGGGTTCAAGTTTAATTTAGTTTAAATTGAAGATTATGTGATATTTGTTAAATTTAGTTCAAGTGATTTTATTTTTTGGTTCTTCAAGCTTCAGAGGATTATCTTATGTTCTTAAGGTTCTTTGATGTTAATTTAAGTGATTTAACCTATTTTAATGATTTCTATAATTTTCTAAACTTTTAAATTAATTATTTCAAGAAATTAGACATTTGAACTTTAAATTTGATAACTTTTAATCTATCCATCATTTTGGCTTGAAATTTTTTTGGTACATAAGGTTCTGCTCCAATTTCATCTCGTTAAAGTTTTTTCTTGATCAGAGATGTAGGGATTAATTAAGATTTTAACGTTTCTAATAAAAATGGAATTAAACCCAACATATTAGAAACTAATTAAGGATTTTAATTTTTCTTGATTTCTCTCTAAAAATCAAATTCAAAGAGGGTTTATTTAAAATTTTTAAAGTTTTAGCTGATTTATTATGATTTTTCAAAGTTCAAGTCAATTAATTGATTTATTTAATGTAATTAATCTCTTAATTAGGTGATTTTGAGGTTTAATGAGTTTCAGGAGGCTTTAATATTTTTATGAGGTTCATTGGAGTCATTTATAATGGTTTGAATTATTTTGATTATTTTTCTTAATTCTTTTTAATTTTAAGTAATTATTTCACAAATGTGGGTCTTTGAACTTTGAAATTCAATAACATTAAGTATGCTCATCATTCAGACCTGAAATTTCAGTGGTATGTGTGTTTTGACCTTAATTTCATTTCCTGGAAATTTTAGACCAATTTGATTAGTATTTTGTAATTAACTAAAGAAATTATATGTTTCACTAAAACCTAAATTAAAGATAAAATACCTAATAAAAATTAGGGCTTTTAGGTTCATTAAAGTCCTCTCTAAAAGATGAATTCAATAAGCTATCATTTGAAATTTTATGTTAAGTATGTCATTTTGTAAAAAAATTTGAAGTTTCACGTTCTCTTAAGAAATTTTTAAATTCAGAAAATCTAGGATTTTCTTACATAAACCACACAACGTTGACTGGGCCGTCGTTCATGCGTGTCAAATGGACATTGGTCCGGCGGTGCTAATGTGGCTTTTTGAGCAAGAAACCGGTTAACTCAGATAGATCTAGACTGTCCGATCATAGATCGAACGGTCTAAATTATACCCACCAATCTAAGGGTGAAAATTAAATCTAAGGGACCTTCTAATCATAGTCGTTCTTCCCATAAATAGAAGATCAGGGGACTGTCACTATTTCTTCCTCCCAGCTAGCCAACCGAGAAGGACGGGCCGCTCGTGCAAGCCCATTCGACCCCCATTTTCTAGCGATCTTGGCAAAAAAAAATTTGGGTATTTCATATGGGGAAGCTTGGAAATAAAAAATACAAGAATGTTGTAAGGAAAATTCCTAGAATTGAGCGAGTATTCATGCAAAAGGGAAAACATATTGATTTTCTAAATTTTGGAGAAATTACATTGCTGAAGCCAGCGTCAGATGAATTTTTGATCCAAGCATGCTCCTAGGCACGAGAAAAAGCTCCAGAAGAAATATGCCCACTTTCCTCCTCTCGATCACCTTCTTCATCAATGGTCACCACCTCTTCGCCAGAATTTGGCTAGAATTTATTATTATATGTGTCAAATGAGGGGGGAAAGGTGTAGTTATGATCAAAGAAGCTCCAGGAATCATTTTTGGCCAGCCAAGAGAGAGATTGGGCTCTTTATCCCCTCTCTTTTAATGGTAGCTAAAAATCACCATTAATGGTGGTTGGGGAAGAGATGTCTAGCTAGGAGGAGGCCTGGAGAAGTCAAATTTGATGGTTTAGTTATTGTAGATCTTGTTAGATGTCAGCCAAGTGGAGATATAGCTTGTGTTTAAGTGGATATTGGATTTTGGCATCTTGCCATTAATTTTCCTCTCTCCCATTTCCTCAATTGTTGACTTAAAGGTCCACTCCACATGGGTTGAAGTGTTAGCCTCCATGTGACAAGTTTTTGGTATGGCTTGAGTCCACTTAGGTTTGATTGAATTGGTTTGAACCTATCTCATTTGACTCAAGTGAGTTAAATTATGTTCAATGCATCAATTTAGCTCAATTGAGTTTAGATTAGGTTATAATCATGTTTTATTGAATATTGGGAATGATATAGAGCAATTGATTTTGATTGATTTAGACATGGTTTTTATCCGAATCCATTTCAACCCAAATTGAGTTGAATGAGCCAAATTGAGTTCATTGAAATCAAACGATTGATATGACTTAAATTGAAGTATTTTTAAGATTTAATTATTCTTAATTACGTTTTTAAAGTGATTTAAAGTTATTGGTTTTAATTTATTTGGGTTTAATTTTAATTTAGGGTCATTTTGGCCTGAATTAGGCTTAATGGGTCGAATCAGGTCAGGTGGCCAATTCGACCAAATCAAGCTTAAGGAAGAGTCAAACTGTGTTAAAATATGATTTTAAAATATTTTATAATGTTCTATTTAAATTAATTTTCATTTATTTTGAATGTAGGTCCAATAGGTCCATTTGAGTTCGTTGAGACTAGGTGACCCGATTAGGCTATTTGAGTGATCATTGGCTTCAAACTTATTTAGTTTCATGTTCTATCATGTTAATTTAATGAATTTGACCATTTATATTTAATTAAATTGGCCAAATTTTGATTAATTTGACTCTTAACTTGGTGAGGCCCACATGGGTCAACTCTAGGTCAGACAACGTGATTGACCACTTTGAACCCCATCTGGATTTATTTTTGTGTTCATTTATACTTATGTATTGATTCTATGCATTTGGGTTGGTTTGATTTTATTTAGTTTTAATTTTATAAAATTTTCTTGAATTTAGATAACTTTGAGCCTAAATGATTTAATTTAGTTAATCAAAGTCAATTACCTTAATCTGAGTTCAATTGAATTGAGATTTCATTTTAATTTATTATTTTAATTTATAGTTTAGTTAAGGTTGTGCACTTAGCCACTAATTGAAATATTCTAAGTTCCTAATTAGAAAGCATCTAATCTAATATTGGAGATCCTAATTCTTTGAGATTGTGGTGATTATTAACCTCACTTGAGGTTAACAAAACCTTAGTGCCTAGATTAAATCTTAGGTCTAAGAGGAGTGTTGTCAACCTCACTAAAAGTGAGATCAACAATGCACCTTTCCTTGTGGACACTTTATTTGAATTATATCTTCATGACCCCATCTAGACATGACCCAGTTACTATCATATTGGACAATGCCCCTTTCCTAGTAGCCACCCCTTTGGTTGGATAACATCATTATGCGAATTGACAGGTTATCTTTTTAGGCTTGTAAATCTAAGATAGGTCAAAGCCCTTGTAACTTCTTCTTAGTGTGGCCCATCGCAAACCAACAAGCTCCACACCAAATAAAAAAACAAACCAAACAAAAATAAAGTCTCTTTGGATTAGGATAAGATCCCAATGCAACTTTTCCAAATAGGCATCCTATTTTCTTGGGAAGAGTCAGCAAAACTCCCTATAGGATTGACCTTGAAAACTTCAAGTTATGATAAAATCAAAGCACCTCTTACTTAGTAGTCACCTTAAGTTAGGTTCGGTTTGTTTCATAATCAATAGGCCACCCCAGTGGTTATTTTTGCTTAAGAAGATGTGAGTCCCCATGCTTTCTTCATAATTTAGTCCTCATAAATCGATAGGCAACTGTTAGGTTGGATAGTTTCTACTATATGACTAGTAAACTATTCCTTTTAGTTAGTAAATCTAAAGCAAGGCTAGGTTCTTGTAACCTTTTCTTAGTATGACTCATTGTAAATTGACTATGTCCATTTTAATATATGTAGGGTTAGGATCATGCTATTAAGGCTCCTTTCTCAAGTGACTACTCTAGGTTTGGATCAAGCCACTGTGACACCTCTCCTAGTAGTTACCTCTTTAGGTTAGGTAGCATCATTCTGCAGATAGGCGGACTACCCCTTTGGACTAGTAAATCTAAGATAGGCCCAAGCTCTCATAGCACCTCCTTATTATGGCCCATCGCAAACTGATAGGGTCCACATTAAATCAGCAAATTAAACTAAAATCAAAAGCCAACATCAATCATCAAAATCAAAAAAATTTAAACAATAATAACCAAAGTAAATCAAAGTTAAATTCAATTAAGTTTCATCAATCTCAAACAAAACTCCATTCATGCCCTTGGCATGAATCAACCCATAATCCAATAAAACCCAATCCCTAATGGATTCCCCTTTGTGTCCTTGGCTTGAAACCAACTCCCATCTAATTAAGTCAAATCTATCAATTTCTCTTCATGACTTTGGCATGATATAATAATAAATCAATCAAATCAAACATTATGCTTTTGCAAGGGGATCCTCCCATTCTTCCTGGCTTTGGAAAATTTTAATCATCAATCTCACCAAACCCACAACATGTTTTTAGTATCTCAGATACTCGCTCTAGGGCTCATGACATTTGGAGAGTCTTGATTCCTAATTGAATTCATTTAGTGACTTCCACCAAATCTATTTGCCCCTCTAGTTAGGTATGAGCATTGTTTTCCTACTACCTTTTTGATGTGCTTGGCCAACTTGGTCAATGCCAATATGAGCAATGTGGCTTATTAGTTGTACCACACCTATTGGAGGCCCTTCTTCTGACATACGATTGACCTCATTTTTAGATGAGGTTAAAATCATCTCCAATCTTAGTAACTAAGACACTTAATCCTAGATTAAGAACCTTCTAATTAAACACTTAGGACAATAATGAATCCTTCTAAGATATTACATAACCAAATAAAATTAATTGAACCCAAACCAAACTTGAATCCAAACAAATAATTAAATTAAACATATTATAATTGAAATTTAAATTAAATTAAGATTAGATCAAGATAATTAGGGTGATTAACCTAATTATATTATTTAAGCTCAAGATCACTTAAACCCAAAGAAATTCAAATAAAATCAAAATCAAATAAAAAGTACAAAGTCAATGCATTAATATAAATGGAATTATAAATAAATCAAATGAGGGTTAAGATAATCATGCCTTTTGACCTAAGGTTAACTTTAAGTGGGCCCCATCAGTTCAAAGGCCAACTCACTAAAATTTGACCAAATTAAATCATTCTAAAGGCTCAAAATCATTAAATGACCATTTTTAAACATGAATCTAAATAAATTTAAATCCAATAAGGTCTTAATTGGGTTAATTATATCACTTGATATAAATGAGCCTCAATGGACCTTATTGAACTTAAACTCAAATTAAATCGAAATCAATTCAAATTAAATATCCAAAATCATTTGGAATTTGGGTTTAACTTGGCCAATTTTGTCACTTAACCTAATTAAACCCATGTTGGCCTATTAAGCCCAATTTGGGTCAAAGTGGATTTGAATTCAAAATTAACATTAAATAAAATGAAATTATTTGACCTAAATCATGTAAAATATTTAAGTAAACACAATTGAAACCCAAAAACATTCTAATTATGTTTAATTGTCCATTTGATCTAATTAAACTCAATTTGACCCATTTAGGTCAAAAGAGCTAAACCTAGCTCAAACCATATCAAACCCTCACCTAATATGGATCAATTGAACTCCAAATTATCTATTGGACAATTAATATTGATTGAAATTTAAATCAAGGATCAATCAATTAAAGAAAATACAATCAAACCACTTAAATTTGTTTTAGTCAAAATGATATTAAACTAACTGCAATCAAATTACCTTAAAGCTTATCTTTAATCTGATTAAAATTAATCAAACTTCAATCCAAATAAAATTGAAGTAAAGCAAGGGATGAGAGGAGTTAATGAAAAGAAAAAGATGTTTAATAAGCCAAATCCCATTACAGTTCTTTCATATCCTCTCTACTCCTTATCTAAACTAATTTTGGCTTACCCCCAATAAGTTAGCCACCTCTTGGAGTTAGCCTCCAAGGATGGCAACCACCATGGAAAAATGCCATTTGATCTCCTTCCCATAGAAAACTCATGGTCATACATGGGAAATAGACGGAGAGACTTTATCTTGGTAATCTAGCATTACACACACATTCTTGAGGTGAAACGAAGGAACACCGACCCCTTCCCTGATTCCCATGCTATTGGCAAGCCTAACTTTAATAAAACCCATTAGCAAATGAGTGGAACTTCACTTCTATAGTGATTGGTGAGGAGGAAACTCAATTTCTTCTTCCCAAAGACTCCTCACATCCCAACAAACATGTTCAAATCATTTCAACTACCAAGGATCAACACTAACTAGGTATGCCTCAAACCCGACCTCCCATTTAGCTCAATTTGATACTTTATGAAACAAATTTGATCTCAAGTGGGATATAACCATATAGTTCAATTGCAAATCAATCCACGGTCATTTTGTAATCAAAATCATGCATCCCTGCCACTTTGTTCGCCAAAAATTAACTCCAAAGAGCCAACAGCTCTCGGTTCTCTGATGGGATGAAGAGGATGAAATCTCCACCGTCTGTTCCTTCTATTTGGAATGGACAGCCAAGATCTAACCACACTATTTGATTTGAATCCCTTAAGAAAAGGCAAGTTAAATCATGACCATCCATCATTGATCGGACGGCTGTAGACAATCCCACAATCTCTACTACTTTTAAGCTAAATCCACATAGATCCAACTGACTCAATGGCATTGTGGTGCATGTAAATGGTGTCCCATTAGTGCCACATACCGCTGACTCGATTTAAGTAGGAAAATCTAATTTTTTTGAGTTTGAAAATTATAAAAAATATAATGAACATAAAAAATTCATAGAAAATAAAATATTTAACAAAATAATATAAATTAGGGCTCTATAAATTTATTTCAGTGAGAGGAATATAATATACCCAAAATCCACAAATTTTATTAGGCAATTTTGGGTTAATTTTAGATTAATTGAAAATACTCAAACCTAAATTAAACTCAAACCATTAATCCAATTATTTTGAAACTTTAGGAGATTAAAATTAAGGTTGAAATACACTTTAACATAAAAAAAAATTAGGGATTTATTGGTGATTGAAATGAAAATTATAAAATTTTCAAGCCATAAGCCTTAATTCAATATAATTAATTAATATTAATATAATAAAATTATGGAAAATATAAAATCAACGTAAACCATTATAGTGAACCTTAATGAATCTAAAAACATCATTAGAACTCTCTTGAACTTAATTAAGCCTAAAAATCACTTTAATTAAGGATTAGATGAATTAATTAATCCAATTAATTGATGTGAACTTTGATAAATTATAATAAATCAACCAAAACTTCAAAAATTCTAAATGAACCCTCTATGGATTCATCTTTCTAGAGAAATTTAAGAAATTAAAACCCCTAATTAATTTCTTCTAATCAGCATAATTTTAAGTTTTATTAAAATAATTAAAACCTTAATTAGTTAAAAAAATTTCTGATTAAGATGAAATTTTAGGCTGATTAAATTAACAAGGAACCCCACTTGCTATAAAGATTTCAAGACCAAATGACCTCTGGATTAGAAGTTATTGAATTTTCAATCTCTAGGTCAATTTAAGTCAAATAATAATTAAAGAAATTATAAAACTTTATGAAATCAACTTAAAACCATTTCAAAAACATCATAACACGTAAGAAAATTTCCTTACCCTCCGAAGTTAAGGAATTTAATTAGACATGCATTTAAGGTTTATAGAATAATTAAGAATATAAAAATTAATCAAAACTTGAATTATTAAATTAATAAAATTATAATAGACCAATTAATCAATTGAAAATCAAACCTTATCAACCTTTGAGCTTTATACCTAAATATGAAATTCATTAATATTGAAATTACTTAAGCCATTTAATATTAATGAATATTACAATTCCAAATACAAATAAAATAAAATTGATTATTCAAATTAACTAAATCTAAATAATGTTGAAGTTCAAAATGGCTTAGGTTAAGTTTGGTGCCACAAGTACTTCATTTTTCAAGGTTTTGATTAATAAACAAACTTTACTTTTAGAAATTTCATGAAATAATGAAACTTTAACATATAATATTTTATTAAAATTAATCCAAATGATGAATTAAAAATGCATAAGTTAATAAATTTTTTTAAGTCATCAAATTGAAATATAATGAATCACTTAAATAATGAATGATGAAATCAAAACTTCTAATCTAAGATTAACTTAAATTAACTAAGTTAATTTATTTAACCTAATAAACATAAACATTATTTAAATTAATTCATTTCTAGTCAAATAGATTAAATAATTATAACATATGAAAATAAATGAGTATTTAGTCAAAAATCTAAGTCATCAAAATTATACATATCCTACAAAACATAAAAATTAAATAACATAAAACATAAGTGAATGAAACCATTTGATACTAAATAAATCAAACTAAAAAAATGAAAATTAAATTAAACCTTAGCATAATAAATAATTGAATTTTTAATTAAGGTTTAAAGAAACACTTTACAATTTAATTGAAGGTCATAAATCAAATTAAGAAATATTAATCAAATCAAAAGAAATAAAAGAAGAACAAATCCTAACCATATTTAAAATAACATATTTGAAGGATTAAAAATTGATTAAATCAAAAGGCAATCAATCAAATAAATAAAATTCAATAAAATCTAGATTCTTAAGTGATTAAGTCAAGATATATTAATTGATTTGATTAAAACTCGAATAAAAAATAAAGAATTTTTAAAGAAACTTTTCATAAACACAGGATATGAATCAAGACACATAAACATCAATTAAACCTAAATTCAAATAGATCCTTCAAATGAATTCAAATGAGTTAATTAAATACTTAGATTTTTAATTTGACCCATAGAACGGATTTTTACCTTCATATGAAAATCTCATTCTATTAAGATTAGGATGCAAAGCAAAGTTTATTTTATTCTTCACTCTTTAAAATCTAAATTCTATCTTGTATACATGCAGATGAAAGATCCTTAGTCTTCAGAATATTATTATTAAAAAAAATGTAGCTGAAAAGCACTAATGTTCAAGATCAGAGGTAAAAGAGAAAAAAAATCATAATATTCTAGTAAATATAATCAAATGGAGTAATAAAATAAGTCCTTTATCCCCAGATTTAAGCAATAATTAACATAAATCCTACCAAACACCAAGAAAATGTAAACTTAAACTCTACATAATTCTAAATCCCATCTTTTCACCGCTTTACCTTATATCCCGAATTTGGATTCAACAGATTTAACTTAGATCCACGCGATTCATGAACTCGCCACTGATCCTGTCAAAGCCTCCTCTCGTGAGAATAAACCTAAAAATGAAATAAGCTCATAAATCAATTAAATCACTTAAATTAAAATTTCCCAATGGTAAATTGAACAAATTCTAAAAATAAAATATAGAAAACCAAATGAAAATAAAACTTTTCATAACTAGCTATCATATGGTATATAGTCTGGACACTTAAGGTCATAGGGCTACTAGTCCGTAGGAGGTCCTAATACCTCAAACCTCTAATTCAACAATGATGCGTACCTATAAAGAAAGATTTTAAAAAGTAAAAAGTTAAATTTTAAAGTAAACTAAAACTTGGACTTTAACTTAAGCAAAAGCCTAGTATAGACATACTACATAAACCCTTTTCTCACATAGTAGATTATTAGGTCAACCAACCCTAGACTTAGGTTAGGCCAATGATCTATGATATTCTATGATGTGAAATGATGTAGTACATTTTCTTGTTTTTTGGTGTAATGTTTTAATGTGGATGGATAGGATTGTTTGTCGCTAGTTTGGATGTTAGGGCATTCTTTTTAGGCTAACACTATTTCTATAGGGGGATGTGCTTAAAGGAATGGTCATAATAAATATAAAATTAATGTTGTTTTCTTGTAGGTGATATTTAAGTCCTTAAACATAGCCCAATAGGACATGTGGGCTTGACAAGCAACTAATGCTAAGCCCATATGTTTGAAATATAAAATGCTACTATGTTGTGCATATTTTCTAATATTTGTTTTGCATAGATTAGGAATTTATTTTGAAATTTTAAAATGTAATTTGAGCTTATAATTAGGTAAGAATCTATGGGATCTAGGAATAGCAGGAGCTAACTTTAGCAGCTGGTAATCCCCTGTGAAGCTCGTGGAGGTCCTTGAAGAAGGTGGCAATCCTAGAAGAAGACCCCCATAGATCAAAACTTTTAGTTCTAGGTCGGGCAGTATAAGGGTAAAGCTTAGTTGTCCATTTTCTCTTTATTCGAGGTGTATAATGGTACCAAGCCACATTGGCCTATTTTATTAATTTAATATGGCTTGATTTATTTAGGGTGTGTAATAGAAATGCATCCTTTTTCTAGGTTTATTTTTGTGTTGTGCTCTCAATGAAATGCCTAGCATGTTAGGCTCCTAGAAAAAATATATTTTCTACCCCATTAAAACTTAAACATCTCAAACATGAAATAAAAAATTCATAACCTCATTTAAGGTATAACTTAAAATTAACTAGAAATAATTAGCTTTTGGGAACAATGAGAATATATTATTTGTTCTTCTTGAGAATATATTGTTTGTTCTTCTTGAATTATGCTCTTCATCCATTGCACATAAGGGGGCATCTCACCTTTGAGGATGACTATCCTTCCTAAGAAAGTGTGCCTTCTCTTTTTGATTTGGCCAATAATCGTTTCTAACTGCATCTCATTGTAGGCATGAATTACATACCCCATGGCCTTTAAAATAAATTGTGTGTCAAAATATATATATAAGACAAAAATTTATTGCATTAGTTAAGTGCATAACATGTCAAACATTATCTTAAGGATACAGAGTGAGTTAGTTTTAGCTTCCTTCCTAAATGCAATAGCCCAACCATTCATATATACATAAGATCGGACTTATGATAGTAGCATTTGTAGAAGAATCAAGAATATGTGTGTGTGTGTGTGTCCGAGGGGGTGTTCTAAGTCTAGAAGAATCAAGAATATGTTCATTTTTCTCTAGTAGAAAAATAACCAATAATTCTAAAAAATTTACATTAATTTGAGCCTCTGACTTATGTTAAATGCATTTGTAGACCTAGGGTTTGAAGCATCTAATTGGAGTAAGTCTTCAATTACTAAGAATTTCTACAGTCTTGTGGCGTTAGAATTTAAGACCTAGATTTTTAGTAAAATATAAATTCAAAATTTTATTAAATTGGATCTAAAGAATGCAAAGCATAAACATATAAAAAATGCTTGAAATATCATATCTCTAAACATATTCTCCTATTTTATTAATCACCCATTTAAGAGCTTTGAAATCATAAAAGAAAATAAATAAAATTTAATTTCTTTAATTGAGAGTATTCTTAGGAACTACAAATCCAACATAAAATAAACCTAGTCTTACTTTTTCATGTAGTTCAAGGGAAAAATCTCTAAAATATTTAAAGAACCATTAGCCTTAGAAGTCCTTATTAAGTTATTAAATCCATTATAGGATAACATATTTTTTTTTTGAGATAATATGTTTATCTCTTAATGTGTATTCGATTACCTAAATTAGAAATTCTTCAAACCTATGTATTGTCATAATTTTACCCACACTCACTTTCGGCGTGAGGTTGACCATCTCCTTCTTAGACCTAGGATTCATCTAGGCACTAAGGTATTCCTAAAACCAAAATACTTCTACTGGCTAGGAAAATGTTAATTTTAATTCTAGAACTCATAGGATATAACCTTAAGGTTATACTTTGGCTTAGGATAAGTAGGGCCCACCTACCCTAGTTCCAATAAAACACTATACCAAACCAATTCCTGAAACCCAAAACCAATTAATTTCAATCCCAATTTGACCCATTAAAGTCAAATTTGGCTTAGTGGCTTAGTTTATCCAATTTGACCCACTTGGACCTAAAATGGTAGACCCAAAATTGACCCCCAACACATTTGAAATTGAACTTACCCTCATTTGAATTTTAATTAAACTTGTTGAATCATAATTGCAATCCAATTGAATCAAATTGAATCTAATGGGCCCATAACCCAAGTTGATCCATTTGAATCCTATAGGGAAAAAATTTAATTCAACTTGATTTTAAGCTAAATTGAATCAATCTATACTTAATGATCACTCAAATCATTAAATTAAACATCTCAATCCATTCTAACCCATCCAATTCCACCAACTGGTCCATGTGGTGTTTATTTTTAAATGCTTCATGTGGACACCATGCAAACTGTAGGGGGCACTTATTGAAGTGATCGGGTGTGACATTAAGGTATTAAGTACTATCTCGAAAGATAGAGATATCACCCTACAATAGACCTAATCACTTAATAAGGACTCTTAAGGCATGATGGGTTTTTGTATATACCAGAGATTTATTTCTCACTTTACATGAGAAAGTAAAGCAGGGTTTATTTTATGTAGGGTTCCTAAGTTCCCTATGGAGGCAAGCCTCCATAGTTAATTACACCTTAAGAAATAAGATTTCTTAAGAATACTCTCAATTAAAGTACTCAATTATTATCTCCAAAGATTTCTAGGTTAAGGCTATCAAATAATTTGTTATTTTGAAAAATCAAGTGGGATTGTTCAATTATAGAGACTTATTTTTGAATCCAAAAAAAATAAGTAAGAAATACTCATGATACTATGAAGCATAGTGAGCATTCTAACCTATCTTATGGTGAGGTTTTATATGTTTGGAAGGGAAGATTTATTTTTATTTGAGTTGAAATTTTATGATAATGCTAGGGCTTATAATCCATCAACACAATATTGAAAAAATGCCTAAGAGGTGGGGATCTATGCTCGTAGCCTAAGGAAAATAAGCAACTTCAAATCCTAAATCTTGGGAGCTTCAACACAAGCCAAAAGTGTGATCTAAATTTAAGTTGAAAAGGTACATAACGATTTACCTCCACAAGAGAGAATAAATCCATCTAATTCTTCTAGATTTACAACCGCTTGGAGTGACTGCTAGCTAACACATCCTATGATTTAAATCATGTAGGCCAGTCTTATGAAATTATAAGATGGTTAGGCTATTATTTAATTGGAAAGGGACTAGAGTCTACCAATCTAACATTATTGAAATCTAGTGAAATCTAGTAGATTAATCATAATTGTCTATTTTAATCACGCAGAATGGACGGTGGATGATCCTTCATCCCACAAGCGATGGAAGACGGACACCGTCTACCCTCCCCCGCTCGATTTGAGCTCGTTGAAGCTTGTGAGGCATCAAAATTGATCCCAAAGCATTTACGAAGGGGATCTAAAGGGATCTTACAGTGGGATTCACACGCAATCACAATTTCTTTCACGAAGGCCTAAAAAAATTTAGAAAAATGTTGGTCTACCAAAATATACCTTGCTAGAGCTCAAGACCAAATGAACTGACCAAGGTAGCTTCATCTTGAAGAGACAAAGCCTTGTTAAAAAGTGCGTGCCTTGGCTCCTCGCCAGTGGCTCTAAGGATTAACCGATTATGAAAAGCTGGTCAGAGTTAGGCTTGGAGTCATCTTCAGTGCTTAAATCGA
Organism: Cymbidium sinense; assembly: GCA_021442155.1. Lineage (NCBI taxonomy): Eukaryota > Viridiplantae > Streptophyta > Magnoliopsida > Asparagales > Orchidaceae > Cymbidium > Cymbidium sinense. The sequence continues at coordinate 152,311,246 of CM038220.1, read as the reverse complement.
TTGAGAATCAATTCATTTTTCCTCATCGAAGATTGGTGAAGGTGTGGGTGATGTTAATTTGAAAACCATGGAGTTTGGAGGAGGTTGGATGAAGATTAGTCTTGTCCTATTTTGGGTTTAGTGTTTATATTGATGGGGAGGCTCTGGGAACTCAGGAACAAGCTTGGGGAGGTCATCTTGAGTTGCCAAAGCTCTAAGGAATGACAATGTATTATTTTGAATAGGACTGGGAGTATACACCCTCCCCTCCATAATCTGACGGTGGAGATCCCCTTTATGATTTGTAGGCATCCAGCCTCCGTAGGCAGCCGTCGGTGGCAGGGAATCAATAAGGTGGCTCGGTTTGAGTGGGTGAGTGAGGGAAGTGGGCTGCCAAGTGCTGAGGTGGCTATCCTTGGGTTTCCAAGTGTTCCAATGGGGAGAAGTGGGTTAGTTCACCTCCACTTAGCTCATGGTTGACCCAAACAGCTTTGGGTCAAGTGAGCTAGTGGTCCTCAAGTCCATTTGGAGCTTAGGGTGGCTGCCAGGAGGAGGAGAGTGGGTTTTACCATCCAAATGTGGGTTTTATCGCATTGGATAATGGGTTAATTCAGGTTTAATTTGGGTTGACCCATGGTGATCGAAGGATGGGTCATGCAAAGTTTGAATGTGTTTGGAGTTGATTTGGTTGGGTTTGGCTCAATTTGACCCATGTAGGTCAAATTGGGCTAGGTTGGGTCAAGTTGACCAATTAGTCAAATTTGGTCAAAACAAGGCTTGGGTCAAGTTCAAATGAGTAGGATGATTTGGTTCAATTGGTTTTGTTTGGTTTGCATTAGATTTGAATTTCACTCATATGGGTCAAATGGGCTAAGTTGACCAATTTGATCAAATTGACTAAATTGGCTTGGGTTAGGTGTTGGTTTAGGTTTACTTAATCATTTGAAGATGATTGTAGGCCTTGATTTCAATCAATTTAGATTTAGGTATGATTTAGACCAATTTGATCCTTTAGGTCAATTTGGGCTAAATGGGTTAATTGGGTTGGTCTGGTCAGATTGTGTTCAACTAAGGGGTTGATCATGTTCAATAATCAATTTGAAATGTATTTGAGTCATTGGTTGCAATCAATTTGGATTAGAATTTTATTTGGCCCAATTTGGCCTTTTAGGTCAAATTAGGTCAACTTGGGTCAAAGGGCCAACATGGTTCAAGGGTTGATTTGAAGTTGGTTAGGAACATTGGTTTCAATCAATTTGATGTAGGATAGGATTTGGTTTAATTTGGCTCATGTAGGCTAATTGGGTCAACTTGATCAAATGACCAAATTTATTTGGTTTGACCCAATTGATTGCAATTAATCAATCAAGGATGATCAAAAATCATTGTAAGAAGTTTTGGATACATTGGTTCGATCCAATTTGGGTTGGATTGGAGTTTGGTTCAAATGAGTTCTTTAAGTCACATTGGGTCAAGTGAGCCTAATGGGTCAATTTGCTTGATTTTGTGTTGAATTGAGTTTGATTGAGGTTGATAATTGATTTAGGATTGATTGATGGCTTTGATTGTAATTGATTTAGGTTTAGTTGAATTTTGGCTCATTTGGACATTTTGGGTTCAAATGGGCTAACTTGGGTTAATTGAATTGATTTTGGCCAATAGATTTGATTAGTTTGATTGTAGGTTTTGGAATGAGGGTTTTGAATGGTTTAAGAAAATTAATTGAGTTTGGTTTGATTGAAGGAGGTTTGAGGTCAAATCCATAGGATTGAATCAAAGGGTTAAGATGGGTTTGATTTTAGCTTGCAGTTTGGAATGAGATTAGATTCAATTGGTATTAGTGTGATTTTAGGTTTGGTTTGCAATGATTTGAAGTTGGTTTTGGACTTAAGGTTAGGAATAAGTCATGGGTTAGGCCATAGGGTAGGTAGGTTTCCTTAATCTTAAGTCATAGTCTAATCCTATGGCGAATCCTCCTAAGTCCCTAGGTTTGGATTAAGTGTTCACTTAGCCACTAGAAGTGTCTTATGACTAAGAAAGTTTTAGTGTCTAGGAGACTCCTAGATCTAGGATGATGAGATTGAATCCTTACTCTAAAAGTGAGGTCAACATTCCAATAAACCCAACTTGACCCATTTGGCATAAAAGGTTCAAATGAGTCAAAAGCCAATCCAACTCAAATTGATTGTAACCAAAGCCACCAATCAACTCCAAATCTACTATTAAACATGTTCCAACACTCAAATGATCCTAATTGAATCTAATTAAGCCAATTATTTCATTTAACCAAATTTTCCCTAAAAGACCAAATTGAGTTAAATATTAATTTAATTCAAATTAGACCAAACTAACTAATCCAATCACTTACAAAATTATTGTTGATCATGATCAACCACTCTATTGCAACCAATTGAATCCAATTTAACCAATTTTGGCCATTTGACCCAAGTTGACCCAATTTGACCTAAGGAGCCAAATTGGGCCAAACCCCATTCTAAGCCAAATTTAATTGAACCAATCCACCTAATCAATCATAAAATGACAATTGAATACTCTCCAACCATCAATTGAAGCTAATTTGATCAACCCAACCCAATTGACCTATTTAGCCCAATTTAGCCTAAAGGGCCAAATTAAACTAAAAACTATTCTAAACCAAATCAAAACCTCCAATCACTCTCAAATGATAAATCAAACAAACCCCATCCCCTCATCTAACCCAATTTGACAAAATTGGTCAACCTAGCCCATTTGACCCATATGAACCCATATGAGTCAAATCTAAATCCACTTCAAATTAAATCAAAGTGATTGTACCAACACATTCCAAATGCTCATTTGAAAATAATCCAATAGTCCTTTTAACCCAATTTGGTAAAATAATCAACCTAACCCATTTGAACCCAAATTAACTATATATATCAAATTGAGAGAAACCCAACCAAATTTGATATGACTCACCTTTTAATCCCCATTGACTTGCCCAAGTGGACCTAACCCAAGGTGAACCTAGTTCAACCCAAACCAAGTGAACCAAGGGTTCTAAATAGAATAAAAACTCAAAATAGGAAGGTCTAACCCCTCCCTTTTCCTTGAGCAGCCAACTTAACATGCCTTGAGCTCCCCTATGCTAATTGGACCAAACCCAAAGCTATTGGGCTCATCCATTGACCAATTTGAGGTCCCTCTCACTTTGGTTGACCCTTGATTCAACCACCAAGGGTTGTCCCCATCACCACTGGCCACCAAACTCCACCAATAATTAAAGGATGTCCACCTCATCAATTCCATGTCATTTCCAGCCATCCCTACTGGTCGGCTGGCTACTACAGTCAAAACCAACCATTTTGATTAGTTCATATGGGGAGAAGGGTATACTCCTCCTCCTACATTCAAACTCAATACACACCATCCTCATAAGCCCAGAGCTAGCCTCCCAAATCCCCATACTCCCTAAGCACTCAATCATCAGCTCGGTCGAGCCCCATCTCTACCTAAGCACCACCCACATCCAATTTTTTGAAAACCCCACCAAACTCAAATTAATTCTTCCCACACCTTCCTCTCACCCTAGCGATCTAAAATAAATTGAGAACCACTTATTTCAAACATCGAAAACCACTCCTAGACCAACTCTAACGAGGTTATGGTGCTGCTTATTCTAGAGGACCAATAGTGGGAAGGCAACTCATGATCTTCTTAGTAGGGCTTCACCTCTTCTAAGTATAGCTACCTTAATCTTTAGGTCGCTAATCTATAGCTCTGGAAAGGTAAATTCTAATGAATCATAGAAAATCCTCTAGCCTTGGTCTTTTATGATGGATTTTTGTGGTTGATGTTGATTCAATTGTAGGATCTCCTTTAGATTGTTCCCCAAATCATATTACATTTGTTTCTACCATTAAATGAGCTCTAGCAAGCTTAGATTGAGTAGTTAAAGATAAATGGTGTTTGTCTCTCACTGGAGATCGATGATGAATTATCTGCAATCCATTTCGCATAATTATAATGAACGATCATGATTAATCACGTTAGACTTTTTGATTTATTTCTTTATAATCTATGCGATTAATCCCTACTGCTCAATCCATGATCGAATGGCTGAGAGGATCAAACGGTCAAGATGAAAGCATGTCTACCGACACTGAATCAACAGCTAAGCGAGATGATTTCAATAACCAATCCCGTGCTGCCACATGAAAAGGTGTCATGTCAGCGCTAAAGTGGCACCAACTATGTAAATCAGTTAATGAAGATTGAAAATGAGTTTTAATTAGCTAGAACTTTGAAAAATCATAACTAACTATGCAAAAAATTTTAAATATATAAATCAATACATTTTAGAAAGCTTAAATAGAGAAGAATGTTAAAAAAAACTTGAAGCCCTAATTTTAATAAGTGAATAGTGACTAATAAGGGTTTAAAATTTTACTTAATTAATGTAATTAAGTCTTAATCACTTTACTTATTAACTTTAAATTTGGTGTAAATGTTCCTTGTGATGACATCTCCATCCCCTATATTTCTCAAGTGAATTTGCTAAGAATTCAAATTTTCTACCCAAAATTAGCCATTTTTTGCATTTAATAATTATATAAAATCAAACAAATTATAAAATTAATTTTAAAAATCTTGACACATTAAAATAGTAAGTGTCACTAGTGAAGTTAATTAGGACCCCTGGTTCTAATTATTTCTCAAAATCACCCTAAAGGTCTTTTATTTAATTAATTAAATCATTAATTAACCTAGAGTTTAAGAAAATCATAGTAATTAGTGTAAATCACTAAAAATTTTGATCAAGCCCTCTTCGTACTCAAGTAACAAAGCTTTTTTCCTAATGAAATCAACATTAACAATTGGTTTGGGATATTTTGAGTGTAATTGATGATTTTGGGTTTTTTCCATTTATTTAATTAACCCTTAATTGTGAGCCCAATTATATTAGAATTTTTAGGATATGTTTATTTCATGTTTATGCATTTCTAATAATTTTCTCATAATTTTTGGGCTTATAAATAAGGCTTAATTGAATATATGAGCATTTTTGGACTTAATTAATTAAAAAATTAATAAATCCTAATTAATTCATAAAAATTATATAAACCACTTTTAAATCGCATAATGAACATAGATGAATCAAGGAATAACTTTAATGATTTTTCTCTCTTCTTCAGAATTAAATAACTTATATTTCTAAAATCAACCCTTAATGAATTTAATTAGTCTTAAGGATGCTTATCTTAATGTGAATGTCCTTAGGAATTAATGAATCCAAATGGGTCATTTGATGGTGCTTAATTCCTTTGTTTAAATTATTTATAAATTTGTATTTCATAGATTCATACATTTATGTTCTCAAAAAATAAAAAAAAATTAAAGATTGCATTAAATTATATGTCATTCAAATTAAATAGTGTGGCTATTATCATAAGAATCTCAAATTATTTTCTAATTAATTAAAAGATATATATTAATCTAAATATAAATTAACATAGATAATTAAAATTTAATTTTTATTTCTATATGTATGAACTACAATTTAAAAGGTACATAGTCTGAAAACCCGAGGTCATAAGGTACTAGTCCGAAGGAGGTCTTGATACATCGTACCTATGGTAAAACAATGACATGTACCTTTAGATTTGTAATGATATATATATATATATATATATATATATATATACTTATATATATATATATATATATATATATATATATATATATGAATGAACAAGTATATCATTTGGGCATCCCAAGAGCACAAAACTTTAAGTAGTCACAAGGGGGTCTCTAATTACCTCACTTTTTTGGTTTAACAATGACACACATTTATCCAAATTCAATATACTAATGTGTATGCATATGCATAAGCCATAATTGTATTAATTTCTTCCTCAAAATTCATCCATCATATTTTATATAATATAAACTATATGTATTAATTCGTTTATATATCAAGTGTGGAATACTTAAAAGATATATGCATATTTATTAAATCTAGTTATTCAATTAAGTATATTGTTTAATTAAATGAATATTAAGGAATAAAAAGAAAAATCAAGAAAATACCATTAAATTAATTATGGTTTGGCTTTATTAAACTTCAGATGCCTTTCATGTTTAGATAAAATCTCTTAAGTCAAATCCAAATATATAGTTTAATAAAAGACTTATAACATTTCATTAAGAGGATTTAAAATTAAAAGAATTTATCTCTTAGATTCAACCTTGGGTTAGAGATTAATGAGAATTTTATTCCTCCTTTCTCTCTTTATAACACCAAATCAAAATGAAACCCAAAATAAAATTAAAGATTTAAGTCCAAAATCCATTTTAAATTACTAATTATATAATGTGTAATCACCCCTAATAATAATTTAAGAATTCATCACTAGCTAACTCTAAACATTAAAACATCATGACATACCACATTAAGCTTAGCAAACACATTAGAATACTAAGTCACCAATCCTGGCCTTAATTTAGGATGAGTAGCGGCTAGAAAACTTAAACTTAGGAGACCCTGTAATGCCTAGAGTACTCCAATCCATGAAGTGAAGATGAAGATGAAGATGAAGAATTGAAGCCCCCTATAGCTTTATTTTTAATTATAAATTAATTATAATCAGAGTTGTATAAAGGTAGAGCTCGGCTACCTAATGTTTTTCTTTTTCAGATTATATGGTGGTACCTGACCGCACATGCCTTTTATTCTTTCAATTAAATTATATTTTTTTTAATTTGTTTACATTGATTGTATAATAAAAATGACATACTTTTCATAGATTTCTTAAAGTCTAAATGTTTGTTTATGGCCTAGATACGGTAGACTCTTTAGGAAACTAAATTTTTTACTCTAATTAATCAACTTCAATTAAATCTTAATAAACTCATAACATCATGCATGCAGCTTCTCTTCTTTCTTGCAAATAGGGGGTCTCCACTCTTACACGATAGGGGATAAAGCTTGACTTGTGATAGCAATCCCATGTAGCGGAGAGCACATCTTCTTATTGATTTGTCCTATAATCTAATTTTATCATGCATTTAGGCAAAAACTCTCCCAAGTCTGAGTCTAAAATAATGGATCAAAAAGAAATAAAATTTATAAATTTACTTTCACTTGTCTAGGCATAATTTTCTTACCACTCATAATCTAGACTCCTAAGAAGTGAGTTTAGGACTTTAGATTCTTTCTTAATAAATAATAGCCAAGTCATCTTGCATTTACATGGACTCTAGGTTCTTTCTTAATAAATAATAGCCAAGTCATCTTGCATTTACATAAGACTAATCCACATAATCTTGAATCATAAGAGGTGTTAGCTGGCAGCCATTCCAAGCGATTATATGTCTAGAAGAATCGGGATTGGTTCACCATCTCTAGTGGAAGTGAACCAATATACCCCACTTCTTCAAGTAGAATTAGAAGTTGTTAGCTTCTGCTAAGCACTTTAGATATTGGTTTAGAGGCTACTACTTTCTCGTTTACTATGAGCATATGTCCTCAACTCTTAAACATTTTCACAATCTTGTATTTTTAGAATTTAAGTCCTAATATTTTAATGAAATTTCAACTTAAGCCAACAATTTTCTCCTTCAAAAATATAAAACCTCACTACAGTGCTCACTAGGTTTTCTAATATCATGAATTCCTCCTACTTATTCTCTTTTGGAATCCATTAAGAACTCTTCTTACTTCCCACTTGAATTTCTAATAACTTCCAACTTTTTTATAATTAAATTTTAAAATCTTTCGAGGCATTAGTTGATTGCTTTAATCGAGAGTATTCTTAAAAAATTTTCATTTCCTAAGATGTAATTTACTATGATGGCTTACCTCCATAGGAAACAAAGAACCCAACATAAAATAAACCCTACTTTACTTTATCCATGTAAAGTAGTGGAAAGATCTTTGGTATAAGTAGACCCATCTGTCTTAAGAGTCTTTATTGGATGATTTAGTCCATTGTAGGGTGATATTCCTACCCTTTGGAGTAGCACATCATTCCTCGATGTTGTATTCAATCATTTCAATAAGTGCTCCCTATGATCTTCATGGTGTCCCTATGACTCTAACTAGAAACACCACCACAGCCTAGGTTAAAGTGTGAAGTGGAAGTTTGTTTCAAGGTGTGAGACAAGTCAAATGGGAAAAAAGTGCTTCAAAGACCAAATGGTTTATTACAATCATTATCTAATCCTGAGTGAAAATAAGAGGAGGTCACTATGGATTTTACTATGGGTTTTTTTAAGTCTAGATAAGGTCATGATGTAATATAGGTTGTAGTTAATGGATTGATAAAGTTAGCACATTTTTCTTCATATGAGATAGATATATTATGTTGAGATGGTTTCTCATTTATATTTTCATGAGATTGTTAGAATACATGGGATACCGAAGGTTATCATTTCTGATCCTGATAGTACAATTACTTATAGGTTATGATGAGGTATTCAGGAAGGTCAAGGGACTAAGTTAAACTTCAATACAACTTTTCACCCACAGATAGATGGTCAGTCTGAGAGAAGTATTCAAGTGTTGGAGGATTTATTGACATTATGCACACTTGATTTTGGAGAGAGTTGGGTGGATCATATACCTTTAATTGAGTTTGTTTATAATAATAGCTTCCAGTCGAATATTAGTATGGCTCCATATGAGGCATTATATGGTAGGAGGTGAAGGACACCTTTATGTTGGATAGAGGTGGGTGAGAGAAGATTAATGAGACCTAAGTTAGTGGAGAAGACCATATTGATTAAGGATAGATTGAAAGCAACACAATATTGACAACAAAAGTATTATGATCCCAAGCATCGAGCAATTGAATTTCATATAGGTGATTTTTTATTTCTAACATCATGCTTATGAAGGGTATAAGGTGATTTGGTAGAGAAGGTAAGTTGAGTCTGAGATTTATTGGACCTTTTAAGGTGATCAGTAGGGTTGGCCAAATCTACTTATAGATTATTACTACCCGATCATATGTTAGATATGCATGATGTCTTTCATGTATCTGTATTAAGGAAGTAGGTTACTAATATTCATCATAGGGTTTTCGAGGATAAGAATGAGATAAAACTTAATTTGACTTATTAAGAAGAATCTGAGTGTATTTTGGCATATGGTGTGAGGCAGTTGAGGAACAAGTGGATCATTATGGTCAAATTTCAGTGGAAGGATAGAACAGAAAGAGAAGTCACTTGAAAAAAAAATAGATTTGATACAGCTTTATCCAGATTTATTTGATAGCAAGCTAATTGTGAATGTCGAGGATGACATTTTCCTAAAGAGGGGTGATTGTGATAAGTGGTTTTACAGTAATTAGGCCTCATAAGACTTGCATATTTATTTTATGTCAACTAATTTTCTTTGAATTTTGGAGTTAATTTTATGTTTAGTTTATTCATAGATTTTTCATAATTTTGATTGTACAAAATTTTAGCACATCAAAATTTATCACTATATTTAATTAATTTTTAAAGATGTGTTTTATGCCTAATTCATAAACCGTCTTCACCACATTTTAGAGCACTCTTGACTTTATTTGAAGTATATTTTTATCTATTTTTATTAGCATTATAAGTAGGAAAATAAAAGGCTTCTTATTGGATTTATCTTCCTTAAGAAATTTATGCATCTTCATAAAAGTGGATTTTCTGGAATCATCTAATGTATGTTTCATAAACCATTTTCACCATTGTGTTCTAACATCATGTTTTAATTATTAACTAATTATCATAATTTGGAGTTACAAATTTCAAGATTTAAATGAGTTTATATTAAAAATTTTAGTAAAAATAAAATAATTTAAATAATTATCAATATGTCCTTGTTGATCTCATTTTTGGATGAGGTTAACATCATTTCTGAAATTAGCAATTAAGATATCTAATCCTGGATTAGGAGCCTCATAATTAAGCACTTAAAAGACTACACCTAGTAACCTAGTGCATCCTGCTTGGGTTTGATCTAACCTAATGAGTTTAGATAGACTCAACCCAAATCTCAAACATAAATTAAATCAAACACATTTCACTTGAAACTTGAATTCATTTGAGTTTAAAGCAAAATGATTAAGGTGATTAACCTAACTACCATAATTAAGATCAAAATTAATTAAATTCAAAAGAATTCAAATAAAATAAAAATAAATCTAAATAAACTAAAATAATTTAACATCAAATCAAATAAAGGAATGTCAAATTCAAATCAAGATCAAAAATGGTCAACCCTTTTGACATGGCTTTGACCTTTATGGGTCCCACCAAGTCAAAGGTCGACCCACAAAAATTGATCAAATAAAATCATTTCAAATGATTTAAATAATATATAAAATATGTTTAAACATGGATTTAAAGAAATTTAAATTTATTTAGTCCTTATTTAGGCTAATTAGATCATTTGATCTAAATGGACCTAAATGAGCCTTATTGGGTTCAAATCCAAATCAAATTGAAATCAACTCAATTTAATTATCAAAAATCATTGGGAAATGATCATTAAACATTATTCAATCAATTATTGGGTCCAATTTGACCAATTTGTTTATTTGACCCAAATGAATTCAACTTAACCCATTAAGCCCAATTTGGGTCAAATGGGTCAAAATTGAAATCAATTTTAATTTAAATGAAATTAATCACTCTAAGTCATCTCACACATGTGATTAAACATGATTAAAATCCAAACATAATTTAATTGAGTCAAAATTGATCATTTGACTCAATTAAATTCAACTTAATCCATTTAAGTCAAAATAGGTCAAGTTGACTTAAAATTGAATTGAGTCCTCACATGTCATGGGTTAATTGAATTCTCAATTATCCAATCAAAACTTAAACATAAATCCAATCATCAAATGAACTAACTAAAATTAATCCAAAATTAAAAGAAAATTCAATGGACTAATCCAAGGAGCTTAAATCCAAATGCAACTCAAATAAGCTTGAGTCTTACTAATGGCTCACCTTGGATTTGGTTTAGGCAACCAACCACCAGACTGAAATGGATGTGGTGGTGATGCCATGTGAATTCATAGGGAGATGAGGTGGAGCATTCAAAAAATCCCTCTCCAAGCCATGATACTCTTTGTATTCCTCATCCTCCATCATCCTAATTATCTTAGATTTTCTCCAACTACTTGACCACCTCTTGGAAGATGTTTCCATGGTTTTCAATCAAGGAGCCATCACCATAGTAAAGGGAACTTTCCTTCATCCATGGATTCCATGAGCTAGCTCATGGCCAAGGTGAGAAAAGAGAGGAGGATGCTTCCTCCCCTTCAAGGATTTCATTCCAATACACTTCTAAGGTCAAGAGGAACCCAACCAAATCTTTAGGTGAGACCCAGACCACCGGTGGTTAGATTCTAGCCACCTAAAATTTTACATACATGGCTCTCAGCCATGCATGGAATGGGAAAATAGCTTCAATTTTCTAATATTTTTACTCCAACACATTCATAAGATGAAAAGAAACCAACTCAAAGGATTCCCAGAGCCTCTCGCTGTCGGCAGGCCAGAGAATGGCCAAAGTCGGCGACATAGAAGAAGAAAGCTATCAGCCATCTATGGCAATAGAGGAAGGGGATTTCTCATGCCCAATGGGCTTTCCCTACACATTCTATGCATGAAGGCGACCTCAAATCAATCCTTTCCAAGGTCCATCATTTTTGACGAGCCAAAAAACCATCAAAATTAACTACAAATGGCCAAGTGTGGGTCTCCACGATGTTTGGCAGGGAGGCAAGCCAAGAAATCTTCACCATAGCTTTGACCCAACAAGATGAAGGTGCATGAAGCATGGTGACCATCGAGGATCATCATCGTTGAGGTATATACCTAAACAGACCCATTAAGAAATTTTATTTGGTCCTTTGTGAAGATAATTTGATCTCCAAGGAGATCAAATTGTATGGATCAATTACAAATTGATCCTTGATCATTTTTGCAATCAAAATTACATTGAAATTTCCTTTGTATCATCAAAAATCACTAGTAAGAACAAGGGAGTGATCTCCGCCTTCCATTCCTTCTGTTAGGAACAGATGGTCTTGATTTAGTCACACAATTTGATTAAACACCTTAAAGAAAATGTGGGTGAGATCTTTATCATTCGATCAAAGATTGCACAATAGGGACAAATCCTACATCCCACGCTGCAATCCGAGCTAGGTCCGCATGGATCCAATTGGGCGAATCAGGCGTCGCCACGCTTAAAGTGATACCAGCACATTTAAAACAAAAAAAAATCTAGTTTTTTATTTTACAAAAATTAAAGAAAACTACCAAAAACAATTCAAAAAATCATAACAAAATACTCAACCAAAAAAATACAATTATGGGCTTTATGGACTCCTTTTAGTGAGAGGAATCCATTAAACCTAAAATCCCCAATTTTTATTAGGTAATTTTGGGTTAATTTAAGTTTAAATGAAATAATTAAACTCAAATTAATCATAAAACATTAATCCAATCAATATAAAACTTTGGAGAACTGAAATTGGGGTTAAAATATACCTTAAGAAAATTTTTCATGATTAATTGCAAAGTAAATCAAAAGATATTAAATTTCCAATCTCAAACTATAATTTTAATAAAATAAATTAACATTAAATTAACAAAATCATGTAAAATGATAAAGACACCTTAAATCATCCTACTAAACATTAATGAACCTAAAACTACCACTAAAATTCACTAAAATCTAATAAATCATAAAATGATCTAATTTATCATTTAATTGAATTAATTAATCCAATTAATAAACCTTAACTTAGCAAAATCATAACAAATCAACCAAAATTTTAAAAACTTTAAATGAACCCTCAATGATGCATCTTCGAGAGAGGAATCTAAGAAAAATAAAATTATTTAGTAATTCCTTCTAAATTAAGCTTAATTTAGGTTTTAATAAAATAATTAAGACCTTCATTAATCCCAAATCATGCATATGATTAAAATAAAACATTAGGAAACTTAAATTGGCAAGGAATCCCACATGCCATTAAAATTTAAAGGCTAATTGACCTCTTAATTAGAAGTTATTGAATTTCTAATCTCTAGGTCGATTTACATGAAATAATAAAATTAGAAAAATATAATAAATTATAAAAATTCATAAATTAATCTGAAACATCTTCATCAATATCAAAACAACTAAGGACAATTTTCAAACACTCTAAGTCAAAGAATTTGATTAATTACAAACTTAGGGTTTAATGGAAACCATTAAAAAAATGCAAAATACAATCAAACCTTAAAGTTAAAAAATTATTAAATTCAGGTTAAATCAATTAATGGAATCTTAACACATAATTAACTTAAATTAAGATTGGATTAAAACATTAACCTAAATGTATTAAGTTAACATAATTAAAATTAAATAAACACAAATTAAATTTACATAGACATTAATAAAATAAATAATAAGATCAATTTAAATAAAAATCAAACTTAGAAACATTTAATCAAATCAAAAGAAGTAGAAAAGATTAATAAAATTTTAATTCCAAAATAAAATAAAAATATTTCTCTAAAGTAAACTCAAACCAAATCATTTAAAAGAATCCAAAGAAGGTTAATTAAGATACTTAGGATCTTAGTTAGACCTTTAGAATGAACCTTCATCTCAGGGTGAAGGCTTCATTCTATTAGGATTTAGAATATTTATTAGAATGGGTTCCACCCAAAGTGGAATCTACTTTAGTCTTCATTATTGAAAACTTAGAATTCATTTTAACAAACAAGTGAATTTAAAAAAATGAAAACAAGAATCACAAATCATTAAATCATTTGAATTAAAACCATCCAAAGGTAAATCAAACAAAACTCAAAACTTAAATTGAAACTTGAATCTAAAAAGTCCTAGCAAAGTCTTACCACACAAACCAAATTTCTTCACACACTAGATTACTAGGTCATGGACCCTAGACATAGGTTAGGTCTATTTGTGATGTTATGTGATGTGATGTGATATTTTTCTTATTTTATAGTGTACTATTTTAGACTAGAGGTCTAAGATTATTTGCCTATTATAATGGATGGTAGGACACTCTCTTGAACTAATATTGTCTTTTATAGAGGGTTGTGGTAAAGGGTTTGCTGTAATAAATTATAAAATTGTCATTTGTCTGTAGGTACTGAATAAATTCCTAATATAGCTTAATAAGACAAGTGGGGTTGGCAATCAACTAATGTTAAGCCTGTATGTTCACAAATATAATTTCTCGTGTACTGTTTGCATTTTTTTTATATTTGTTTTGCAAGGTCTTAAGATTTATTATTAAAATTTAAAATGTAGCCTGAGCTTAGAATTTTGTTAGGATTTATTGGTTCTATGAATAGCAAGAGCTGACCCTACTAGATGGTGATCCTTTGTGAAGCCTATAGAGGTCCCTGAAGAAGGAGATGATCCTAGAGAAAGACCCATAGATGTTGACTTATAGTTCTAGGTTGAGCTGTATAAGAGCAAAGCACTATTACCAATTTTTCCCTTTCTTCCAAGGTGTACAATGTTACCCGACCACAATGGCCTATTCTTTAATTTTATTTAGTTAGATTTACTTTGGGTGTGTAATAGAATCAACCTACTTTTCTAGGTTTCTTTCTATGCTGTGTTTTCTGTGATGACTGCCTAGATGTTTGGCTCTTAGAAAAATTAAATTTTTTATCTAACATAAATCTAAGCAACTTAAGCAAAAATAAAGAAATTCAAAACTTCTCACAAATTCAAGCCATAAGAATAACATAAAATCAGTTAGAAATAACAAGCTTTTGCAAATCATGTAGCATATTATTCTAAATTCTTGAATTGAGCACTTCGCCTATTGCACATAAGGGGCTTCTAACCTTTAAGGATAACCGCCTTCTTGAGAAAGTCTATCTTCTCTTCTTGATTTGACCCATGACTACTTTTAATTGCATACCATTTAGGCATAAATTGTATACCCCAAGGCCATAAATGAATCATGAGTCAAAACATCCAAAAGTTGAAAAATATTACATTAGTTAGGTGCATTTCTTGCTTGACATGATCATAGGGTTAGAAAATGAGTCTAAGTTCTTAGATTCCTTCCTAAAATACAACAGTCTAGTCATCTTGCATATATGAGACTTAGCATCATGGATTTAAAATTTGCTTAGGTGGTGTTAGCTGGAAACCTTTCAAGGTGGGTTATAAATCTAGAAGAGTTAGGGATAAGTTTCCTTCCTCAAGTGAGAGAAAGAACCAATAATTTCTAAAAGTGAAACTAGGTCAAGCTTCTAATTTGTATTAGAAGCACATATATACTTAGGTTCTGAAGCATCATCCTCTGAGTAAATCTTCATCCCTAAGCATTTCTACAGTCTTCTACTACCAGAATCTAGTCCTAAATTTCTAATAAAATGTCAACTCAAAATAATATTAAATTAAATTTCATAATTTAAAGCCCAATGATATGATAGTTGAAATGTCTACTAAACATCCCAATATATGTACGCATTTCCTACTTAATCCCGATTGACTTCCAAAAAAACTCTTTCCACTTTGGATCGTTCCCTTTTGAAATTCCAAATTATCATTTGCCTTTGAAAACCAACTTAGAAATCTATAGAAATAATAGCCTATTTCTTTAATCAAGAGTATTTTTTAGGAAAAGACCCTTCATTCTTAAGATGTAATTAACTATAAGGATTGCCCTTATAGGGAATTGGAAACCTAGTTTAAAATAAACCCTGCTCTACTTTCTTTTGTGGTTCAGGGAAAAACTCTTTGGTATATTGAAGACCCATTAGCCTTAGGAGTCTTTTATTAAATGATCAAATCTATTATAGGATAACATGTTTATCTTTCAGGACAATATGTTTATTTTTTAACGATGAGTTTGATCATCCAAATAAGAAATTCTTAAATTCTATATTATGTCACAAATTTTCACCACAGTCCTTTTCAAAAAAAATAAGTTTTTTTTATATAAATATCTTAACACACTCAGCATTTACTCTCTCATTTTTCTCAAATTGAGGGCAAGATAGAGAGAGAGAGAGAGAGAGAAAACTTGGATTCATGGGTCTTATAGTCGATTTCGTCCATCGGACTAGTTAGAAAAATTGTAAGGCTCTAGGTAGGCTACTATTACCTACTCCATGTTTTAATTTTGTCGCTTGTGTGTGCATTTTTGAATATTTTATTTGGTTTGATTTCTTTTAAACTCATATCTATAAAAATTTACAAACTTTTCACCATGTAAATTTTGATATGTTATAGAATGAACTATGTTGAATATATGGACATAAAAAGAAAATTTTCACCAAGCATTTTATATTTTATAGTATTTTCTATATTTTAGTGAGTATATTGTGCCTAATAAAATAAGGTATAAAATAAGAAAAGCTTCAAAAATATTATTATGGACATTGCATAAAAATAGTTTTGTAAATTATAATTGTTTATATATGTATATAAATTTGCCTATAATTTTTACTATTAGTTGTACTTATTGATATTTACATATTTCTACAACATATTCAATGATGTTTATATATGCTAAAAATGATAATATTCAACATTAAAGTATCAAGGTATATATGCCAAAAGGGAAAGAAGGTGGGTAAGTGTAGGTGACTAGATAGTTGAATTTTATGTGCATTCATGTAGAACTAGTTATAAGGGCTTGGGCAACTATAAAATTATTCATCTACGTGTTTTATACGCCTGAATAGATGTGAACAAGTGAAGATATAAGTGTCGTAGAAATAGAAGAAGTAAAACATAAATATGAATAAGTAGAAGTGGAGGTATATGGGGAAAAATAAATTTATAAAATATTCTAAATAAAGAAATGAATTATTATTTCATATTGTCTTATTTTATTTTTGACATCATATTGCTTACACTGTTGCTTAACATATGCTTATGATCGATATTAGTTTTTATACTAACATTATACTTAATAGACATAATAGATTCATTTAAGGTACATTTTATTAGTTTAAAAAAATTGTATTTTAAGTAAATATTTATTTATTATTATTATTTTTTTGTATATTAATAATGTAACTGACTTCGAGCAACCTATTGAACTGTGGTTGCTCACCCTTGTTATTTTCACATGTGTTATTTTAGGATAGGATAAGTCTCAGGTTAAGTAGAGGCTAGTGATTACTGTTGAGAGCCTAATCTTAGGTACATAGCTACTTTAGATATATTTTTTTGACAGTCATGATAGTATACGTATTTTATTGGTAGAAGAATTATAGCATGATCATTGTTTATATTCTTTTCATTGTATAGTTGTGATATATCTGATGTTGTCTACTTTTATTTTATAATATTTTGATGATAATAATGGTGTTGCGTTTGTGAAATTGAAAAAAAACAATTCTAAATAGATTTTAGGTATTTAATTAACTGTTATAATCTTGATATGATGTGACCAGCCTTGATATAATGATTTATGATTTGTTAGGTTGTGACAAAAATTATATTCAATGCAATAAGAGCTACTTTTGATGGAGTAATAGAAGAAGAACCACTAACCATAGAAGCTCAAAAGTACTACAAACTATTAAAAGTAGCACAATGGCCACTATTGGAAGGTTGCACTAACCTTTGAACTATTAATGATTGTAAAAATGTTTAGCATCAAAACTGAATTAAATATTCCACAAAAATATTTTATTCAATTTGCAAGTCTTCTTAAAGAGACTAACCTTAGAAAAAAATTAGTTCAGAGGACTTATACAAAATAAAATAGTGGTGTCCAAACTAGATTTAAGCTCTTAAAAAATTAATTATTGTGCTAACAATTATATGTTATGATATAAAGATAACACAATGGAGATAGGCTATAAATTTGTGGAGTATCAACATTTAGGCTACAAAGTAAAAAATAACATGGGCAGAAAGATGTTTCATACAAGAATTTATTTTACGTGTCTCTTATTCTGAGTTTTTAGAGATTATACACATCTATGCATTTTTGCTAAGTATATAAGATGACACTATGAGATAGCATGTAAATCAAATTTCTTGAGTCATCCATCAAATAAAGAATTATTGAAGCATTTCAACCATACTCATGCTGACTTTGATGTTGAATAGCATAATGCCAAATTTAGTTTATGTGATGTTGGTTTCATGTCATATAGTCAAATTGTGTTGTCTTATTCATGTTAGCCTATAATATTTACACTCTATAATCTACCTTTAGAGATATACATGACCACACCATTTATAATCCTCACACTAATTATATTTGAACCATAAAGTCCTAAAATAAATTGATGTGTATATGCAGCATTTGATAGATAAGCTAAAATCTTATGAGACTATGGTGCACTCATATATGATATCTTCATATAAAAAACTTCCAAATGAAGGTAACACTTATATGTACTATCAATGACTTTTCTACATATATAATTTTAAGCACTACTAGAAAGTTGGCATGTCCATATTACATAAATTTTTCAAAGGTATTTACTTTAAAAATAATAAAGAGAATTATGGTTTGATTATCATTATATGTTCTTACCTACTGATCATCCATTTAGAAGAAATAAGAATATATTCATCAAAAATAGAGTTGGAAAGTCCAAACCTCCATCAAGATTAATGTAGGATTTGTTATTACAAATTATTAGTTCAATCAAAAAATAATTATTTGCTAATGCTATATGATAGTCATCTTTAAGGTTATGGTGCAAATCATAATTGAAAAAAATAGTTCTTTTTTATGATATACCATGCTAGAAGACCAATTTGATTAAACATAATCTTAAGATTATGCATATAAAAAAAATTTCTTTGATAATATATTCAACATTATGATGAATGTCCAGTTGAAAGTAAGGATAATGTGAATGTTAGATTTGATCTGAAGGAATACTACAAAAAAAAAAGAGAGTTTGACCTTAAAGAGACTGTTAGTGATAAAGTTTTAAAGCCTAAAGCTAAGTATTATCTCACATCAATCAAGAATTGTTGTAAGTGGGTACAATCATTGAAGTTGTCAAATAGGTATGCTCCTAATATAAGTACATGTGTTGATATGAGGGTAGGAAATAAATTTGAAATGAAAAGCTATGATTGTCATATTTGTTTTGGTCTTTATTATCATTTGCATTTAAAACATTATATAATCAAATATTGAATGTTTTAATTGAGCTCCTTATATTCTTTAAGGAACTATGTTTAGCTCATTTAAATAATGATGCTCTAAGACAGCTTGGAACAAATATTCCACTAAAGCTAGAGAGAATATTTCCTCATACTTTTTTTAATTCTATGGAGCACCTATCAATACATCTACCCTATGAGGTCTAGTACAATATTATTGAATGTATATATTTGAGAGGTATTTTTTAATTTTTGATTTGTTTAATATTAGCTAAAGTTTTTCTTACAAGTTTAATTTATCTAGATAGGCAACACATACGATCAAAGATATAATAAATAGCACATATGATGGTACATATGTATCCTAGAAGAAGAAACAAATAGAGGTGGGCGATATATGATTCAGAGAAGTCGAGATATTAAGTATTTTCTCTATAGTTATACAATACATGATGCACTAGCTTAATGATTCTCATTAATATGTTTTATATTACAAAAAGAATTTGGGTGGCTGCTAGGGTACAACAAACATATCAAAAGGAACTTTAAGATCAGAGGTGATGCTCATTTACATGATTTGTTTACATACATCTGTAAGTCTAGGCAGAGGCCTATTTAAATTAGAGAGAAAGTGAGAGATGAGCTCTATAGAGCCTATGCTTCTCTTGACTTTGTTCACAAAAGGGAGCAAGCAAAACAAAATCGGGCATCTGTTTGTGGGGTCATGGGAAGCTCCCTAGATATTGGAGGCTCAGTTATTTGTATTGAGTATAGGAGAAGACTGGTAAGTCTTAAGAAATGTATGTTAAGAAAAATCTTATAAGCACTATTTACTAACTTAGTAAATATGTTTATAAAAAAGGGTGTTTTGAAAGAGAATCCTGCTGCAAAGTTGCATGATAGAACACATCCTTAATAGGTTGACCAACAGTGGTTTAATGCCAAGTCACAAAGAACATATGTAAGAAAATTATTTATTTTTTGAATCACATTCTAATAAATAATATATTATGTTTTAATTATATCATAATATTTTTTAGGATGAGTACATGATGTTAAAGGGTGCAAAGTTAAAGTTCTACAAGTGCAAAAAGTTCAAGTAGGCAATCAAAGCTGTCAAAGTTTGATATATAGAGAGAAGCTCTTGGAGAAAAAAAATATATATGGCATAGGTTTGCACGGGTTGCCATAAATTTAAACAAAAAAAAATTGATGAAATTTCTAATTTTTGATAATTTCTCCCATTGTCTTTCTATTGAGAATGTAACAAAAATTATTGATGAAAAATTAGTCAAAAAATATTTTTATTGACGAATTTTTTTATCGAAATATTGTATTTTCAACCAAAGATTTATCAAAGGATCTAGATTATTATCCATTTTAAATTCATCGATAATTAGAATTTTTGATGAAAAACTTGATAAGGCAAAATAGTGCATGAAAGTGCACATATCATTCAAGTAATATAATGATAAGTAAAATGTTATCCCATGAGGATCTTTTATAAATATTTAAATCAATTACTAATCTTATACTAACATAACTTTTATCCAATCATATCAAAATGCAAAAAAAAAGGTTTAAATTAGTGAAAATTATAAAATTTATTTATGAAAATATGATTTTTTTTAATTTATAGAAATTGTATGCTCAATTTATGAAATTTTGTCTATTAATATATAAAATGTAATTGTAACTTTAAATTTTATAGTGTGTCAATCAGGAGCATCTTTATCTTTTCATCTATCTCTTAATCAAAATGACCTAATCACTATAATTAATTTGTTATATTATTATATATTAATTAAAATATGTGATTACATTATAATCTTTTTCCTATACTGCAAATCTCTAATTAAATATCTTATGCCTATGCATCTTTAAAAGATTTGTCTATTTTTTTCTAATTGTTCCACTAGGACTCTTCTGATATATCTAGTTCACACTAAATTTTTACATCCTAAATGGTCAGATCACAAGTAAATAAAGTAATTAATAAAAGCATAACAACATAATAATTCTGCACAAATAATTTTTTTATATATTAAACTCAAATTTTACATAAAACAACACAAGCTAATCATAAATCTAGCACTAAAAATTTAATTACTCATTTAACAAAATGGAGTGAAGATTGGCATGTCATAAACATATGAGATTGTCTAAGATGATCAAAAAGTAAGAAAATGTAGAACCAAATAGGATCTTCTAAATTCTTAATTCTATCCTTTTGCCACCCAATCTGAATCCTCCTTTATTGGATCTTCTCCCTTTTTAATATTCAACACTAACAACACACGACATTATGAATAATATAATAGAAAACACTCTTGCACACTTCACTTGAAGTCTCACTCTCCAAGTGATATTATACTCACGAACACATATAATACTTACATGCACACTTGCCAAAACTTTTTCTCAATGTAAATAGACCTCTATTTATAAGTGTACCACTCCCCTATCAATTGCCCCTACATTTATCTAAGCAACTCCCTTGAATTATCATAGAAACTTCCTAAGTCGACCGCTGAAATTGCTCAAAACTAATCTACTCGACTATAGCACAGCGATGTTGGGTTCTAGTTTTCTAGCACCATGGTGCTCATACATCAGGGCCTAAGCACTCTGCTCACTATCTTGTTGCTTAAATTAAGATCATTTGACATTGTAGTGCTGATCATATAGCCCTTAAGGTTCTTTTTTTTTACTATTTTTAGGCTGAAAATTTTCTAAGTCCTTAGTGTTGTGATGCTATTTTTCTAGTGCCCAAGCATTGATGTTACTACCTTGACCTGAAAATTAGAAGAAATGTAGTATCATAGTGTAGGTTATTTAGCTCTAAGCATCGTACTTATTGTCTTTAAGTAATCTTTAGGTTTCTTTAGGCTCATTCAAGTGCCATGGTACTTCTCCATGCAATGCCTAGGCACCTTACTATCTTGTGCTCTAAATCCTTGGTACTTCAACACTGGAACGCTGCTCATTCAGTGCTTAGGCACCGTCTTTACTGTCTTAGCACCCAAATTCCTTCATTCTAGTGCAATGGTGATACCTTACACAGCTCCTAGACACTAGACCTTAAAACTTAAATTTTCATCTTTTTTTCATTCAAATGAGAATTTCTTGTTAAAAAAATACAAAAATTATTGAAAATAATCACATCTTAAGATTAATTAAGCAATAGAGTATTAAAAGAATATATAATTTACTAAATTTAAATGCATATCAAAAGACCTTGTTTCAAACAATTTTTTCCACCAAAAAATATATAGTGAATATGACGACTTAGTTTTCCTATTATGGTGATTATGAACATGCATGAAATTTTTTAATGAAATGACCACATAATTCCTTAGAATTGTAATATGACATCCATACTCACGCACAAGCATCTAAATTCATACATACAATTAAAGAATATAATGTATGCCATAATAAATTATGATATACCATAACATTAATAGATTGTATAAGGAGTTAAAGCAAAACTAACTTATATGATAATCATATCTATTAAAATATGTAATATATATTTATATATATACGTCAACTTACACTATGGCTTAAATACCAGTGAAGCACAAATCTTGATGTCGCGATATGATTTTGAGTGAAAATCGTATGCATTTAAAATATCATTAGAATCTTTGGGACATCAATTAAATCCCAAACAACTCCCAAATATGGAGTGTTTATAGTCAAATCGGCGTCTCGGCAGCGGATCTAACGAGCCTAAGATCTCATAATTACTTCATTTGAGCATCCAAATGCTCAAAATACATCAAATGATCGAAGGAATCATCAGCCGTCCTCGAAGTGGCAGACTTTCATAAATTCTGAATCTTTCATCATCATAAATGGGCTTCATGCATGAGGGAGGCATGAAGAGCCAAGAGGAGATGAAACAAGTGAAGAAGAGGCTTGCTCGGTCTCACCACCACCGCTATATCCTTAGCCGTCAATCTGCCAAGGAAGAAGAGGAAGAGTCAAGCAGAGGAAGAGCGAGCAAGGAAGAAGAAGAAGAGTCCAAGCAAGAAAAGGAAGAGTCAAGCAAGAAGGAAAGCCAGTGAGGAGAAGAGAGCTCACTTAAGATCCTCAAGCAGATCAAAGCAAGATTGCACTCTCATTTCGTCATCAACCATATATCACTGTCTCACTAATTGTATTATTTGAAGTTAGCATCTTAATAATTTGATCATTGTTACACTTTTATTTATTTCTCTCTCATATGCAATTCGATCTGTTACAGATTTTGTACTCAAACAGATACATAGTGGAAGCTTTTCTTGGGCAGTGGTTTTCCTCTTTTGAGGTTTTTCGTTAAAATGCAGGTGTCTCTGTTACTCTTTAATTCTTTGTCTGGACTTCAAAGGCTAAAGTAAACTTTCACTTTTACATGGTTTTCAGGAACAACACTATTAAATTTATGTGAAGTTGATGAGTGCGCTCACTTAATGGTTATATGCGTCAATTTTCACTATTTCATGCATTTTCTTCATTTCAACCCAACTGTCTGTCATTGTCCAGCAAAATCTTTGTTAGTTGTTACAGTTCTTGGAAGTTCTTAATCTGCACGAATGCCCAATTTGCCTGTCCTTAAACACTTGGAGTCCAATCTGAGTACCTGCTCATATGCAGTTTTTGCCTGATCACTTGTCTGAATTGAATCATGGTCGACCTCACCATAAGCTTTTCCATCGGTTAGATACATTAGAATTATGGTGTTTTGAGTGAGCATCAGCAAGCTTATAAAATCTCATGCTACTGAGGATTTGGCCTTGAAGCCTTTCGATCAACTCATATTTCTTATCATTATCATTATTAGTCATATCCCAACTATTTCTGTCAGCTTATAGCTTTGAAACAGCTGATGATGATGATGATAATTGAGAGATGATTTGCAAGTTAATGCTTGTGGGATCTTTCATTATCATCACCATCATTAATACTAATTTCCTCAGGCCCATTCCTGCTCTACTGAACTTTTTGTTCACAATTATTGAAATTTATTATTTAGAGATTTTTCTTTGGTGCAACCCGTCTGATTATTATACATTTGAGTGCCTTAATGATTTATCCACCCCACAAAAACATAACATCAACTCGATATTAAAGAAACAAGAAAATCACCTTTATCTAATGCAGTGTTTAGTCATTTTCTTATTTCTAATGTTCTGATTGGGGTTAAATTTTTTGGTGGTAAAAAGTAAAATATTATTACTCTATGCGTTTTTTCCTCGGTGGAACTGAAAATTCCAGCAAAGCAAAGTAGCATCAGCATAGGGAGTAGTTCCCCATGACTGTATACTTTCATCATCTTCTATGGAGAGAGATGCATGCCTCGATCTGGACCTCAGCTGACCTCCCTACATCTAATCTCTGGAGTGACAGCAACTTAGATGGCAGTCTGAGTGGGTCCCTCATCCCTGTAGTGGAAGCAGGAGACGAGGAATGTAATATGTAATATGCTCATATGACATTTCACCTTCTCTTTTTCTCATATCACCTTCATTGATAAAGAAGAAAATAACAATTTTGATTGCAGAACAAGACCTTTGAGCATTCATGGATGATACATCTTAGACATATGATTACATAGTATTAACAGACACTGTCTATAATGATTTCCAGCTATTGATTAATATCTAATATTCTAATTATTTGATAAGTTAATGGAGAAGGCTTAACGTTTCAAGGGACTTGACAGCCTTTATCTTCTGTGGCGCTGGTGATGGCTGCAGTGAGTGCATGAACTTGCAGTTTGGGCACGAGGGAGATGAGCGGTAGAGCATGACAAGGAGGTAGCAGTTGAGGCAAACAATGGCAACCATGCCGCCTCCATTGTCAGATCCACTGTGCTTTATTGTCTCATCTATCGTGAGAGAGCTAGGCTTTTCCTCTTCGGAGGGCGGAAGATTTGAAATGTTGAGATCTAAGTCAAGCTTCTTCTCCTTCGGCTTCACCCAGCTTTTCTTCAGTGTTTTGCTATTCATGCAGTACATCCTGCCAGACTGCCATGGAAAAATAACCGGGTTTAAATTGGAGGAAGACGAAATTAAGCTTATTTATACAAAGCTACCATGACAACAACAAGAAGGTTACCAAGAATTATGAAAGAGGCAGAAAGAAGCCTTACTTGGAGGTCTAGACACTGCTCCCAATCCACGGGGAGTGGACTATTGAGCTGGAGATCTATGTTTGTTTGAATGCTGTTGGCCTGCTCCCAGCTCGGAAGCTTCCTCTTCCTAACATTGTTTGCTTCAGATTCATAAGAGGAGCTATCGGCGAAGGAAGACAACGAAGGGCCTAAAGAGAGCTCGGGATGAACCATGAGTCTTGGAGAAGGCAAGCTCCTATGAGTAGTAACAGTTGCGATCTTTTTCTCCTTCAGTAAAGGCAACTCTCTCTTCGCTCGTAGAAGAAGCTCCTCAACCATTCTTCAACAATTCCCTACTTTTCTCAGCTATATATGGATAAAGGATCAGTAAACAAGAGGAAGACGGAGAGTGGAAGAGCAGGATAATTGAGAAGTGAGTGATAGAAAGGAAGAGATGAATAAAGGACCCGAGACCAAGCTCAACCTCCCTCGTTGATAAAGACATGCAAGAGGAGGCGTGGGCACTAAATAAGGTTATTAAATGGCATTCATCCGTATGACAGCCATTAAGAGGAGGTCAGGCCTCGCATTTAAGTTGAGATGTAGACGCACCTTAAATGCTTCATATCTTTTTTTCCCTCTCTCCCTCGCGTCACTGCTCCCTTACACTCCATTCAGAGCCTCCCTAGCTACTCAGCAAGTTGTTACAATAGTTTCACTTGCCAATAAATCAAATTGCCTCTCGCTCTTGGCACCTTTGGCCTCTTCAAATGTGATTGATGGCATTGAGGTGACTCTGCCTAAGAAGAACCATGTCAATTAAGCCCCCACATTGCTTTTCTGCAGCTTTAAGGAACTCCAATACAGATGAGCCTGATTTCATTCTAATCAAACCAAAAAAAACTGATTAAGACATAGGACATATCACTTTCTTTGTGTCACCTCATATATATCACTATTACTTGCTTTGATCTTCTGCTCGCTCTAAACTCAATAGTCTTAGTCTTAGCATCTGCATCAATCATCAGAACTTGGGTAATAAATTGAACGAGGCGCTGAGGAGGGAATAAATATGGAGTGTTTATGGTGCTGCTTCTACCCACCTAGTTGATCGAGTTCCAACCGTAACAATAAATTGTAGCACCCGTTGTAGTCATTGGGCCCTGAAAACATTTAATTGTTTTGATATTTTTTTTCAGAAGGCATTGATGCATCTCACCCAGACCCCATTGACGTATTGGAATGCTAATATGATTTGAGCATCTGTTTCACTATATGCAGTTAAGATGCATTAAATAGAAAGGAGATTATTGGTGAAGTTGCAGTTTAGTGCGTTAAAAGATCTATCTAAGAACCTATAACAAACAGGTTTTCGAGCTTGGAAATCTGTTTCAAAACTGATGGAAAATGAGTAGTATTTTGATGTTTTGTTGGAATTTATATAGTTCAAGTGTGGCCTGAGGAGAATATCCTCATAGTTCAATGGAATTATATCTTACTGTTGCGAGGGGATAAGGCTGTTGTAATTTAAACAAAACCAGATTATTGTTTGCCCTAATCTTATATTGTTGTTCACCACATCAGGAGTGAGATTATTCAAAACTATCTTGTATGTTATTGTGGCTCATCCCATTATCATATGATATATTAGAGGATAAAATGACTCTTATGAAAGAATATTTTGATCTCCTGCGAATCATTACAGTATAATTTTTCTTATGCATGGTACGTTGAAGTACCAAACTATCCTCCATCTAAAGTTCATAGATATGGAAGAAAAATTGGTTACCCACCGTCTCTTAGCTCAGTTTCTAAAAGAGAATCCTCAAAAAATTTATGGGTGAGAAAGTAAATTACGACGTGTGTGATGAATGTGAATAATTAATTAGCACGACATACAGATGGGTGGGGTGTTGGGTGGATACCATTGCAAAAAAAAAAAAAAAATTGGTTCAAGATATTCTATTCAAAATGTTGTTAAACTAAGTTTTAAAATTCTTGGAAATATTTAAAATGAGTGTAAAACATGAATAATTAATTCATGTTTATATATTATTAAATTTAAAATAAATTTACGAATTTTAAATATCATTATTTTTAAATTTTAATTAGAATAATCTCTTTTTTTTTTTTAGTAAATTTCTCTGTTGCAAATATTACGTGCAAGCTTTTGAATTCTTACCAAAACTTTATGAAAATATGTATGCTCTTTGATCTTCTAGTCCATAGATTAAATTACACATAAATAAGATGTTCTTGAGGAGCAATTTCTTGAAAAAAAAACTCATTATGAAATTTGACTTTATATGCCTCATAATACCTGAAATTGGTAAAATATATCCATTATTTAGAAAAATATGTTTGAAAGTCCATTTAGGACAAAAATATTACCATTTCATAGAAATAGAAATATAAAATCTGATGCAAAGATTATGCAAACTTTCAAACTAGTCGTTCTTCCCCTCTTCCCAATGCCTTCTGTCTTTTTCTGATCGTTGTTTGAGTGTAATCAAACTTAGAAAATTTCAAGGTAAATTTTTTGTCCCTATCTCTAACTAGTTGTCCAAGATTATTGATATTATATATTTAATTATTTATATTTAAAAGTATCACTTGCACTCTAACCCCTAAACCTAAAATGGCATTAGTTATCATGTACCTTTACTCAATGCATGCTTGAAACTTAATTGAACCTTTTCCAAACTTGGTTCGAAGATTATTTGTACAACCAAATAAGGTCCAAATAATATTGAAAAGGTTCAATTAAGGTAACAATGGTTTAATGGTTTGAATAAATTCAAACAATAATTGAAGGAAGCTCGAACAATATTCAAAGATGACTTGAACAAGATTTTAGAGAGATAAGAATAAGATTCAAACATCATTCAAAATTATTTTAACATAAGTAGATTAAAGTTTGAATAAGATTTGATCAAAGTTTTAATATTGTTGGAATAAGGAATGACAAGCTTTGATTACAGTTGGAATATGGTTCTAATAAGGTTTCAACAAAAATCAAATTTCATTTAGTCATTG
Organism: Cymbidium sinense; assembly: GCA_021442155.1. Taxonomy (NCBI): domain Eukaryota; kingdom Viridiplantae; phylum Streptophyta; class Magnoliopsida; order Asparagales; family Orchidaceae; genus Cymbidium; species Cymbidium sinense. Next base: position 152,283,020 of record CM038220.1, on the reverse strand, counting down.
CTTGAACATGGTTTGATTTGCATTACTTTGACCTCATTATATCTTTTGAAATTAACTCATGTAATTATTTAATTATATATACAGATGTTTACTCTAATCATATCTATAAAGAGGGATGATGCTCTTTCACTCACATATATGGTTTGTTGTCATTGAGTATATTGCTAAATAATTTAAGGCTAATGACCTTTTGCTAGTGCTCAACCATCCCCCTTCAATCTAATCTTCAAGTGTCCATAATTATAATTCTTTGGGGAATTATTTCATCAATTGTTATTAAAGATGATTTGTAATAATGAGAGTGTCGACTACCTCATTATGTTTGACATTGAATGTAAGAACACAATATTTAATAGTGTCAAGTTTACATAAGTCACTAAGGTTGGAGGTCTGAGAATACCCCAAGAGAGAATTTAATAGGATAAGCAGAGTGGGCTCTTAGATAATTAGTTGAGTTAAAATAAAAAATTCAATAATTTAAACCTAGAGAGGGCATTGCTAAAGTGTAGTAAAAGGGGTGATATATGAAATCTCAAATAGTACCTCTTTATAAATAGTGTTATCCTCAACAATGATAAATTACTTGTTGTTTTTATTAAGATACTTAGATTGATTGAAGATTGAAAAGTTTCTTTTAGGTATCCATAAGCAAGAAAGTCATGTGAGAGGATATTAAGTAGGTTAAAGAAAGGCATGACATATTATGAGACCATTACCCAAAAGAAGAATGTTCAAATTCAATATAATATAATTAAAAAGGTACAAGCCTTTGAATCTATGTGTTAAGAATCTCCTTCACCAAATTGAGGCAGAACAATAATGTTCTTTTGAGACTTGGATGTCAAAACTAGATGATGATTGCGAGGGAAAGACATAAGTAATAAATATAAATGTAGCATGATTTCAATGGTTGAATACTCTTATAATATAGTTAGATGGTAAAGTGAAAATTCTTTAAACAACAAGTATAAGTTTTTGATTATATAACTATTATCTTCTATTTTACAGTACATTGAGTCTTTTGTACCAAATAAGAGCATAAATCTACCACTGCCCAAAGACTAATGAATTTAACATAGTTATTTTGGATGAATTATCTCAAGACAAAAAAAAAAATGCTCTTTCGAGTGTTGTAATGAGGCCATCATATATACATCATTAAAAAAGAAGTTCTTAAAGTTATATATTGATTCCAAACATATATATTTTAATGATTATAACAATATTTATTAGATGATTTATGAGATCTCACTTATAATGAAGGCTATAATATTGTATGAGTTTGATCCCAGTTGCTTCTTATCATAGACCTTATTGGTAAAGATGTGTTTATTTTACAAGTGCTTCCCTAAGTAGCTAAACATGTCATTACTATATCAAAATAAGTAGAAACTTTTTAAACAATCTATTTGGAAGTGAATGTCACCATAGATGAAGTTCAGAAGTCTATAGTTAGATAAGTCATTTTTAATTTAATTAAAAAACTACACAAACATTTATCACATATAATTTGATGAATGCCTTGTGTTGCAATTTTAGCTAACATTATGAAATATATGAGATGTAACACATAATTTATTTAAACAAAAAAATATTTTATAAATTATACCCACTCATATAAAATTCTATAAATTTTATCTTTGTATGGACTTATTTTGTGACAAAGTTGATTCATAGGTTTATTCAAGTATGATAAATTTATACAAATATAATTATTTTAGTTCATTTATATAAAATTATTGTAAATATTATTAATTCAATTTATTATTATTAGATTATTCTCTACTAAAATACAACTATTGAATTAAATTTTTTGTGTCATATCTATTTTTTTTTTCACTATATTGTATATATCTTATAATCTAATATATCATAGCTATTATATTTGTCATATAATAAATCTAGTAATCTACTATATTAAGACTTGTTTGAATGCATTCTGTTAAATCTATCATAAGTAAACTAGTTAAACCATGTACAAATATTTTTTTAAATAATATCTAAGCATTATTTAATTCATGTTTGATCTATGTTTTAACCTTGCTTGATCCTTGTTCAAAGATTTAAATAAAATTTAAGCATGTCTCATATAAAATTTAAGTATTGTTCGAACATTTCTCAAATACGAATCCAACTCTGTTTAAACAAAGTTCACAGTAGTATGAATCTTATTCAAATATGATTTGAATCTTGTTCAAACTTTTATCATGAGGTGGACATTAAATAAATAATTCACATCAAAAGTAGATATGTTTTAATTTGAAATGAACTTTTAGTTATATTCCCTTAATAAAACAAATAAATGACATATTTCTTAAATTTTTACTATCAAGAGACAAGTACAATCAAAATTTTCAACTCATCTTTCGTTAATATGTGCAAGGGAATATGAACCATCTATTTAATTTATTTAATATAGAAATTTTGGAATTTAAATTTAATTCAAGAGCTATATGAGCTTGTGGTGTTTAAAATTAGCATAGTGACATCATGCAAATCTTAGGAGGTACTTATTAAAATAATCAAACACAACATCAAAAAAGAATATACTACAATGGACTGTCTTGATTAGAGTAGTCAATCATAATCTTTATAAATTTTAATAATTATGATCAAAGGACTATCACAGTTTGAAAAATTAAATGGGAAGAATAAAGTAAGAGCATTTCATTTTAGAATCTAATAGAGGATAAATAAGAAGTACTCATGATACTAGGAAACATAATAAGTACCCTAGTTTATCCTATTGGTGAGGTTCGACATTATTAAAATAGATCATTATTATTATTTAAATTGATATTATATTAGAATGCTCAGGCTTATAATCTCACAACACAAGATTATGGATATGCCTAAGAGGTGAGAATTTATACCCATAGCAAAGAAGAAACAAGTTACTTCATATCCTAAGACTAAGAGGCTTTTGTCCAAGCTAAGAGCTTGGGTTAATCTAGTGAGAAAGAAACTGGGATATATTGCTTCACTTTTACTAGAGAGAATGAACATATCCTGACTCTTCTTGACTTTCAACTGCTTAGAAGAGTTACCAACTAACATCTCCTATGAGTTAAAATCATATGACTAAGTCTGATGAATGCAAGATAGCTAGGTTGATGTTTATAAGAATATGAATCTAAGAGCCTAAACTCACTCCTTAAATTCTAGTCATGATGGATATGAGCAATGTCCTAACTAATGTAATAAAAATGTATCTTTTATGAATTTTTAGACTCTCAAATTCTTACTCAAGCTTGAGTGGTCAAGTATGCCAATATGCATGATGAAATCAAGTTATGAGTCAATCCATAAGAAGGGTATTCATTCAAGAGGGTTACTAACAATGGACTTGTACTCCCCCTTATTGTATGATGAGTGAAGATCCTCTATACTCAAGGAAGGAAGGTAATATGCATGCATGATATTATGCATTCATCACATATCTATGATTTCTAAATATTTTTATAGATTAACTCCTAGGCTAAATTATGGTGAGATTATGAGTTATTAATTTTAATTTTGAGATCGTTAATTTAGGAAAGAAAATTTAATTCTTTAAAGAGCCTCTGATATCCAAACCATACAGTAAAACATCACACTTTAAAAAACTTAAGAAAATCATATAGTTTTTATTGTGCAATTAATGTAAACACTAAACAATCAATCAGATTAAAAGTATTAATAAAGAGGCTAGTGCGACAGGCTTCTACTATGCACCCCCGTAAAGAAAAAAAGCAGATTGCCTAGCTCAACTATTATACAACCCAAATTATAATAAATATTGCAACAAACTAAATGAAGTTTATGGGGTCTTCATTCTCTTTCTACCTCCAAGTCTTGAATCCTTCAAGCATCACATGATCTCACAAGTTAAAGCCTTCGAGTCATTATGCATCCCTATGACTCTAATCCTAATCCTATTATAAATTATATTTAAAAGTCTAATATAAAATCTAATGACACTTGAAAAATAGAGATTAGATATAATATACATACACACCAAACTAAGTATAATCCCAAACATTGGCACTTACCACCAATTGGTTAACAAGCCCACCTGTCCTAATGAGATATGCTTAAGAGGCAAGCAGCACCTGCAAACAAGAGCATTTAAATTTTTTATCCTTACAGATAACAACATTAGTCTAATATCACCCTAACATCTAGTCTACAAACATATATTTTATTATTCTATTAAAAATATTACATCACAAAATTGAAAATCAATCCACAGTAAAGCACCGTCCTAACTTGATTCTAGTATAGGTGGCTTATTATTCTAGAGTGTGTGCAAAGGCTTGTATGGTTGGCATAACTAAGCATTAAAAGTTTAAATTATAATTTGAATAATAAGTGTAAATAGTTAACCATGATGTGATTTTAATCTAGTTAATTAGTACTTTAGATGTTATTTTATATGGTAAATTTAATTTTGTTCAAGTTAGACTTAGTATTTTAAAGAGTGTGAAGATTTAACGATTTCACTTAAGATGAAACCCTTCCCTTTTCAAGACCCTACCTTAAAGTTGAATCTAATGACGTATTTTATGACTTTTAATCTTCTTAATTAATTGTTAAGACTTTAATTAACTCCTAATTTTGCAATAGATTTAAATGAATATATTATCACATGAGAGACTTTTTAAGATTAATGAGAATAAGTTATGCTTTTTCTAATTATATTATTCAACTTTTCTTTATCACATTAGTACTTTATCTCAAATAATGATTTAATTTTATTAGGAAAACATTGAATCTAATTTACATATTTCATTTTGGAAATTTTACATATTAATGTATGTATGTATGTATATGTGTACATTATCATAATATTGATTAAAGGGGTTTATATAAGTGTATAAATATATGCTTTCACAAATGTACAGGTATGAAAGATATTATGAATTCACATACATGAGTACACACAACATTGAAGGAGTGTAGATCACATATATAAGTAATATAAATTTTTAGTTATCATCATCAACCAAAGTCTATTTTATATATATATATATATATATATATATATATATATATATATATATATATATATATATATATATATATATATATATATATATTCAATTTACTTAAAGAAAGTACTTTGAGATTTACTAGTGATATAATTTTTAAATATGGATGCAAATGAATCATGAATCAACCATACATTTATAAATCAATAAAGAAAGGTGATTAAATATAACAAAGGGATCTAAGATTGAAATGCAAGTAATTCTATGGCTAGAACATTACATGACACCAATTTACGTCACAAATGACCAACACTTAGTGGGTCTATCTATGGTTTGAGAGCCATACCTCGCCGAAGCTCAAGACAGCAGAGAAATAAATTGAGGTAGCTTCTCCTTGAAAAGATGGAGCCCTGATGTTGAATGCTTAGTTTTCCTCTTCACCGGTGACTCCCGAGATCAAGCTTCACCGCTTTCTAGTTAGAGTTTGATCAAGCTCCTATCTTTGATGCTCAAATCAAGTGTTTCTCTATTTGTTTTAGTATGCTAAAGTCAAATGAAGGTGTAGGAAGAAGAAATTATGTTGGGGTGAAGTTATGGTGATGGTGATGTTTGGTGCAATCTGGTGGAAGGGGAACTTGGTGTTATTGGAGATGGGGCGTGTTGACCTCATTTTTGAATGAGATTAACACTCATCCCCTTAGCACATAGGTCGATCCTATTCCTAGACTAAGGAGCATCCCCTTGACACTTAAGACACTTTCTTAGTGCTTAGGTGAACCTAATCAAATTTAAATTCATTAAAATTTAATTCCAACTAAAATCAAATACATTTGAATTAAAATCTAAATTCAATTGAGCTTAGATTGACGTAATTAGCTAAGTTGAACCAATTAACCCATCTAAACCCAAGTCCAAGGAAAATCAAATAATAAAAATAAATTAAAATTAAATCAAATAAAAAGTATATAATCAATACATAAATACAAATAAATATGAATCTAAATTTAGGTGGGATACAAAGTGGATAATCTAGTCATGATACCAATTTTAACCAACTAAATTTTGGTCAAATTGAGCCATTTCAAAGGCTCAAAATCATAAAATAAATATGTCCAAGCATAAATATAAATAAATTTGAATTCAAAGGAAACTCAACTGAGTTAATTGGGTAACTTGACCTAAGTAGACCCAAATAGACTCTATTAGGTCCAAAATCAAACTAAATTGAAATTAATCCAAATTAAATCTCCTAAAATATTTTTAAATCATAATTGAACATAATTTAATATTTCTTTAAGTTTTATTTGATCACTTTGATCATTTGACCCAAATGAATTCAACTTTACCCATTTAGCTTAAATTAGGCCAAATGGGTCAAACTCAAAATCAACTTCAAATCAATTTAAATTAATTACTTAAATTATTTTAATCACTTGACCCAACATGATTGAAACTCAAAAACACCTTGAGTCAAATTGGCTATTTGACTCAATGAAACCCAAACATAACCCATTTGAGTAAAAATGGGTCAATTTTGTTTAAAATTTAAAACTAATTTAAATCAAATGAACTTATTTAATCCAAATAATCATAGATAATTAATTAATTATGATTAAATCTAAAACTAAACTCTAAGATGGTTGTTGACCTCATTTTTAGGATGAGCATCCTCCATCTTAAATAGGACTTCTCTTAGACTTTAGGTTCCTTGGTCTTAAATACATCTAGTGATTAGGTGGACACTTAAGCCTAGAGACTTAGAAAATTTAGCCATATCATGGCTTGGTGTGTTAGGAAAATTTTCCAACATAGCTTGAACAGTTCTTATTTTCTTTCTTAAAATTAAATCAATTCCAACTTAATTGATTTCCTCCAAACTCAAATCAATTCCAAATGATTAAAATCCATGATTGAAACTAATGATTGAAGTTCATGATTGAAATTCCAAGTTCAAAATATTTCCTAAGTCCCTCTCATGGACTTTGCTCAAATCAAATCAAAATCAACTCAAATTCAAGAATTTTTCCCACAACCCATTTATATTCTAATTTATATTCACATAAATAAATGAAATATATATTCAAATCAATCAAACTAAACTCAAAAATCAAATCCAAATTCTAAAAAATTCTTTCCTAAGTCCTTTAATTTTGGACTTAAGAAGTAGTTCAAACCACTTCAAATTCATAATTTTCTCATAACATTTATTTTCTAATTTATATTTAATATATATAAATGAAATATATTCAAATATAAAACCAAATAAAAAAAATCAAACTCAAACTCATTCAAAATTCAACCTAAGCTTTTCAAGTCAAACTCTTGAACTTAGCCAAATTCAAATCAAGCCAAACTCTTGATTTTTCTATATGATTCAATCAATCCTACAATCATGAATCCAAATATAAACAAACCAAAAATTAAATAAACATAAACTTTGCATCTTTCTTTTTTTCCATTTATCTCTTTTTCTACATGTATGTATTTAAGAAAAGTGGTATATTAGTCTGACAACCCTTCGAGAGGCTAAGTAGTACTAGTGTCCCTTACACTTGGTTAAGCATTGTACTCACTTATTCCTTTCATGCATACACATGTGCATATGAATAAAAGATAAAAGAATAACTCATTATCTATTTAATGAAAATCATGCATCATAAGGCATTCCAATTTTCTTAAGTAACATTTCTTAGCATTTATTATAAAGTGTGCTAAACATCTCCATTTGTATGTATATATATGCTTAGGATTCATTCATAATGCATGTTATACATGCTGGGAAATAAATGAAATGTTGTTTGTTTTGTGATATTAATTCACTTTACTTAATCTTAAAATATCTTTCTTTTTTAATTGGTTTGTTTAGGGAAAATCTAAAGTTAGGATTAATTAAAAAACATAATAAAAATTCACTAAACAAAATTAAATATGAATCTACTTTAGAAATTACTTAGGGTAAGGAAGAAAAGAGAAGTTCTCTTCTCTTTTCCCTCTCCTTACAACCTTTAGTAATTAAGTAGGTTCATTTAAACCAAACAAAAATTATCAAATAAAATTAACCCAAATTAACTAAACAAATTAAATGAAACCACCCTCTAAGTTGAACATTTTCATACTTAGGAAATCTAAACCTTAAATCCAAAGCTAAACATACCACACAAACTTTAAAGAGGACACACATTAGGCTAAGTCACCATTTATAGCTTTAGGTTAGAGCGGTGCATTGTTTGATGTTTGCTTTTGTTTAGTGATGTAATGTTTTAGTCTAGATGTTAGGGTGTATGTGCGTAGAATGAATGGTATGATAATTTAGTCTAATCATTATTTTTTGCAGGGGATTGTACTTAAGGGTTAAGTAATAAAATAAATATTTTTGATGCGGTGCTTATACCCCTAAGCATAATCAATAAGCCAGGTGGACTTGGTTACCCTGTGTGGGATGCTAAGTCTAATATACATGCTTGGGAATTGCATGGTTTTTTATCTAATCTCTATTTTGCACATGTTAGTTAGATTTACTTTTCCTTTTCATGTACTTTTATAATTAGGATTTTAAAATGATTGTTATGGGGGATTAGGATGAACATTGGTTATAAGATCTCATCTTATGTACCATGTGAAGCCTTTGGAGCAACCACATTCCAACCACCCAAAAGATGGAACCAAAGAAGAAAAAAGAAAAGAAGAAGAATGAAGAAATGAAGAATGAAGACCCCCATAACATGAATTTCCTTGCTTAATTGTAATTAATTCATTTGTAATCAGGGTTGTATAAGGGTAGAGCTACGCTACCCAATCTATTTTCAGGCTTGTGCGGTGGTGCCCAACCATAAATTTTATTTTTTTCTTTTGCGTTAGCTTTATAAAATTTTTGATGTTTTGTTTAGCTTGTGCATTAAGATGGCATCTTTTTCCTAGTTTCTTCCTTGCTTGATGTATGGCTTGGATGACGATTAGGCTCTTAGGGAAAAATAAATCTTCTGCCAAATTAATCAACTCAAAATTAAAAATAAATAACTCATAACCTCACTTAAAGCCCAAGTTAAAATCAAGATAAAAGAATTAGCAACCTCTTAACTGGATGAGTATTTCTTTTCTAACATCATGCATAACAGCATATTATTTCACTCTTGATCAAAGGGCTTCCACCTTTACCAGAGAACTTGGCTTGACCTGTGAGAGCTATGGTGGAAACACACCTCCTTATCTCACTGATTTTGGCCCATAATCTAATTTCTCATGCATTATGTATAAAAAATCCTATAGCCTGAGTCAAATGATTGTCTAAAATAAAAATAAAATATATGAAAAATTTGCATTAGATTTAGGTCATGAATTCATGCCATACATGATCTAGTCTCTTTAAGGAGTGTGTTTAAGGATTAAGTCTCATTTTAAATGAAACAACCTTATTATCTTGCATAAAGCATATGAATTGCCTATATTAATTTAAAATTATAGGAGTTAGTTGGCGGCCACTCCCATGCGATTATAAGTCTAACAGCCAAGTGGATTATCCTCTCTTGTAGAGGTAAACAAAATACTCATTTTTTTCTTAGATTTAGATCATGCTTTTGGCCCTCGCCAAAGCTCCCTAAATTTAGGTTCTGAGGTTGCTACTTCCCTTTAGAGACTACGAGCATAAATCCTCGCCTCTTAGGCATTTATACCTTGTATTATGGGAATTAGCAACATTAATAAAAATTCAACTCAATAAATTAATTCAATTTCAAAAATATAAAGCCCAATCATAGGGTAGTTTGAGATGCTTACTAGGCTTCCTAATATCCGAAGCATCTCCTACTTATTTTCATTTGGCTTCAATAAGAACTCCTTCCTCTTAATCGATCCAACTTGACTTTCTAAAAATAAACCAATCAATTAATAATCCTATCTTTTTGAAATCTTTGGAGATAATGATCATTTATTTTTGTCGAGTATTCTAAGGAATCTTATTCCTTAGGATGTAATCTATGAGGGCTTGCTCCATAGGAACTTAAACAATTTAAAATAAACTATACTTTACTTTTCCATGTAAAGTAGGGAAAATCTTGCATATAAGACCCATTGTCCTTAGGAGTCCTTATTGATGATTAGGTCCATTGTAGGTGGTGACTTATATCTTTCGAGATAGTACACCTCTCCTCAATGTCGTACCCGATCACCCTAATAAGAGCATCTGCAGATCTATGTGGTATCCAAATGCAAAGAGTATATTTCTATCTTAATTTTATTCATATAGATTGAAGATGGAAGTATACACTTAGAAATGAAAATTTATTTTTCTCCACAGATTTTTCTAGTGAATCCACTAGGGATGGTTCTTCTCTCCATCTTTGGTAAATGATCGTTATCTCTAAGTATCGATAGGGGGTTTGTACTTTTGTATGAATCTAAGACTATCTTTCTTCTTTCGTTGGCACTTAGCTTATTTCATCCTTAAGTTAAGCTAGCCAATATCTTTAGGTTTTAAGACCTCACCCCGTATTGGTCTTAAAACCCCTATTAGGTTCTCCAATGGGTGAAAAAAAATTTAATAAACAGAAAATATTTAAGGACTTCCTCCTTATCATTTTCATGGTAAGAAAGGTTCATTCTAAAGAGAAAGAAAAATAAATTCTTCATAAAGTCTCAATTTTCAAAAGCACTTTTTCAAGATACACTTAATAAAATATTTGCACTACATCTGACAATTTTTATAATTGTTATATGTAGAAACATTTCAAAAGTAAAAATTCCAACAATCATAAACTTTCAAAAAACCACAAAATTTGAAAATAGGTATTTTCCATTCAATACATTCAAATGTGTTGAATGGATGTTACATCTTCAAATAAAAATTACAACTTTAAAATCTCATTCAACACATTCCACATATGTTAAGTTGAAATTTTCACCTTTTCAAAAAGCATATGAAACCTCTCCATTCAATATACCCACATTTATTGAATGGATGCAAATCAAAATCAAAATAAATTTTCCAAAAGCACATATGAAATCCATTCAATATACCCACATTTATTGAATGGGTTTCATTTTCAATCAAAATAAAAAAAAAATTCAAAAACATATGAACATCTCCATTCAATATACCCAAATTTATTGAATGAAGATTTCATTTCCAAATAAAATGACATTATTTTGAAATTCCACTTAACATATTCCATATATGATTAGGTTGAGATTTCCTCTTTCAAAAATTGATTTCCATCTCACATACCTAAATTTGTTAAATGAAAATCTCTCTTTTCAAAATCAACAAAAATAAAGATTTTTCAAAAAAACATTTGGAACTTCCTTCTAGCATATCATATTTGCTAAAGTGAAGTCTCCAAAATTCAAAACATAAAAAAAAAAAAAAATTGAAACAGATTTTTTGAATTTCAATTAGCATACTCAAATTTGCTAAGTGGAATCTCCATTTCACAAAAAAAATTTTCAAAACACATTTGGAACTTCATTTTGGCAAACCATATTTGCTAAAGTGAATTCTCCCATTTTCAAAACAAAATTTTCAAAAGAAGCACATTGGAACTTCATTTTTAGCATATCACATTTGTTAAAATGAAGTCTCCATTTATCAAAAAATCAAACAAAAGAAACACATTGGATTTTCTTAGCATACCAAATTTCTAAAGATCCTACTTTCAAAATCAAATCAAAAAATAAAAAATACACTAGATTTTTAGCATATAAATTTGCTAAAAGTACCAAAATCAAATCAAAAACAAAAGAAACACATTAGGATTTCTTTAACATATCCAAATTTGTTAAGGATCTTATTTTTCAAAATGAAAATCTCTAAAAATAAAAGAAACACATTAGGATTTCTTTAGCATACCCAAATTTGCTAAGGATCCTACTTTTCAAAATCAAATTAAAATCAAAAGAAACACATTAGGATTTTCTTAGCATACTCAAATTTGTTGAGGATCATATTTTCGAAAAGTTTCAAAACAAAATATACTTGAATCATTCATTTTAGCATACCCAAATTTGCTAAATGAGGATTCCATTTTCCAAAATCATAAATGATTCACAAAAAAAGTAAATAAAGAAAAAGAAATAATTGTTTTCAAACACCTCACTTAGCATACCCAAACTTGCTAAGTGAGCAAATTCCAAAAATCGCAAATCAAAAATAAAATCAATTGACCCTTTACTTTAACATACTCAAATTTGTTAAATGAAGGGTCATCAAATAAGAAAATCAAAATTCAAATATGAACCTATGGAAGCATCTCTTCAAAAATATTTGAACCCATGTTCAACATACCCAAATTTGTTGAAAGAGGATTCTATATTCAAAAAATTCCTCTTTCCAATCAAATCTCAAAATCTATTCTAAATCTATTTGAACCCGACTTAACACTTTCAAGATGTTGAGTATGGGTCCAAATTTTAAATTCAAATTCAAAATCAACAGAAATCTAATTCAAGTTTATTTTCAACATTACAAACTTTCATTCAGTTTTTTAGAGTGGTTTGGTTTTAGTTGATCAATGGCTGAGATATGTGTTTACCTTTCCCATGGGATGGATCTGGATCGGGCCAACCTCCCTTCGGGCCCACCTCATTCACTTTGGATGAGGTTTTGAGGGGGCCCGGATTACATGTGAGGGCACTCCCCTCGCGACTGTTAGCAGGAGCATAGTGGCCGGGCAAGAGCCGATCATTCGGGTTGACATGCCATCAGATTCTTATATTCCCTCACTACAGAGGAAGGCAGTGGTTATTCCTATAGTAGCAGTGTTAGTACCAGTGTTAGTGCCAACTTTAGTGCATCTGATTGTTCCCCAAGCTGCCCTAGTCAGGGATAGCACCCACTCACTAACACCCTCAAAGGGTAAGACTCCATAGATTGTCTCCCCTACTTTTGAGGCTGGGTTTAGATCTTACTCTACTCGCCCCACCAAGACCCAAAGGAGGAACAAGAACTACATGATAAAGCTGTACCACACTCACATCGCTACCGAGATGGCGGCAGCTACACGATATGTTGTTGAGGAGTTGCTTACTTTGGTTTCCCCACTGGTAACAGTGAACCCATTCCATCCTCTCTCGGGTCGATAAAGGGATGCGGAGGATCTGCTTCACCTCCACGGTGGTTCAATTTTATACGTGTCAGAGTGGAGGTCATATGCCACCTTCTTCTAAGCAAGGTTAGCAAAGCCTACGAATGATCTAAGTATGGGGCTTAGTTTAATTTGAGATCTGTTATCACCCATAGTGTGGGGAAGCATCTTAGATAGGAGGCAGGGAGGCCCATATATCACACCGGAGAGAGGCATAGGTTTAGTCATGGTCGTGACCTCACTCGTTGATTTTCTGATCGATGCTAATTGCATCGATCACTAATAGAATTACCTGGACTACCCATCACGGGAGAGCTTTGTTTGAGAGTTGGTGGTGTCTCCACCACACTGCTCTACCCCCCGTCCATCTCTGATCCATGTTCCAACATCTCCAATTCTAGTAAAGGCCATGAAGGCCACATCGAGGGAGAAGAGAACCCCGTTGGTGATCCGGCTATGATTGAGAGATCCCATCCCACCCACCACTGTGGCGTGAGCTCTCCTCTCTCATAGTGGTGAAGAAAGAATGGCTGCATCATGGTCATCTTCACCACCACCACCACAGAGACATAGAGATGGTTACATCGGTTGTTGAGGGAGGGTGAGCTAGTTGCATATGATAGATCCTTAGTGTGACCCCGAGTTAGTGATCAGAGTGTATTTCTTCCGGCAAATATATACTCAGGGTTGATTCTCAGCGATGGGAGGTTGGTGCCTCCACATGATAGTGATCCCACCCCACCAAAAGTCATTTGTTGATTGACAAATCATTCTCTAGATGATGATATAGTAGCATTATCTCATGGAGAAGAAGAGATCTAGATATAGTCGATGAGGAGAAGATTAGCTTTGATCCCAATGAAGATGATTTGTTGGGAGACTAAGCATGAGTTTGCATGGTAGATACCAGGGGATCCCTCCTTAAAGAGTAGCAGACTATGGAAGATATTAAGCCTGAGCAAGAAGACCTACTCCCCACACCTCAGCCATAAAGCAAAAAAGATGAAAAATAGATAGGATGGAGAAGAGGCTTGAAGATCATTATCTCATGTAGTAGCATTAAATCAAGCTCGGCAGTTCATCCTACCATACAGACTAGTCACTAGAGTTGGTTGGTGCTTGTCTTGGACCCAGCCAAGACTTTACCTCCGATAGAGCATGGTAGCACCACATGTATAGAAAGGTAGTGGATAGTACCTCCATACAAGAAAAAGATATCAAGCATAGTTGAGCAGTAGGTGAAGGAAGCATTGCTCAAGCCCAAGGAGGATCATCAGTTCCAAAAGGTTGACCCTACTTGGAGGAATTTGATGCAATCCAATATCCTAAGGGTTTTGTGCCACCTTCTTTCAAGAATTTTGATGGTAGTGGGAACCCAAGGCAGCACATTGTGCATTTCAGAGCTAGTTGTTGCAATGTTGGTGGCAATGATGCTTTACTCTTCCATCTCTTCGTCAGTAGCTTAGTGGGTATAGCATTTGACTAGTACGTTGAACTTTGCAATAGTTTAGTGAAAACTTTTGCTAAGTTGGAGCAACTCTTTATCAAGAGGTTTGTTAGAGCTCAAAGGGTCCTTGTTGGCGATCTCGTTATGTGGCTCAACACAGGTGAGTCCCTTGTTGACTACATTCTCGAGATATAATTTGAGTATGAAATGTGAAGTCACTATCTGAATAACATGCCATTGAGATTTTCTAAAGAATATCCATGGCGTCGCCTTCATGCTTTAAGGTTTCACCATCAAAACTTTTGAGAAATTAATCAACAAAGGCGCTTATACAAGGAGGTCAAACAATTGCCTTTTCAAGACTAATTGCCCAAGACAAAGCCGTAGAAGGTATATGAGAAGAAGAGAATGTGATGGTAGACAAGGGAAGCAACTATTTAGATCGGTCAGAGAGACAACCTTAAGCCATACTTCCACCTCCTCTACCACCTAAGGCCTATCGGCCTCCATGGCCTCCATGGCTACTGCCTCCTCCTTAGCACATCATCAAGGCGTGATACACATACCCGTAGTAGTTATGGTCCACCTACTCTTTTGGATAAACTTAACAAGCTTTATTCATTTAAGAGGGAGGTAATCAAGAAGATCTTTAATAATCTGTTAAAGAAGCCTGATTTTTAACTACCAGAACCTAGGAGACCGGAGGAAGTGGGCAAAAGCCATGATGCTAACTTTTGCCCCTACCATCATATGCTAGGTCATATTTTGGAAGATTGCTTCACATTTAAGGACTAGCTTGAACATAGCTTCAAGACCGGTGTTATAGTCATCCCGAAGGAATACCTTGTGGAACAATCATCCAGTTTCATTAGGGTAATTCTTGGAGATACTTGCGATCCTTCCAAAATCAAAGAAGGTTGGGATATCTCCTTATCCAAAATCTCTAAGAAAATTTATTGAAGATCAAGAAACTTTTCTTGTATGTGCCTGAGCCAGCTCAAACCTCCAACATCAAGGAAGGTTTGCAAGTTGACTGAGCCAACTCAGGAAAGCTCAGCGGCCGGCGGCGGCATGTGCCTCAGGATAGCCAGTAGAACAACCACTACGAGTCCGACCTCGTCCACCATTGCGGCTACATCATGACCCTATTTCAACTAGTTCTTCTTCTTAGTAGACATCTTGTATCGGATGAGGGCATCAAATCCTCACCCTCTTACTTTACTTGATTTCTACTTTATACCTCCTATCAAATCCAAGAAATTAAAGAATAAAGCTAGCTTGAATTACATTAATGTCTCTTCTGATGGGTTGTCTGAATCTATTCTGAATGATAACTCTTCAAATCTAAATAACAACTATAATAATTCTAATCTTCCTCTTTCTGATTTAGAGTTGGATTTTCCTACTCTGAATACTACGGGTTTGCCTCTTGAGATAGACTTGGAATCATTCAATTCTGAGGGTCCCATAGGAGAAGTTGTAGGTGAGCCTGATGTGCAGGTAGAATCTTTCCATTACCTGCCACAAGAGATCACCGAAGTCAACCTCCATAGTGGCAAGGTTCTACCTCCTTGGGCAGCACCTCAAGATAGAGGAAACAAGTCATTGGTTCAGAGGATCGAGAAGCCCCTCCACAAGATGCTTCACCCTTGGATATGCTTATGGAGGATCAGCCCAAGGTGAACTACAACATCTTCTATCACTTAAGAAAGTTACCATCTAAGCTAAGCATATATGATGCCCTTGCCTTATCTAAAGAGATGAGGGAATCATTAATCAAGGCTCTCCTTGATCCTGAGATATGCTTAGCTTAGTTGACCATTATTGAGGAGGCACATTATTCCAGAGAAGCTCAGGGACTCACTTTCAAAGATGAAGACCTACTTCTGGGGGACATGGAGCACAACCGCTCCCTCTTCATTATAGTTGACATGGGCAAACTCAGACTTGCTAGAGTTCTCATCGATCCAAGTGTATCGGTGAATATTATGAGTCTAAAGACCATTGCTTATTTGAGGATTGACATCTCAACACTCTGAGGAGATCGGATGATATTGAGAGGAGTCAATGAACAAGGAGGGCTTTAGGTTCCATAGTGTTACCTTTGGAGATAGGGTATTTGGAAGGCAAGCCAAGTTTTATATCATTGATTTGAATACTTCATTCACCACTTTGCTCGGTAGGCCTTGGATACATCACAGATGATTTATCTCCCTCCATGCATCAAGTTTAGAAGGATGGGATTGAATCTGTCAAGGAGATGAAAAGCCATTTTTTTCGGTTAGAGGTTGAGATATATGAGGATGCGACCTACTATCTTTCCTCAAAACACCTTTCTCATGAACTTGGATAAAATTCAAATTCAAAAGAAAAAGAAAAGAAAAAATAAAATGAAAATCCAAGTGAACAAAGAGTGAAGAAGAAATAGAGGCATATCACATTCCACCCAGTTCATTCCATCATATGGACAGGCCATTAGAGGATTATATTCAGTTCATTGGAGTACCCCACTATTCATATAGACTTGGAATCAGCTGGAGGATGAGTCTAATGTGATTAGCATACCGACAACCCCTCTCCGGGTTTCATTGAGGTGACACTCAAGCGGGACAAGGCAGGGCCTCCATACAAAAGTATTTTGAATCAAATGTATGTAAAACTATCTGAGTTAGGAACCTTAGCTCTAACCTCACTTTCCCCAAAAGTTGAGGTTTAGTAGTTAAGGAATCCCTAAGTCTTCAATGATATGAAGCCAAAGAGATTCTTTTTTGGGATCATCCTCCTCAAGTCACGAAGTTGATGTAGAACTTGAGGAGAATTCATACAAAGAATTAATGGAATTATTTGACTTTTACTTGCCTTGTGTTCATAATCTTATATGAAAGGTTTGATTCCATACATGGTCTAAGCATGAGTACTTTGAAAAGTATGGAACAACACAGGGAAGCACAATCAGATGGGACTAGGATTGATGCGGTGGGTCTAGTTGACGAAGATGATTACTATTTGGTTGTCACCAATCATTTGAGTCGATAGGTTCTTTTCACACACCAACTCTTATGAGGATGTGTGTTTAGAAATCTCGGATGATCTAGATGATCTCCAAATCAAAGATGCACCACCGATTTGAAGAAGATCCATTCAACAATGACAAGCTTAAAGAAATCAACCTCGGGATAAAAAAAAATCCATACATACATCATTATTTGAATGATGAAGAAACCAATGACTTAGTTAGGCTATTTATTGAGTTTAAGGACTGCTTTGCATGAAGTTATGAAGAGCTATCTGGATTATCTCCTCACATAATAGTCCACAAACTAGCAATAGATCCTAGTGCTAACCCTATCAAGCAAACTCCTAGATGCATGCGATTAGAAATCAAACAACAGGTCATTTCTAAAGTTAAGAAACTGATCAATGTTGGTTTCATCAGGGAAGAAAAATACCCTACTTGGTTAGCCAATGTTGTATTAGTTAAGAAGAATAATGGCCAAATTCGTATTTGCATCGATTTCAGGGACTTAAACAAGGTATGTCCTAAGGATGAATTTCCTCTTCCTATACCGGAATTAATGGTGGACATCGCCTCATCTCATGCAGTGTTCTCTTTCATGGATGGGTCATTGGCTACAACCAAATCAAGATGTCCCGAAGATGAAAAAAAACACACCACTTTTTTTGATAAATCTTATTATTATATCATGCCTTTCGGCCTTAAAATATTGTGCTACATACCACGGGCCATGACTCGGATCTTCAATGAACTCATCCATCATTAGGTTGAGTGCTATGTTGATGATCTAGTAGTCAAGAGCAAAAAAAAAGGAAGACCATCTCTTCGACTTGAGAGTAGTTTTTTGAGCGGTTAAGATAATATAACCTCAAAATGAATCCCAAGTGTGCATTGAGTAGCTTCAGAAAATTCCTTGGGTTTGTTGTCGACATCGAGAATAGAAATAGATCTAGAAAAGATTAAAGCTATCTTAGAAATGCCACCTCTAAAGTTTAACTCAACTCAGATCTTTCCAAGGAATTGGTATCTAAGCTTTATTTCCAACCTATCGGGGAGATGCAAGCCATTCTCAACACTTGTCAAAAAGGATGCCAAGTTCAAGTGCGATGATAAGTGTCATCATGCATTTGAAGATATCAAGCAGTATTTTGGTGAAGCCGTCTTCTAGCATTTTGGTGCCACTCATCCTCTACACACACTTTGCATTGGATGACTCTCTCGATGCTTTGTTGGCCCTAGCAATGATGAAGGGAAGGAGTGCTCTACTACCTCGGTCATCGATTCTCTTGCTATCCACCTATTGAGAACATTGCCTAGCTTTGATCTTTGCCTCCCAAAGCTTACATTATATGCTTTCTCATAAGGTGAACTTGATCTCTAGAACAATCCACTAGTATCTCATGACATACCTATCTATCGATCATTTGTTGGTCCATGATTCTCTCATTTGATATCACATTCATACCCCTGTGCGGTAAAGGACAAGCAGCGGATTTCTTAGCACACACCCTTCTGTTGATTCTCACTTAGTGATGATCTCCACGATGAACAAATCATGAACTTAGGGAGGTTGACACCGATGGAGATGTATTTTTGATGGTGCTTCTTCTCATAAAGGGAAGCACCATAATCTACACTTCTAGGAAAGGCGGGGGGTAAGAATAGTTCTCTAACTCAAACCGATGTGATGAGATTGTACTATCTTTTAACCACTGCAGCCAAGTATGAGGCTTTGATTTCCAATCTAGAATTAGCTATCGTAGTCAGTGTTAAAAGCATCAACATCGTTGGGGATTCTCAGTTGGTCATCAATCAGATTTTCAGGTCCTACAAGGTTATCAAAAGCATCATCATTAGCACGAGTGTACCATGAAGCTGTTGGCCCAAATCCCTAAAGTCACCATCTACAAGGTTTCCCGAGTAGAGAACATAATAGCAGATGCTTTGGCCAAACTTGTCAAAGAATTGGCATGTCTGAAAGATGAGTCCATTCCAATAAGGGTCCAAAATAGACAAGTCTTATCCCTTATTGATGCTCAACTCATCGAGAGAGACAAGGAGCTAGATTGGTGGCGTTATGAAGGTATTTGAACTATTTGAACACCAACAAACTACCTCAAAATTCATTAGGTGAAATAAAGAGCTCTCTCTATGCTCTGTTGATGGCATGTTAATCAAATATGATTACATTGTTTAGATAAACACGAAGCTCATGATATTATAGCCAAGGTACATTCAGGTCTATGTGGAGTGCATCAATCTAGTCTGAAGATGAAGATGAAGATGAAGATCATGAGACTAGGATACTATGAGCCTTCAACGATTACAGACTATATGGATGTAGCTAGGAGATGCCATCAGTGTTAGGTACAAGGTGGGGTCCTACATCAATCACCCAACATTCTACACCCAACATTCACACACTCCTTTGGCCATTGAGTGTTGGTGCGACATTGTGGGTCGATCGATCCTCTCCTTCTTCCAAGGGTCATCATTCATACCATTTCCTTTTCCAAGTGGAGAGGCAATCCCACTTAAAGAGGTCACATTTCGACATGTGCTTTAGCTTTTAAATCATATATATAGGTTGGGTGCCTCGATGAATTATATCTGATAATGGTACTACATTCAAAAGCATTAAGATCAACAGCTTCGTTAGAAGAAACGGTATAGATTGGAGATACTCCACCATCTACTACCCCAAAGCAAATGGTTTAGCAAAATCATTCAACAAAACTCTCATCCAAATACTAAAGAAGACTCTTGATGACAACAACCCATAAGTGGAATGAGTAGTTGGTTGAAGCCTTGTGGGCCTACCGTACCACATACCAAACTCTAAGTCAATCTACCTCATTTTTCTTAGTGTATGTGTCCGAAGTCATTCTACCTTTAGAAGTTCAACTCCCATCACTGAAGATAGCATTGGGTAGCAAGATCACTACATAACAGAATGAAAAGTTGCGGTTAGAAGAGCTCAAAGGTTTGGAGGAGAGTCGCCTATAGGCGTGCTAGAACCTCAAGTTGTACAAGAAAAAATGACTCAAACTCACAACAAGCTGGTCAACCCTAGGTCTTTCTAAGTAGAAAAACTTGTGCTAGTCCTAAGGAGACCAATTATTTTCCATCGAAAGATGGGAGGAAAGTTTGAACCCACTTGGGAAGGCCCCTATGTCATAGAGAAGGCCTACCAATGAGGATCTTATCAACTTATTGATTGTAAAGGGAAACATCCGGTGCTTTTAATTAATGGGCTTTATTTAAAGAAATATTACCCATTGAACATGTTTGAAAATAATTATCAATTAAAGAATAAAATTTGATTCCATTTCATCAAAATTTTCTCTTCTTTTGAAGAGTTGTTGCTTGTCTTGCGAATTCGCCATGACGTGTCTAGGATAGGTGTAAGAGTCCCCCAGCGGCATCTTATCCCTCTTTCACAATACAAACATGATCAAAACAATATCTTGGTGCTATTAGAATAGGTTTGAGAGAACTTAAGAGGCATCCTATTTCGATTAGCACAACTAAGCTAGGTGTAAGAGAACCCGAACAACATCCTTTCTTAGTGGGAATTCTCGGTTGCCATCCGTGGCACCATTTCATTAAATTCCCCAAGCGTGTTTAGGATAGGTGTGATAGAACCCAAGAAGCATCCTATTCTCTTTAACATAAGCAAAAAAAAAAACACAAACACATGTCATTTCTTAGGCTATTTTGATGGGAGCAAGCCCCTAGGTCAGGTCTATATGCTATCTTGCTAGTATGTCACCCCAATGGTCATTTATTTTGGAAGATGTGGGTCCCTGTGGTTGCTTCCTGACTTGACCATTGTAAACCAATTAGCACCTTATTAGTTTGGTAGACTTCACTGCCCAGCCAGTAAGCTAGCTGATGTTGATTTTATTTAAGAAGATGTGAGTCCCCGAGCTTTCTTCTTGAACTAAATATTATGATCTAACCAGGTCGAGTATATTTAAGGTTTAGGATAAGTCCCCTAGACTCTCCTTCCCTCTTGACTATATTTGAGTTGACACAAGTCCCCTAGTGGCATTCACCTAGTAGTCGCCCTAGGTCGGATGGTACTTGTTGAGCTGAAGACATATTATCCCAGCAATCAGTTCCGCTATAGGAGGATATGAGTCCCTGAGCTTTCTTCCTAGGCTGATTATTGCAAATTGATGGTCACCTTAGGTTGTTTGATGTTCACTACACTGACAATGACTCACCCCGTGGATACACCACTCTTGGTAGATGTGAGTCCCCGTGCTTTCTCCTTGAGTTGTCCACTGAACTATTTGTTGCATACCCCATTTGGATTAAATGTTTCCTTCTACAGGTTCTATTTGGATCACATCAGCCACTGTGGTTGGAGAATTTGTTCAGAGGATACGAAGATTCTCCCTTTATTCAGTAAATCTGAGTTAAGTCTAGGCTGATATAAGCTTCTTCTTAGTTTGATCCTCACAAACCAACAGAGTCCACATTAAAATAAACTAAACAAACAAACATATTAATTCACTTGTAGATTAGGAATTTAAACCCCCAAAGGGCCCCTTTTCTCAAGCAGACATCCTATCTTTAGGGCAGTGTCAGAACTCCCTAGAGGAATTTCCTGACTACCTAAGTTAAGATAAATCCTCGAGTCGGTACTCACTCTGTAGTCACTCTTAGGTTGGGTTCTATTTTTCCACAAGCAGGTTACCTCGACAGTCATTCCACTTTAGAAGATGTAATACTATGACATTCTTTTCATGACTATATTGGCTGACGAGCGACCCTAAGTGGGTTGATTTGTTTCCCAAGCAATCAATCACCCGGTGGTCTTTTATAGTGGAATATGTGAGTTTGAGCTTTCTTCCCTGAATTGATCATTTACAAGCGGCACTCCTTTGGTGGGATAGTTCTCCCATCGATGGAAACTACTCCCATTGGTTTCGAGATAGGTCTAATATAAGCCCTTTCTTAGTATGATCCATCACAAACTAATGGAATCCATCAAAATAAATTAAAAAATGAAATTAATCTTTGACTATCTTTGAGCTGATCTAGGTCCCCTAGTGGCATTCACTTAATTGATGGTCGAGTTTGATTTATTGCCCCAAAGCAGTCATCCAGGTGGTTCTTTGTTTTGGAAGATGTGAGTCTTCACACTTTCTTCCTAACTTGACCATTGCTCACTGAAAGGCACCCTCTTTGGTTGGATAGTCCTACCTTGTGTTTAGTAGACTACCCCTTTGGATTGGTAAATCTGAATTAGGCATAGGCCACCATGGCCCCTACTCAGTGCAGTCCATCACAAACTAATGGGACCCATCAAAATAAATCTAAAAATGAAATTAATCTTGATTATCTTTGAGTTGATCTAAATCTCCCAGTAGCATTCACTCAATAGTCAACCTAGGTTGGTTTCAATCTGTTTCCTTGCCAATAGATTACCCAATCAACTGGTCCCTACTTTGGAGAATGTAAGTCTACTATACTTTCTTCCTACAACATCATGAAAGACATCCCTTAGTGGTGGTTGGTCCTACTATGTGGTTAGTAGACTACCCTTTGGATTGGTTAATCTAAGTTAGGTTTAGGCCTCATGGCTACCATGTCCATACAGCGGGTTCTTTCAAAATCAAAATCTAAAATCTAAAATAAATTCAACCTTCTCAAAGTCAAACAAATCAAACAAATCCAATGAAATAAATAAAATAATCAATCAATCTAAATCAAAATCTTTTACTTCTCCTCAGTGACATGTAAACCTTTCTAGTTCCCCAACAGATCTTGAATTCTAATCCCTCGTAGTTTTCACAATCCCACCACCTTGGATGACTTGCCTCCCAGTGGAGGTTCACTTCTCTATTCTAGGTGGAGTCAAAACAAACACAATTAAACAAATAATAAATTAAATCAAATCAATTTCTTTCCCCAAGGAGACTCAAATCAATGTGGATGATTTGAACCTATTTCCCTAGTGGAAGGTTCACATACTCTATCCCTAGTGGATTCTTCCTTCTCTCTTATGTCTTTGACATAAGTAGAGTTGCATTGCACTAAGCTCTAGATTCCTTCTACACCTTGAGTTAGGAGTAGATCATCTCTGTTAATGCTTGTGATCGTGCGGTGTTGTTGGTCATTTCGATCAACACCAATACGTGTGGTGTACCTGGTCAGTCACACCACACCTATTGGGCGCCCTTTGTTGACCTCATTCTTAGGATGAGCTCTCAACCCCTCCATCTTAGACATAGGACTTATCTTAGATTTTAAGAGTTCCTTAGTATTAAGACACATCTATTGATTAGGTGACACTCAACCTAGTCTTAGAGACTTAGAAGAGTTATCCATAGGAATAGGTCATGCCTTAAAACTTTTCCTACTCTATAGCTTGAACTAAGTTCCTCTCTTCCTTCTTCAAGTGAAACTTAAATCAATTCCAACTTAATTGATTTTCTCCAAACTCAAATTAATTCTAAATGATTAAAACCTATGATTGAAACTAATGATTGAAGCTCATGATTGACATTCCAAGTTCAAAATATTTCCTAAATCCTTTGATTCCCTCTCATGGACTTAGCTCAAATCAAATCTAAATCAATTCAAATTCTAGAAATTTTCTGACAGCCCATTTATATTCTCATTTATATTCACATATATAAATGAAATATAAATTCAAATCAATCAAACTAAACTCAAAAATTAAATCAAAATTCTAAAAAAATATTTCCTGAGTGATTTGATTCCCTCTCATGGACTTAGCTCAAATCAAGTTCAAACCACTTCAAATTCATGAAATTTGTTGATAGCCCATTTATATTCTCATTTATATTCACATATATAAATGAAATATAAATTCAAATATCCAAAACCAAATCCACAAAAAAAAAATCAAACTCAAATTCATTAAAAATTCAACCTAAGCCTTTCAAGTCAAACTCTTGAACTTAGCCAAATCAAATTCAAATCAAGCCAAACTCCTGATTTTTTTCATGATTCAATCAATCCTACAATCATGAATCCAAATATAAACATAAACTTCAATCACCAAACCAAAACCCAATTCAAAAAATTGAACCCAAGTCAAACTCATGTTCACCCTTTGAACTTGAAATTATCAAATGAATCAAAATCCATTTAACTTCAAACCACTTGCAAATGGATTTATATTTCAATCATAAGTCCATATGTCAGTTCAATCAAACTCAAATCAAACTTTGATTAAGCCATTTGACCTACTTAGGCTCACTTGACCCAAAGTGACATAAAGTACCTCTTTTGAGCCAAATTCTAATCCTACCCAAATTGGATTGAAATAAGCCCAACTAACTCTCACATTGTGAACAACAATCATCATAAGATGATCAATCACTCAAATTGGGTCAAACTAAGTCCAACCTAAGGGTTGACCAAGTCAACACTTAGCCAAATGAAACCCAACATAGCGAGAACCCATCATATGCCAAATTGATTAAAACTATTGATCTAAGTTCATTCATGATCAATGAATGGACTTGACAAAGTCAATATTTGAGCCTAACCTAGCCCAATTGGCCACTTGACCCAAGTTGACCCAACTTGACCTAAAAAGTCAGAATGTGTCAAAGCTTGATCTAAGCCAAGTTGATTGAAACCAATATGTCAAGTTGATTCCAAATCACTTGTTGAACTTGACCAAAGTCTTAATTGGCCAATTAGACCCAACCTACCCCACCATGAACCCAACTTGACCTAAAAGGTCATATTAAGCAAAAATAAAATTAAACCCAAATTGATTGGAAATAAAGATATAAATCCATTTCATATGACCAACCAAACATAAACCAACCCATGACCTAACCCAAATAGGTCAAATGAGTCAAATTGGTCAACTTGACCCATTTGACCTAAATGAACTCAATTAAACCAAAACTAAATATAAACCAAATTGAATCAAACCAAAGCCACCAAAATATTTCAAATGGTCATATGAACTTGACCCAACCCTTGGTTTGACCCAATTTGACCAATTGGTCAACTTGACCCAAGTTGACCCATTTTGACTTAAATGGGTCAACATGAGCCAAATCTTATCAAATCAACTCCAAATCCATTGAAACTTGGCCCAACCCATTTTTCAATCATACCAAACATATTCAAATTGAAACCCAAGCCAAATGACCATTTTACCCTAAGGCCATAGGATAAATTTTGGCCAAATTCACATGGAATTTGGTCAAATCCTCTTCATAACCACTTGGCACCCTCTTAGTGGAGTAAGTTGGCACTAGTAAGTGTAGTGCACCTAACCCAATGGGTTCGGATTAGCCCAACCCAACCTAAGGTCAAAACTGACCACCTCCTTCAAATTGAACACATGGAAATCCTTCCTCCGCTTAATTAAACACATGGCGGCTTTCCCACTACCTCCCTCTAGCCAAAATGACCCATGTGCAAGCCCTAAATGGCCTAACAACCCATTGCATGAGGTGTATTGATCAAAAATGGCATCTCTAAGCTTAGTCGTCTGATTACTCTAAGGGGAGATATACTCTCCCTAATTTTATTTGAATTCATCAGTCCCCAATTCGATTGAGCTTAGGGGAGCCAAAGGAACCATTTCCAAGCCTCCCCAAGCTTCCAAGAGAGTTTTTGAATTTTTCATTTCTCAATTTTCATAGAGTGAAAATAGGGGAGATCCACTTGAAATCCATCTCACTCAATACTCCAAACCAACCCAATTCACTTTGCAAGCTCCCTTAGAGGATCAAATCAAACTCACTCAAAGCTTCACACAAGTTCTCCAAGCACGAGAGGACTACTCCTTGACCAAGACCGAGTTCAAGTGAAGGTGAAGTTGGTCTATATGAAGATCCATCCAATTTCAACACCGCAAACCTTCAACAACTAGACAAAGCTACTTCAAGGGAATTGAGCGTCGATGATAGCCTACGGTGAGGTATGTCATTAAACTAAGCTTAATTTAGCCATAGTGTGGTCCTTTGTGAAGTGAAGTTTTATCTCATCAGAAGTTAGCCATTGGATATGATCTCTCTTACATGATGATGGTGTGGGTTGAATTTTATTTCAATCTGAGCTCAATCGAGCTCAATCTTCCCTTACAAGATGGACGGTGGCTATCTCCCACAGGAAAGATCAGGGATGAATCATGGGCCATCCATCCGCACATTTTGGATAGACGATCATGATTAAAACACATAGGATCCATGGATAATCCCTTTAATACCGTGGGTTTAATCTCAACCATCCGATCCTTGATTGATGGATGGAGAGAAAATGAGAAGTACCGACGCGCTTGGCTATATGTGATAATTTAAATAGCCTCTCCCATCATGTAATGTGGAAAGTGCGCACTGCGTCAACCTCCACGTGGTGCCAGTAGGATTAGCTATATAATTAGGGAATTAATTACCTAATTAAGCATGGAAACTTCAAATATTCATATCTAAGTGTAGAAAAATCAAAAAATATGAAATAAATTGCATATGAAAGATAATTGAATTTAGAATATAATAAAATTGATTTTGATGAATTTTGAACGGTGTTATTTTCTAAATTTGGGTTTACTAGGAGTATAATTAGGCTAATTATCCTTTGATTATTCCATTAATTAATCTCAAACTTTTCATGTGTATTTAGTGGGATGACTTCTCCCTCCCGTAACTTTCTATGGATTTATTAATAGTTTAATTAGGATAATTGTTGGATTCATTTCTAATTACTCTCATAATGTAATTAAGCCTAACTAAGTATGTAATCAGTGGTTGAATCCCTTGATTGAGGTGATTGAGGTTTGTTAAATGAATAGGAGGTTTAGAGAATAATTTTGGGATATTTTTCCAAGCTTTAAACCCCTCTTTCTTCCTTAATCCAAATTTAATTAAGGATTAATCCACCACTACTTACCTAATTTGATAAAATTCTAAAACCTTCCAAAACTTAACTTATTCATCTTGGGTACGTGCTTAGGTGTTCAATAACCTAAGTATATTGAGGAAATCAAAATTCCAACTCACATGTGTGAGAGGGGTTATGAAAGTACTTAACTTAAACTCTTTAGCTTAATTAATCATTAATTGTGAGTAAATTGCATTAGGTACTTTTCTTTCCTAGGTGCATTGCTAATTTAAATTCTTTGTGTGATTTATGTCATATCATTAGCTCATAATTATTTTATTAAGTATGCTAAGATGGTGTAGGTAAGGTATAATTAACACACTTAATTCATACCTTAACCTAAATAAAAATATAAAAATCACCTAATGATCCTAAGAATAAACTAAATTAACTCACATATGGGCGAAATGGGTTAGGACCAAAGAAACATTTTTTTCACATTTCCTAAATCAAACATAATGCAAAATAAAAATCACATTAAACAAACTTTGATTCACTTTGAACTTTCTTATTTCATAGGATTGTCTTTAAGAATTAATTAGGGTGAATGAATTTACATTACTTTCATCACATTATTTTTTTCCTATCATGATAAATGCACATGTCATATGAAAATCAGGCACCCATCTCTTTTAAAAATCAAATTAAAAATGAAATATTTTCTTTATGTCAAATTGCATGTGTTGATGAAACTAAAAAATATGAATGGCTATTATCACTATTAAATCTAAAATTATTTTGAAAACTTATAAAACCAAATTTCAAAACTGAAAGTTATGCTACTTATACTTTATTTATAACCTTACATGTGAATATAAAAATGTAGCTTATGTTTGCTTTCTTTCTTTCATCTTAACATGGGTTTGAATAAGATTTGCAAAGTGCATAGTTCTTTTAAAAGAATATAACACTTGCTTAAAATCTACTCTTATCCTCTTCCATGTTATAACTAAAGAAGGATCATCACATTTACACACATAAGTTGCATAAACAAACCAAAAATTAAATAAACATAAACTTTGCATCTTTCTTTTTCCATTTATCTCTTTTGTATATATATATATATATATATATATATAAGGAAAGTGGTATGTTAGTCTGACAACCCGGTTCTGGCTTTAAGTAAAGTAGGTCTTGTACCTTACACCCGTGCTAACAATCGTCAGACTCACTTATGCCTTTCATACATACACATGTGCATATGAATAAAGGATAAAAGAATAACCCATTTTCTACTTAATGAAAATCATGCATCATAAGGCATTCCAATTTTCTTAAGTAACATTTCTTAGCATTTATTATAAAGTGTGCTAAACATCTCCATTTGTATGTATAGATATGCTTAGGATTCATTCATAATGCATGTTATACATGTTGGGAAATAAATAAAGTGTTGTGTGTTTTATGATATTAATTCACTTTACTTAATCTTAAAATGTCTTTCTTTTTTAATAGGTTTGTTTAGGGAAAATATAAACTTAGGATTAATTAAAACACATAATAAAATATTCACTAAATAAAATCAAATATGAATCTACTTTAGAAA
This sequence comes from Cymbidium sinense, assembly GCA_021442155.1. Taxonomy (NCBI): domain Eukaryota; kingdom Viridiplantae; phylum Streptophyta; class Magnoliopsida; order Asparagales; family Orchidaceae; genus Cymbidium; species Cymbidium sinense. Next base: position 152,254,078 of record CM038220.1, on the reverse strand, counting down.
TTACTTAGAGGGAAGAAAAGTTTCTCTTTCCCTCTCCTTACAACCTTTAGTAATTAAGTAAGTTCATTTAAACCAAACAAAAATCATCAAATAAAATTAACACAAACCAATTAAATAAATTAAATGAAACCACCCTCTAAGTTGGACATTTTCCTTCTTATGAAATCTAAACCTTAAAGTCATAGCTAAGCATACCACACAAACCTTAAATAGCACACACATTAGGCTAAGTCACCATTTCTAGCTTTAAGTTAGGGCGGTGCATGGTTTGATGTTTGCTTTTATTTTGTGATGTAATATTTTAAACTAGATGTTAGGGTGTATGTGCATAGAATGACTGGTTGGATGATTTAGTCTAATCAATATTTTTTTACAGAGATTGTACTTAAGGGGTGTTGTAATAAAAATATAAATACTTTTGTTATACATGTGCTTATACCCCTAAGTATAATCCAATAGGTCAGGTGGACATGGTTACCCATGTGTGGGGTGCTAAGTCTAATATACATGCTTGAGAATTGTATGGTTTGTTTAGTTAATCTCTATTTTATAGTGTTAGTTAGATTTACTTTTCCTATTCATGTACTTTTATAATTAGAATTTTGAAGTTATTGTTATGGGGGATTAGAAGAACATTGGTTAAGCAATATGGGGCATAGAATGAATAGTAGGACAATTTAGTCTAATCATTATTTTCTATAGGGAATTATGCTTAAAGGGCGTTGTAATAAAAATATAAATGATTTTGTTATGCAGGTGCTTATACTCCTAAGTATAATCCAATAGGCTAGGTGGACATGGTTACCCATGTGTGGGGTGCTAAGTTTAATATACATGCTTGGGAATTGTGTGGGATGAACATTAGTCATAAGATCTCATCTTATGTATCATGTGAAGCCTTTGGAGCAACCACATTCCAACCACCCAAAAGAAGAAACCAAAGAAGAAAGAAGAAAAGAAGAATGAATAAATGAAGAATGAAGACCCTCATAACATGAATTTTCTTACTTAATTGTAATTAATTCATTTGTAATCTGGGTTGTATAAGGGTAGAGCTCAGCTACCTAATTTATTTTTGGGCTTGTGCGGTGGTGCCCAACCACAAATGGCATTTTTATTTTTTTTGCCTTAGCTTTATAAAATGTTTGATATTTTTTAGCTTATGCATTAAGATGCCATCTTTTTCCTAGTTTCATCCTTGTTTGATGTATGGCTTAGATGACGATTAGGCTCTTAAGAAAAACAAATCTTCTACCAAATTAATCAACTTAAAATTAAAAATAAATAACTCATAACCTCACTTAAAGCCTAAGTTAAAAGTCAAGATAAAAGAATTAGCAACCCCTTAGTTGGATGAGTATTTATTTTCTAACATTATGCATAAAAGTATATTGTTTCACTCTTGATCGGAGGGCTTCCACCTTTGCCAGAGAACTTGGCTTGACCTGTAAGAGCCATGGTGGAAACACACCTCTTTATCTCACTGATTTTGGCCCGTAATCTAATTTCTCATGCATTATGCATAAAGAATCCTATAGCCTGAATCAAATGATGGTCCAAAATGAAAATAAAATATATGAAAAATTTTCATTAGATTTAAGTTATGAATTCATGCCCTACATGCTATAGTCTCTTTAGGGAGTGTGTTTAAGAACTTAGTCTCATTCTAAATGAATAAAAATCTTTGCTATCTTGCATAAAGCATATGACTTGCCTATATGAATTTAAAATCATAGGAGGAGTTAGTTGGCGGCCACCCTCAAGCAGTTGTAAGTCCAACAGTCAGGTGGATTATCCTCTCTATAGAGATAAACCAAATACTCATTTTTCCTTAGATTTTGGTCATATTTTTGGCCCTCGCCAAAGCTCCCTAAATTCAAGTTCTGAGGTTTCTACTTTCCTTTGTAGGCTATGAGCATAAATCCTCTTAGGAAAATATAACCTTGTAATGGGATTATAAGCCCTAGCATTCTAATAAAAAGTTAACTCAAACAAATTAATTCAATTTCAATAATATAAAGCCCAATCATAGGGTAGTTTGGGATGCTTACTAGGATTCCTAGTATCCTAAGCATCCCTACTTACTTTCATTTGGCTTCAATAAGAACTCCCTCCTCTTGATCGATCTCACTTGATTTCTAAAAATAAACTAATTGATTGATAGTTCTACCTTTTTGAAATCTTTGGAGACAACTATCATTTACCTTAATCAAGAGTATTCCTAAGGAATCTCATTCCTTAGAATATAATTAATTATGGGGAACTTAACAAGCTCAACTTAAAATATACCATACTTTATTTTTCCATGTAAAGTAGGGAAAGAATATATGGTACATATGCAGACCCAATATCCTTAGGAGTCCTTATTTAGGTGATTAGGTCTATTGTAGGGTGGTGACTTCTATCTTTCTAGATAGTACACCTCTCCTCAATGTCATACTCGATCACCCTAATAAGAACATCTATGGGTCTACGTGGTGTCTAAATACAATATATTTTTATCTTCATTTTATCCGTATAGATTGAAGATGGAAGTATACACTTAGAAATGAAAATTTATTTTTCACCACAATGGCCAAATAAGCTAAGAGAGCCAACTTAATCAAATTAGATGAAATAAGTCAAAATAGATTAAACCAAATTAAAAATACTTATGGTATGAGTTAATTGTGGTCTAAACCACCTAATTAACACTAATTTCAATCATCATATAATGCCAATTAATCAAATGAATCCAACATGATTTAATCCAAAATAACTCAAACTAAAATTATTCAAATGTAAGTTACTTAACCCAAACTAATCTCTATACTAAATTTACATGAAACTTGGATTAATTGGTCCATAAATCATTCAACAGGAAATCCAAAAATGATTACCACCTAAACCAAAGTCTAATGAATCAAGTAGAATACAATCACCCAACCTAATTCCACTTAGACCAAAATGAATTCAACCCAACTAATTAAGACCAATTCTATTTCAAGCAAACTCAAGCTTAACCTATGGCTCACCCTAGACTCAACCCAAGATACTTCCAAAGCATAGGAGGAGCTAAAGTGGTGAAGAGGTTAGTTGGAATGACCCACACTCCCCTCATCATTCTAATTTGCTGGGAAGGAATGATTATCTAATACCTTCAGAGGAGCTCAATTCCCCATGGCCAGCCACCTCCCACTACCTCCAATGGGATAAGATTTGGCCTATTATAAAGAGAGGGGGAGAAGCTTTAATGTCACCTTTTAACACTTCCTACACTTTTCCCATGAAAAATTGAACTCAAATAAATCATTTCCCCATTCTCCTTACCTCTCTAACCCACCTTTCATTCAAGTTCTATTGAGCAATAGCACATGATAGTCTCCACATCAATTTAAAAGGAGCCAAACCATCAAACTCTTCTTAGAGCTTATCTTGATCTAATAAATCTTTTAGAAATGATAACACTATTAAGGATCAATGCTCGTGAGGTATTCCCTAACTTTGGCCACCTTTTCAATTTGGTTTGGAGCTTTGTGAAGTCATATTGATTTTTAATGAGATCAAACCATAGGGTTCAATTGAAAATTAATTTGTAATCAAAATCCCCAAGTCTCACCATCCGGATCACTAGAATTAGCCTTAAGGATGGACGGCTCTTGGTCTTCATCGAGAGGTTGAGGAAGAAATCATCGATGTCTATTCCTTATATTTGGAATGGACAATCGCGATTTAGAAGCATTTAATTTAAATCCTTTAGAAATCATGGGCTAAATCCTAACTATCTGTTTGTTGATCGGGCAGTCGTACTTGTTGTCTTTTGAGTTGGATCCATGTGAATCCAGCAATCTAATCTTGCATCAAAATGTGAAAAGTATTGTCTAGTCAGCACTGTGCTAGAGCTAACTAGGTAGGAAATGTAAGAAAATGCAATGAAATTAAAGAATTAATAAAAAAGTAAATATTCAACCAAAAAATAAAAAATAAGGGCTTTATGGATTCCTCTCAAAGAGAGTTAAACCTAAAATTCTTAATTTTTATTGCATAATTTTGCATTAATTTGAGTTTTAGTAAAAATAATTAAACCCAAAACAAAGATCTAATCAATCTAAAATTTTGGGAATTTGAAATTAAGATTAAACACACCTCTAGTAAAAATTTGAAGAATTATTGTTGAATAAAGTAAAAGTTTTCAATTTTTTAATTCATAAATCTAATTTGATAAAATAAATAATAATAATTCAAGAAAATTAGGAAAAATATGTGGGATCAATTAAATACATCATAATGAACATTAATGAACGTAAAATTACCAATAATGTTTAGTAAAACTTATTAAACCTCAAAATAACATAATTAGGAATTAATTGAATTAAATAATTTGATTAAATAAGTTGAAATTGGAAATTCATAATAAATTGAATAAAAATTAAAAAATTCCAAATGAACCCTCTATGGATTCATCTTTTAAAGAGGGACTAAAAAAATTAATAATTTTAGTTTTATTTAAAAAATATAAAAAATTAATTTAACTTTAAATAAATCTTCCGATTGAGATGAAAATTTAGAAAGATAAAATTGGCATGGAACTCCCTTTTCTTAAAAATTTCAATGTAAAGTGACTTTTGGAGTAGAAGTAATTAAATTTTCAAGTTCTAGGTCAATTTGAACCAAATAATAAAGTAAAAAATTACAAATATTATGGAAATTAACAAAACTAATTCAAGACACTTCCAATAATATCAGAGGAATTCAAAAAATTTCTTAGTCCTTCTAAGTTAAAGAATCCTAAAAATCACATACATAAGATTTAATAAATAATTAAAGATGTAAAATTAATTAAATCCTAAGGTTCAAATTGTGGAATTCATTACAAAATTTCTAATTAGCTAAAAATTTTAGTTAATTACTTTTTGAATTCAATATTCAAATGAGATTCTACTAACATTGAAACCATACTAAATTCACTTAATACTAAATGAATAATTCAATTGTAATTAAAAATGAATAATTAATTAAATCATTCATAACATAGACATCCAAATGCCTTTGGAACCTATAATGACCTAGCTTAGGTATTGCCACCCTAAGTATTTAACCTCTATGGGTTTCTTGAGCTAGGATTAACAGTCAAACAAAAACTAAACAAAATCCTAATCATAGAAAATTAATTAAACAACAAATTATAAAATACCCTTTAGTTGATTTAAACATACAAATTGAATAATCAATACCAAATGAACTTAATGAAATCTTAAAATCATGAAATGTAAATAATGTTTAAGATTAAATAAACCAACATGAATCACTCAAATAATGAAACTTAAGAACTTTAATAAATCTTTAACTCAAATTCAATAAAATGAATTTAATTAAAATTTAATAAAATTTGTTTATCATAAAGTCTTCAATAAAAAGATAAATTTATTCAATTAAAGTTTAAATTGAAATTATGGATTAAATTTGATCTTTAACTAAATCAAACAAATTAATTAAACTACATTAAAAGTTCAATTAAATTAAACCAAATAATTATTAAATTAAATTAAACAACATACAAACTCGAATAAATAAATTTAATAAATGATCAAAACCTTAATTGAAGTTTAAATAAATTTTCAAATTAAAAATCATTCAAAGTGCAAGCTAATTCAAATAAGCTAATCATTCAAAATTAATAAAAAAAGCCTAAAGTCAAATTATAAATAAATGTTAATTTAATCAACTTAAATATAATAAAAATATAAAACCTTTAAGTTCAAATAATAACAAAATCAATTTAATTAACACAAACCACATGAAATTAATAAAATTTATGAAATTAAACCTAAAGAAAGGAATTTAACATTAATTTAAAGAAAAGAATTAAACATTAAACCCAATAAATCTAAAATTGAATATTAACAATCGACACACATGAAGTTAAATAACCTCAACAAACATGATCTTTAAACCCTTAACTAAATTAATTGAACATCAAATTAAACCCAATTCAACTAAATCATTCAAACAAATCAAAGAGTTAACTAAAATACTTAAGCTATAGTTTGACCCATAGGGGATGAATCTTCCCCCTTTTGATGGAAATCTCACTCTAAGAGTAGGATGTTGAACATAATGAGTTCTAGCTTAAATAAAATCTATTTTAATCTTCATTCTTTAAAATCTAAATTCAACTTTAACATAAAAATAAAAACAAACCTAAAATTAAAAAAAAATCAATATCAATTAAATTACTTAAATTGAAATCATCCAATGGTAAAATTAAGCAAAACCCTAAATTGAATTAAAACTTAAATCCTAAAAATGTCTAGTGCAGTCATACCATATAAAGATGTTAGGACACTTTTTTAGACTAACATTATTTTCTATAGAGGGCTATGCTTAAAAGAATCACTATAATAAGATATAATAAATGTTATTTGCTTGAAGGTGTTGTTTAAGTCCCTAAGAATAGCCAAATAGGATAGTTGGGCTTGATAACTATTAGTGATAAGTTATATGTTTGCAACTGCTAGTGTGATGTGTGTTTTTTCTAACTTTTGCAGGGATTAGAATTTATTTTGGAATTTTAAAAAATTAATTTGATTTTAGAGTTATGTTAGAATTTATGGAGTCTAAGATTAGCATAAGCTAACTATACCTATTGGTGGTCCCCAGTGGAGCCCAAGGAGATCCATGAAGAAGGCAACCATCTTGATTAAAGACCACCATAGATTAAGATTTCAGTTCTATGTCGGGCTATATAAGTGTAGAGCTCAACTATCAATTTTTTTTCTTTTCTTCCAAAGTGTATATCGATATCTGACTGCATTGATCTATTTAATTTAATTTTTTTACCTTAATTTATTATGTGGTGTGCAATAGAAACATCATGCTTTTCATAAGTTTATTTATGTGTTATATTGTAATGAAGCTTGGATACATTAAGCTCTTAGGGTAAAATTAAATTGTCTACCCATTAAATTAAATTAACTTAAATAAAATAAATCCAATTCATAACCTCACCTAAAGCCTAAGTCTAATCAATGAAAGATACTTAAATGTTATAGGCATGTGATGCTAAGATCATAATGCATATTGTCTTCCATTCTTGAATATAGGGGCATTCACTCATTGCACAAAAAGGGGAGTGTATGACCTATGATAGCAACCCCTTTAGTGGAGAAGGCCCTTCTCGTTGATTAGCCTATAATATTATTTCATATGTATGTAGGTATATCTACATTCCCAAAATCATTATATGAAATTATGACTCAAAAATATATAAAATAAAAAATTATTATATTAGCTAGGAGTATAACATACCAGTCATGATCTTGAAGTTATGGAGTGAGTTTAGGTTCTTAGTTTCCTTTTCCTAATTATAATAACACACCTATCTTGAATTCATAAGACCATACTCATAGATTTAAAATCGTTTAAGAGGTGTTAGTTGGCAACGCAGGGAAGTAAGTCTAGAAGAGTCATGGAGTTTTCATTCTTAAGTGAGATGAAGGCTAATAATTTCTAAGGATTAAACAAAGTCAAGCTTTCCATTTGTATCAAAAGAACTTTTAGAAATTAGAGTTTGAAGCATTCTATCATAATAAGTTTTCATTTAGGCATTTCTATAATTTTATGCTCTTAGAATCTAAGTCCTAAATTTTTAATGAAATACCAATTGAAATTTAAATAAATTTAATTTCAAAAATGTAAAGCCTAATTGTAGGATAAGTTGAAATGCTTACTAGGCCTCCCAAAATCTAAAAACATTTTTTAATCTCATTTGGCATCTAAAAAGAACTGCTCCCCTTGAAGCATTCCTTCTTGAATCTCCTAAATAATTTTTTTTAGAATTCTATCTTTGGAATCCATATAGAAGTAAAAATCAATTCTTTTAATCGAGAGTTTTATTAAAAAAAGTATCTTTCTTAAAATATAATTAACTAAGAAATATATAATAAAATAAACATTGTTCTATCTCACCATCTAATTTAGGGGAAGAATCTCTAGAATATTACAGACTCATCTATTTTATGAGCCTTTTATTAAGTGATTGAATCCTTTATAAGGTGATATTTTCATCTGTTAGGATGATATATTATCTTTTAATGACATATTTCATCAACTAAATAAGAAACTCTTGAGATTTGTGTGGTGTTATAAAAATTTCTCTATAAGGTGCAAGAGAGGCTCTAAAAAGCTCAAGGACTCTCTCCAAGGAGCTTGTGAGTGTGTGTGTTGAGTTTAAATCAATGAGAGGGAGTATATCCCCTTCACATGTGAATCATCCTAATGAGTTGGTTCAGCCTTGGCCAGCCAGCCAGGTGGTGAGGGTCACCAAAATTAGCATGGACTGATGAGCTATAGTCCCTAGAATAGCTCACCAAATTTGATGGGTTGTGGTGAAGGGGACAAGCCATGGTGGCTAAATCGAAGGCCAGCCATGGTAAGGATAACCTCCCCTTAGTCAATGGTTGGATAAAAAAAAAATTTCAGATCAGGCTAGGTTAGCATGGGTGAGCTTAAGGCATGCTAAAAGTGTTGTCTTGGCCAAAGGGAGAGGTTAGACTTTACTATTCTTGAATTTTATTCTATTTGAAATTCTTAATTTACTTAGTTTAGGTTGAACCGAGTTCACCATGGGTTAGGTCCACTTGAGCACATGCAGAGAGTCTAAGGATGAGGCATGCCAAGTTTGATTAAGTTTGGCTCATTTGGACTCTTATAGGTAAATTTGGGTTCAATTGGGTTAGGTTGACTAATTAACCAAATTAGGCTCAAAAGGTTATTGGGTTATGTTCAAATGATGATTTGAAACTTATTGGTGTAATTGGTATATTTTATTTTGAGGTAGATTTGAATTTGGGACATATAGGTTCATATAGGTCAAATGGGTTAAGTAAGCCAATTTAGTCAAATTGGTCAAATTAGGTGTAATTAAAGGTTGAATCATGTTTAATAGTCAATTTGTAATTAATCTTAGCCTTTGGCTTGATCTAATTTGGATTGGATTAAGTTTTGGTTTAATTTTGCCATTTAGGTCATATTACTAGGTCAATCGAGTCAATTAAATTCATCTAGATGTTGAATCATAATCAATAATCATTTTGAAAATTGATTGCAATGATTGGTTTGGTTCAATTTGAGTTGGATCAAAGCTTGGTTCTATTTGACCCTTTTAGCCAAATTGGGTCAAATAGGGTTGAGTGATTCAATTGGCCAAATTAACCTACTTGGCCGGTGTTGCATTTAGGTATTGGATTATAATTAATCAATCATTTGGAAGTGATTGTAGAGGTTGATTTAGTTTGATTTAGGTTGAATTGACTTTTAGGTTAAATTTGGCTAGGTTGAGTTAGGTATACCAATTAACCAAACTGGGTTCAATTAGTCATGAGAAATGTTCAATCATGTCATTGGAGTGATTATGAGTCTTTTAATTAGTCCAATTGGATTTAGATCAAGTTGGATTTGATTTTGTCCCTATAAGGTTCACCTAAATGGAGTCAATCATGTTCAATTGAAGTTCCAATGAGTTTGGGTAGATTTAATTTTAATTGGTTTTAGTTAATTTTGGATTTAACCCTTTTAGATGTAAATGGATCAACTTTGGTCAGCTTGATTTAATTGATCAAATTGAACACCAATTGGGTATAGTTTCGCATATTTAATATTTTAGATTGATCTACAATCAGTTGGTTTTATGTGTAGGAGTTTGATTAGAAATTGAGGTAAGTGGATCTCACCTTGTCTAAATCGGGTCTAACCCTAAGGTTCCCTTTGAGCCTTCTATGTTTGGATTAGTGCTCTCCCAACTACTAGAAGTGTCTTAATTCTAAGTGAGAAAAATCCTAGTGCCTAGATTGAATCCTAGGACTAAGAGGATGAATGTCAACCTCACTAAAAGCAAGGTCAACAAAATGTATATAATCTCACAAAAATTTAAGAGCTGATGTTACTATGGGAATATGAGAAATTTGATCATTTTAAAAATATTTAGATAAAAATTCACGTGAATATTCACTTAAGTCGATCAATCAATTCTTTTATGTTAATTAGATTATACTAGCTTAAAAATTCAATCCGAATAATTATTTTGATAAATTTATTTGAGTGATGTAGCATTATATTTAGAAAGAAAAAAATTTATTATTGTCATGTCTTAACTATTTTCAAAAGTTTAAGGACTATTTAGGATCAATTTTATTTTATATTTTATTTTTATGATATTTTTTAAAATATGTGTTGTTTAGTATGCTTTTTAAATGTGTTAATTTTTTATTTTTTTTTTAGGAATGATACGTAATAAATTAATAAAATAAATATTCTATAAATGCCTTCAAAAAGTATCAATAAGAAATGAAATGCACGCGCTGATGTGATATATTCCAAATGACCATTTACAGATTTACTCTTATTTCATGAATAAAGAAAACCCTCTGAAAGAGCTTGCAGAGATAATACAGATAAGGAATTTTAAGTGCTAAATAAGACAAAAAAAATAACACAACCATAGAAATATTCAAATATATATATCTATTTAAACAGAGATTCATTTGGTCGAAACATTAAATATAGATTTAATTGTGGAGCGAACCTGTCGACGTTTCTCATCATAACTGTAAATGCCGCCTCAACTGCCTTGGGCCCCACAAAGATAAATAATTATAAAATATATATATAAATGAGTCGGGTCAAGTCAAGTTTTGACTTAATTGAACTAATCTTATTTAATCCCTGTCGAGTTCGAGCTCGAGCTCAATTTGAGCTCAATTATCAGGCTCGAGCTCATTTAAAAAGCTCAATAACCTATTTTATTACATGATACACGATAATTATAATTTATCATTATGTAAACTTTAATAAACTACCGAACCGAGTCAAACCAAGTTCGATTAAGTTACAAATAAATCAAAACCGATTTGCAGAGTGGACCTTTTCCCTTCTGTAATCTTGAGCAGGAAAACAAGCGTACTAAAAAACAAATTAAACAATTAAACTAGTCTTTACAGAAAACAGGATGTTCAATTAAAAAAAAAAAAGGGGAGCAAAGCCAAACGAATTGACCTGAAAATTTCTGTTTAGATAAACTCATTAATATGCAAACTGCAGAAGGCTTCAAGCCTGCTTCGATCAGCAAACCTCAAAAAAACTAAAGAGAACAGAACTCCATGCCAAAAATTAATTGATATGAATAAATTTATCACCAGATCGTCTTTTATGGGCCATTCAATGAAGGAGATAACCCCTACTAGCAATAGGTTCTATATTCAATTCAAGCTATTTCATGCACATTTAACTCAGATCTTTTCTTCTGCTAAGCCTGAAACCTAATCTTCAATAAAGTTACTTTCATGAAACATGCTTGAAACATAATCATGGAATTCATCACAGTTAAACTGAAGAGAGTCTGCTTGTTTAATGTTAATTGAATAAGCTATGGTGATATTTTTGAAGGGCACATTGGCTGACCATGGATGGTACTATAAGTTGCCATCTCATTTAAAGTGAATAACTGTAGAAAATAACTTCTCTTTACTACTTTCCTGTGTGTCATAAAAACTCTTTAGCTACCAGAAGATGAGCAATGCATTGAAATCCAAACCTACTTTCATCACTAACTGGTTTCCCATGCTTGTTCAGCATTAATTCCCTCCAGAGCCCTTCACCTTCTTTCAGTTTATATCTATCGTCTCTTCAGGGTGCTTCGTACCTCATTTGGCTCCTGACACAAAATTCATCCTTTTCATATTACAGGCATGCTATGCTCTCTGTAAATGCTGCATTTCATTACTCATTTCTCTATCCTAATTTGCCATGGCACACTTGGACATCTCTAAGCTTGCTGTGGGGTCTACAATCCATAAAAGATGGCAGTAATGGCCGACTCTGTTAGCTGCATGGGCTCAGTCTTTCATTGTCCTCCAACCAATTGAAGTACTCATCAAGTCTCTTTAAGCTGATGACCTACACTGCTGTCAGTTTCCCTGACGCGTGAATTAAAATGGTCTTGGGTAAAAACTTGGCCCTTGACTCATGATCAGTGGGAAATTTTCAGGTCAGATCTGGAATGAATAAGGTTTAGCAAGCACGGAAAAATCACAGACAATGAGAAGAGGTCGCCATCACATTTACAACCTCTGTGCTGAAAGCGTGAATGCTTATTGTAAAGATTGGATTATGGTCTGTGCGCCCTCTGTTACAGAAGTCGAGGAGCCAATGAAACTTCTTTAGAAGAAGAGAAACTGCATTGTGGCGACGCAATTACCTAAGAGTGGTTACAGGCAAATAATTCCTACCAAGTCTTTTTGATGTAGAGTGATGCAACATGACAGTAGTGTAAGCCATTAAGTAATTGCAGAAGAAAAGCATTGGAGGAATTGTGGAGGAAGAAGGGATAGATTTAAGCACACAGTCAAAGAAAAGCATACTAAGCTTTATTTTATTCGATATCAAAAGCTAATATGTCAGTATATTATCTATTGGGCTTCAATTTATGATAGAAGATATTATAAAATAAAATTATAAATTATCCTAAACTATAAAATTTATATTGTTGTTGACAACTAAAATAAAGATTCTAACTAAATGAACATTGATAAAAATTAGTAATTTCATAAAAACATTTTATCATAAAACCTTATGAAATAATAAAACATCCCTAGTCAATGCTAATTAATTTGGTTGGTAAAAGTCTTAAAAGTTGTTACCAAGATTATAGATTTGATCTTGACTTATATCATAACAAACCATCACCTTGAATTATAAAAATAATTCTACTTCAAATTATTATTATGACACTTTTTTTTTTAAATTTAAGTTCAAATATATTTAATAGTTAACTATCATATCATAGACAACACAATTTTGACTTTGAAATGTATAACTATTCAAAACTTAACTATCACATCATTTTTAATATTACTTTTATAATTGAATTTCAATTTAATTATATTGGAACTTAAAATCATGTATAGTTCTTTAATTTTTAATTATTTTATTTAATAGCTAACTATATTGACATAAAATATTAGTTTTTATTTTAAATTTGGCTTTACTTTTATTAAAATTTAAATTTCATAACAACATTTACTCATGTCTAGGCCCTTACATTACAACAAAATTTACTTCATTTTTCTTATTTTATTTTTTTACAACTCAATCATATTAGTTTTTTTATTACTTGCTTTCAAAAGATAAAAATAATTTATTATACTTTATTATTAATTATTTAATATAAATAATTAGTAAATCAATTCTTTCTTTCACATATATTTGATGTGTGTAAGCAATAATTTATCTTTAGTAAGGAAAATGGATAAATTAAGATTAAGATAATAATTTTTGCTCTTATATTAATGTAAGGGTAGTTTGGATATTATTAAGATGTACTTATATTAATTTTTCTTTTTCAATTTCCATTTTTTTGGGAGAAAAAAAATTAAAATCACCTTTGCAAAAAAATAATTTTCTTCAAAATTTCTTTTTTTTTTTCTCATTTTAAACATCTAATTAGAAAATGATAATTTTCTTTTTTTTGTTCATATTTGAACTTCTAATTGTTAGAGAGATTGTCAACTAATGAATAGAAAATGAACAACATTATAATAAGAGACATTAATTATCATGTTAGCCTTATTATATTTTGACTAAGAGTTTAAAGAAGAGTAAAATAAAGATTTAGTTAAAAGGGAAAAAATAAAGGATATACAATCTTTTATATTTGATCAAAACTTTCAATAGAGAAAAGCAAATTAATCATCTCTATCTTGATTTATGATTTGAAAAAAAAATAAAGAAAATAAATTATAGTTAATAAGATATATAAATTCTAATAAAATGAAATATAAGCTTGGATTAAAAAATATTAATTTTTATTATTTTATTAGACAAGGATAATTTAAGTTTATTTAAAGTTTACTTATGTTAATTTCTTTCACTTCATTTTCTGGCTTCATTTGATAGAAAAAAAGTCCTTTATATAAAATAGTTTTCCTTCTTTCCTTTCCTTTGCTTATTATTTCAAAATCCAATAAAAATGATTACTTTCTTTATAACTCAATTTTTTTTCTCCTACCTATCATAAGTTATGTTGTTTTTCCTAAAATTGATATTGAAACTATAAAAGTGGCCAAAGCATTTCAAATTAACCAACTTTTAAGGAACTTTCAATGTGCTAGCCCAAAAAAGGAGAGTCTCACCACTATATTAATCTTTACAAGGCCCTCACCTTTTGTAGAAACTTTATATATTCTTTACTCCATAAAAACTTAAAAGAAAAATAATAAACAAATATATAATTTCTAGGCCAATTTGGTTGCTCATAAGGGACATGTAGCTCTCTTACCCCAAACTTTTAGGCTTAATTAACTTATTTAAACTCAAATAATATAATTCAAATTTTTAAGGATGGGGATAAGTTTTTATAGAATGAAAGGAACAAATATTTTTCTTTTAAAGCTAAAAATTCTTTATACTTATCTATGATATATCTCTCCTAAATAAAATATAAGAAGATTTACATGCATACTACACAATTCTTAAGCATTTACATCTAACACTTAAAGTTAGATATTTACTTATATAACACTTTCTTATGCTTATCCTATGCTTGAAAGGTGCATTTCACTTTTCAAAATTGAGTGATGATGATTTTCTTGATGTGATATTGAAGAATATGGTGTTATATATGTAAAATTGAAATTTGAGTGTTAGATATGTAAATTCAGAAGAATTGAGTGGTGTGTATGTAAATCTCCCTAAAATATATTTGGAATAATTGGATAGCATTTAAGTATTCCATGTTTACCTTAGATGACATGTCCACAGGAGTTAGAAAGTAAGGATATCTTGTCTTCAAAGGGATTTCATCTAATAAGTCAACTGAGCTTCATAATATTCACAATGAATCATATTTTCATTTATATTTTGAAATCTCTTATTTTGTGTAGCAAGATAGAAACATTAATTATAGAAAAAATTATTTCTTTTATGGGTTCATTGATGCAAGTGCATGTGCATATCTTCCCCTTCTATCTCATGCATTGGTTAGGAAGATATATTATTTGTTCTAGTTTTTGAAGGGAATGAAATTCAACGTGTTATAGGTCTAATATTTCTTATCTTGTTAACATTTTATATATGATTAGACTATTTATTTCTCTTAAAATTAAGAGATAAAGAACAAAATGCTATTCTTGATATTACAAATTTATTATAGTTAAATGCTGAAAAATTATGAATTATCATGTAGTTCAATAATGATTAAATATTATATAAAATATGAATTATTGCTTCATTACTTTTTTTTGTACTTATGTTTTTAAATATTATTTAAAAAAAGTGGTTTATATGTTAATGACTTTTAGCATCGTTTAACTTAGGTTTAGCTTTCCCTAAAGTTGATTCTTTATTTTTATTGTGCCTATTGGTTGGTATATTCTCGCTAGTCTTTCTAGGTTGAATGCTTATCTTTATTTTTTTTTTCCCTTAGACATTGGAATTATATTTAGTGGATGCTAGGTGGGCCTATTAGACAATGATGTGATTGCTTAACATAGCTACCAATAGTTCCCCTTGCTATAAGACTATTATCATGTTATGCCTTTGTTAAAAGATCAATCTATTTATGTAGTAAGAGCCTTTTAGATCTATGACTTTATAGGCATTACTAACTCTAAGCTAAGCTTTAGCACCAATCTCATTTTATGTTTCTTCTTTTTGTCTACTTAAACTATTGAGAATGGCATGATATTTTAGTTTGACCTTATGAGCTACATATAAGCTAATTTACATTTATGATGGTATCTGATGTCTTTTATAATCTATTTATATAAATATTGATTTTCTTATTTAACTAACTTCCAACTCACATCATTCCCCCACAAGTGGCATTTCTCACTTCAAAATTAAAACTTAAGAGTATTACTTTTAAAAAATATGTTTAGTATCCCAATAAAGGAAGTGGAATTAGATATTATTGCTATAATAATTTTTTATTATATATGTTAATCTATATTCTAAAATAAATATGCAAAAAAACACATATAAATATAGGTACAAGAAATCTTAAATGTATATACATGCTATAGAAATATACTTATTTATATAATTTTATAGTTTATATTATATATAGTATAAGATGTCATATTAAAGTAATAATGTAATATCATATATATTATAAGTCACATATTTTAATGTATACTTGTATTAATTATTATTTTTTATAAAATTGAAATTTATATTATAATGTATTATATCAAAAAAATTATTATTTAATTATATTACATATATTATGTGTGCATATAAGAGTGATATAATAGTTGTAAAAATAAAGTAATATTACATTAATAACTTGTGGAAGTGACCTCTAGACATATGAGCCTATAATCAAAAGGCTATAATTTTTTTTATGTGTGTGTGTGTGGGTGTTAAGGTGTGAATTTAAGTATTTAAGTGCACACTCACACATACAACACATGTGCAAGGGGACTTGAAACCAAGGCCTCTTGGTTGAAAGCTTAAGCTTTCAACCACTATGCATCTTGCATAAATGCTATAAATTTTACTATGTTTCTTTTAGCTATTTTGATTAATTTCCCACTTCCACTTAACCTAAGTGAAAGTAAGTAAGAAAGAAACTATCCTAGTTTTAAACTATCTTACAAACAATAAAACAATATTTTGATGTTTTGACTACTAGATTGGTGAGAATCCAATGAAGATAAAATTTTCTTTAATTATATGCATGAAAATTGGGTTCTTTTTCCCAAAGAAAAATATAAAAAGCATTTCTTGACAAAATAATTTTTTTCAATATAAGAGGCAAATGAAATAGGTTAGTTATATGTAACCAGATCTATTTGAGTGAACTTACAATCATGTTTGAGTCAAACAACTACTAGCAAGAATATTAAAACACCTAAATATATTAAAATCTATACTTATATAGGAAGCTCTATCCCAAGTGATATGACATGAAATATAGATTATTTTCTCTTAAGTGAGGAAGGAGTTTATATTTAATTTTGGTCTCATTATGAGCATGATCTAACATTTAGTTGTTTTAATCTATAGCTAGTTCTAACCATATTTGTTATCCAAGAGATACATAAAGAACATTTTTTTTTCATTTAATATAATTGACTTAAATTCATTTTAAATTGCTTAATAATTTTTAAAATTAATAAAAAAATTATCTTATAAGCCTAATGCAATGTTGTTTAAAGCCAAGATAAATATAAGGTAATCAGAAAAATAAAAGATCAATACATTGAAAATAAACAAACAATGCACTATGATGGCTATAAAAACAAAGTAGTAGGCCAATGTAATGAGATAATTTACTTATACATATATAAAATAAAAATAAGCAAATAATTGAGCTCTCCATATTTATGCTAAAAAATATTAATTCTAAAATAAGGTATAAGTATTAGATCATCATCTACTTTAGTTCTTATTATCAAATCAATATGTATTTATTTACTAAGTATTGGAAATGGTACAAAAAAAGTTAAATCTTCATTTGGTCATATATCCTTACTTAAATCTTATAAAAAGCACTTCTTAAAGTAACTAACATACCTATACTAGATAAATCCATCACAACATAAAAGATATTCAACATATCACATTACATGGAATAATATTTTAACATTTTTGATTCACAATCCTTATGAAAAAAAAAGTAAAAGAGGAGTTAGTACTTGTAAAGAAAAACATCTATATCTTTTCAATAAAAGTAGCTACAATAAATACATATCAATCAGCCATCATAAATCAAAATTATAAGTTGTGCATTAAAAGGATCCTCTAACAAAAATGCCAACCTAATTAAACCTTAGCTGTAAGATAAAAGGCTAAAGAGTTTAAATCTATTACAACACTTAAGTGTGTGCAAAGTTAGGGTATAATAAGGTCAATCATCTGGCTATGATAGCCATGTTAGCTCCTCTAAAAGCTTTAATAGACTTGTTTTAATTTATTTAAAATCTATAAGCACAATATAAGGTTTAGAGTTAGATTATGATTAATAATGGAATGATAGTTCATCCATTGATGAATCATCTTACCATAAATAAGTCAAAGCTTAACTTAAAAGTATCATTCCTTCCTAATAAGTGTAAGATTGACTTATGGGTATGGAAGTGCATCTATATAATGGGAAATAATTATAAACTATCCAAGAAAATATTTAAATGCTTGAATGTCGTACAAGCATTTGATAGATAAAGGGTTTCAGATATTCAAATAAAATTTTAAATATATCAAGTGTTGGGCTCATCCAATAAATATATTCTACCTAGAGAGGAAAGGAATAGTCTGGCTACATATGTATACTTATCATAGTAATTAATTGCAAGGAGTAGTGGAATAGAATGACCAAATTAAATTTATTTTATTTAAGATGGAATTCAACCAAATGTGGTATGGTTAAACTCATAGGGTTTTAGAAAGGACATAATTAAAAGGCAAGTCCAGTCTAAATAGTGAAAAACATCAAATTTAGAAGCTTATTAGTCAATAGAGTATAAAAGTAAGTAGTACAATTAAAAAGGACTTTTGTGTTAGAGTAGATGTATTCAAACATAGCATAAACAATCTAGTAGATTCTAAAGTAATCGTGAATGGGTGAGAAGATTAGAAAGTATAATTATTGGAATTTGTCTATACTAGCATGGATAAAAATATAGGGGTATACCTAAATCATCTTGAAGGCCTAGCTAGGTATGTAGTTTGTATATCTAGACAATTAGAGTAGACTTTATTGAGACTAAAATTAAGTAAATGTGTGTATATTTATGATAAATAAAAGTCAAAACCAAAGGATTGGGATGAGTAGTCCTAGAATACTAGGTGATTGATCCTAAGAGTGTGGTCTCCAATTGATCAACTTATCAATAATCATAAGCTAATTAATATGCTCAAATGGTATGATAAACAACTGGACTCACGTAACTCAAGTACAAATATAAACATCCAAGTTGAAATAAATTAATCAATATAAGAGTTTAAAGTTAAGCATAATGATTACATGCCTCAAACATGTAAGTGTTAAGCACAAGCTTACTTTTGCATTCCTAAGCATTTGATGCAATTATGCACAAAGTGTTTTAGGAAGACTTACTTTCATGACGTGAGCTAACCTTTGAAGAATTTTTTAGTATTAAAAATTAGAATTTTTATTTAAAAATTTTACATTTAGACCTTTATTTTTTTTTCAAAAGAACATGAAAATGTAATTATGAGAGTATTTGAATAACTCCTAATTTTTGGACATTTAATATATTTTTATTTTAAAAATTAAAATAATTATGATTTTTATTAAAAATAAGAGAAGGTTTCAAATAATTTCCACTAAATTAGGTTATTGTGAGGGAAGTTGCATTAATCTATAAGTTGTTGAGCTTGCTAAAGGGTATAGTGATAATTTTATAATGATAAAAAAATTTTAAAACAAAAATACAAAAAGCCATGCGAATGAATTTACTAAATTATGGAAGAATTCATAGATGTGTTGATGTTTAAGGAATGCATTTTATAATTAATTTTAAATTTTTTTAATAGAGCTAAACATTTTATGATTGTGAAAATCACTAATTTCACATAATCAAGTCCATTAGGTATGAACTAAAAGTTCTCAAAAAATTTTGAAAGATAAGAGACGTTAATTTAAATTTTAAAATTTTTTTAAATTTAATCTTAATAATTAAAATTTTTTAGCAATAAAATTAGAAGTTCGGAAAACCATAGCATGCAATATAAGATTCAAAATGTTATGAATTATTTTTTTTAGATTTTTTAGGATATGATTGCTGGAAAGAATTTGAGAGTTTTCTTAATCAATCTAAGCCATTAATTAAACAAAATAATAATATTTATTATTTAAAATTAAAATATGACTACATTATAGAAGGAATAAATTTTTCTAGATCTTTATTACTTATCAATTTTATTGTTAAAATTTTATTCAATTTAACTTAAAGAATTAGCACTTAAAAAATTTAAGAAAATTGCTCAAAGTTTCTTTAAAATAAGAGGATGAAATTAGGATTGAATCTGGATAATCTCAATCAAAGCCAATCAATCTTTTTTTAAAAAGAATCAATAATAATGATTTTGTCACTATCCTATGAGTATGTTCAAACTAAATGGCATAGTCAAGCTTGAACTATGCACAAAGCTAATTAATTAAGATTCCTCCCTTCTCAAGACTTTCCAAATAAATTCACTTATTAAGAAGGTTGAGGATGACCTAAGGAAGCCTTAATAGCATTTGGTTACTTAAGCTTTAAGGGATTTAAAATAAAATTTTGCTCTTGGTGGTTCGAAATGATGCAATGGATCCTCTCACTCTCATTTTGTGAGAATGAGAGTTTAAATCAAAAGCTGGACTTGGGAGAGCTAGGTTATTAAATGCTTTAAATTTAAGCTATGGTATACTTCTAATTGTTGTTGGCTTAACTTAGTGGTTAGTAATGGGCTCTAGGGTTCCTTTTTTACTTCTTAAGTCTTAGTGAAGCTTAGAAATTCCTCCCCTTTGGTTGAAGCTCTATCATTTACTCTATAGCCCTTAACCTCAAGCCTTAACCAAGATTAAGTTAAGTTGCTTAATTTTATTCCTCTATGGCATTTGAAGGACTTGGATGATGCTAATCTTAGATATATTTAATACCTAGCTTAAAAGGTGGAAAAATCTTATTAGCCAAAGGTAGTAAAATTTTAATTTTATATGGTTTAACCCATGGTAAACTTAAGTTACTCTAGTTTTTACTAAGGTAAAACCCTTTTATTTGATGAATTTATAGTTTAAGGAATCCCTAATCATGAGCAAATTAGATTTAACTAAATTGCTTGATTTAGTCAATTTTATCCCTATTGGTCAAAATGAATCACTTTGATCCATTTACTAAATTATAGTCAAACCATTAGGTTAATGGTCTAAACCAAATTGGATTAGATTTTAAAAATCCCAAGAAAATATGTCTTTTAATATTTTGGTTAGGCTAGGTGAATTAGATTGGTTAAGCCCATTTGGAAATAGTGTTGCCCATTTGAGCCCAACTAAAGGGATATTAACAATTTGGGCTAAATGGGCATATTTATAGAGATCAAAGGGGATAAGTTGAATTAGAACTATCTTCTTATCTTTGTCCAAAATCACTTTCATGAGTTCTCTAATTTAGCCATTAGATTAGCTAACTCATTTTGAAAAGTGAGTGTTTCTAATTAGAAAGCTTGACTTGTTTGATTTTATGTGGTCATTATATGACTAAATAGGGTTCACCCAATTGATTATGTCACATATTTTTAAAGAAGTAACTTGTCCAATATTTAATTTGATCTTTAGAGCCATTTTAACTTAATTAAACCATTTGAGCCCACATGGGTTAATTGGGCTTATTTATGTTTATTGGCCTAAAATGGTCTAATCAAGAGATATTTGTAGTTGATTTATTAATATTGAGTCACCAAACTATCTAACAACTAATTTGATTAAATTATCCAATTTTGCTCATATGGCCTATTTACATCAACTTGAGATAAAAGAGGTTATTACCTAATTGAGTTTGATGATTTTATTAAGTTCAAATTATTAATTCCAGTAAAGGATTCTTAACATCTATGCTATATTAGTTAAATATGCAATGAATGTTGGAAAAAAGATTTTTTTTATGGCTGAACCAGGTTATTGGGTTCATGTATAAGGACTCCCTACTTTATGAAATGTTAGAGAGTATAACTTACCTTGACTTTTCTAATGGATTCATGTCTAAGAATTCACTAGTGACTAGTAGACTACTCAATCTTATGATTCATATATCATGAAACCAAGTTGTCCTTACAGTCATTAGCTTTGTGAGCAAAGGCTCAAAGTCTTAACTTTAAGAACTATAGAAATCCTCTTATGTATAGATGAATACAACAAGAATGATCATAGTCCCTAAACACCTAGATAGGCTCTACAAGTGTGTTAGATTAATTATCTTTCTTATTTCTCACTTATTGACGGTGAGTGCACATGAGAAGTAGCTTAGAATAGAATATAGTACTTTAAACAAGGGATAAAGGCTAATATTTGAACCCTTTAGTTAGACCATTTGAGTCTATATAGAATATGATCTAACTAACTTAAATTCATTAGAGATTCTAGGATGCTTATTGGAGATCTAAAGTCATCATATTTTTGTCATTGTACTTTACAAACTTAAATTCAAGATGGATTTTTATCTATTAAATAATGTAAGAACCATATCACTACATTCTTTGATAATTAATCCTTGGTTAAGCATATAATGTCTTTTGTGTACTAAGTTCATAGATTAAGCAAGTAGCCTTATCACTTGCTTGCTCCTTTGAGTGTCCACTTAAATTTAGAATGCAAATTTGAAATCTAGAACTTCAATGATAATAGTCAAACAAATCTAATTAATCAATATGTAAAACTTCCTAAATAAGTAGTTTTCAATCAAACTTGAGTCGCCTTTTATCAATGGTAGGCCATCCAATTTGAAATATTACTCTTAAACTCAAGTTTTCACTTCTTATATATAATAAAGGAGAATATCTTTTACCTGAATCTCTTTAGTATGTGAATAATTAAAGACAAATATTTGGTTTGATACATGGTGTTGTTTTCCATAATTAAGTAATGATACCATATTCAAAACTCAAAATCATCTACAACATCACTAAAGTAGGATTAAAAAAAACATTAAGTCGGACTTAATAGTAAAGTATGGTGATTCATCATATCTAATTAGATAGTATCTTCTTTACATAATCAATCCCACTTAAAAGTAGTTAAAACCCATAGATGTGATTATCAATTGGAATTTTGATTTTGACAGATGGACCAAATCAAATGGACACTTAATTGAATTCAATGTCAATGTTATAATGTGTAAAAAACCTCAAATGGATTGAATGAGTTTGTGTTATTAAACTTATAATATATTAACACTAACTTCTTTCTTCGTAATAGTAATCATTTGGAGTAGAAATAGGTTGTGTTCTAATTCTATGTTATAGTGGGAACAAAGGTTTTAATATAGGAATGATCTCTTGCTTAAAAGTGTACTTAAGATCATGAAAAATATAACTTTATAGTTTTAGATTTATTAGTTATCATAATTATGTCTGAAGCAAGTATATACAAAATTAAGTGCTTATCAATTTCACATGAATTTCATTTGAAATTAACAAACATGGGATTCAATGATTTCTTGTTTTACATATATGAGTGTATGAAAGACCAATTTATATTTTAAGGTAACATTTATGTGGAATATTTTTAGTTTTGTGTTTATGAATGAGTTAAAAATGATAAGGCTACCAAGGCATCATAAATAGAATCCTTCCTTGACTCTATATCTAAACATAAAAGATATACAAAATAATGAAAATTGATAAATAAAGTCATCATTTATTCTATGTAATAGTGTTTATATATATTTAGATTGATTGATTAAGAACTCTCAAATTTTTTTTATTATAATTGAAAAGTAAGTTTTATTGTGGGGAATAAGATGATAAAATGATTTCATAATCCATATAACTCAAATAAGTAGCTTTAACTTAAAAGTAAGATATTGAGGGTGTCATTTTAAGTGAAAATTGATAAGGTCTTATCATGAATGTATGATGGAGAATTTATTTGTACCTAGGCTCAATTGTATGACCTAATTGATGATTATGTTTATTGGGGGATGTGGTGTTTTATTTTGGATGTCGGCTGGATATCGCATAGATCTTAGGGGTTACTCATTGAAGTGAGCGGGTATGACATTAAGGTATGATGTACCATCTAGAAAGATGGAAACATCAACCTATAATAGACTTTATCACCTAATAAGGACTCCTAAGGCATGATGGGACTTCGTTTATACCAGAGATCTTTCCCCTACTTTATACATGAAAAAGTAAAGCAAGGTTTATTTTATGTTGGGTTCTTTAGTTCCATATGGAAGCAAGCTTCCATAGTTAATTATATCCTAGGAAAAGTGGATTTATTAAGAATACTCTTGATTAAAATGGTCAATCAATTATCTTCAAATATTTCAATGTTTAGACTATCGAAGGATTGGTTATTTTGGAAAATCAAGTGGGGATGTTTGATTTGGAAAGACTTATTTTAGGATTCCAAAGGAAGATGATTAGGGAGCTCTCATGATACTAGGAAGCCTAGTGAGCACTCTAATGTACCATATAATGATGCTTTATATGTTTGAAAAGAGGTTTATTTTAATTTGAATTAAAATTTTATTAGAATGTTAGGGCTTATAATACATCAACACAAGATTATGAAAATGCCTAAGAGGTGAGGATTTATACTCGTAGCCCGAAGGAAACAAGAAACCTCATATCCTAAATATAGGATGCTCTAGCACAAGCTAAGAGTGCAACTTAAATCTAAGCTAAAAGGGTGTACAATGGTCTACCTCCACAAGAGAGAATAAATCTATCCGACTCTTCTGGACTTACAATTATTTGGAGTGGTTGTCAGTTAACAGCTCCTACACTTTAAAACTATCTAGGTGGGTCTCATGTCATTTGTAATATGGCTAGGCTATTATTTAATTTGAAAGTGACTAGAGTCCTAAACTCACTTCCTAAGAGACTAGATCATGACTGGCATGAGTATATGGCTCAGTCTAAATGCAAAATTTATAATTTTTTATAACATTTTGACATAATATTTTGGACAAATGCTTAGAACAATTATGCCTAAATGCATAATGAAATTGAGTTATTGGCCAAATTAGAGAGAGGAGGTGTTCTCCACCATGAGGGGGTGCTCTCACAGGTCAAGTGTTCCCTATAGTGTAAGAATAAAGATCCTCCATATTCAAGAGTGAAATATGATGACATGCATGATGTTAGACATTCAACATTTAGCTAGGGTTGATAAATATTTTAATTATCTTAATTATATCTTAGGCTTTAAAATGAAGTTGTGAGTTAATTTAAATTTTTTAGTTATGAGTTGTTAATTGGGATAGAAAAATCAATTTTTATCTTAAGAGCCTACTACATCCAGGCCACACATTCAAACATCAAAATTAAGAAACTATAAATAAGATGTAATTTTTATTACATAATATAAACATAACATTCAAACACTCAAATTATCATAAAAGAATAAGAGGCCAATGTAGCCAGGTACCACCATACACCCCAAAAAGAGAAAATGGGGTAGCTGAGCTCTACCCTTATACAACTTGGATTACAAAAGAATATTATAATTGAAATTGAATAGATGTTAAGGGGCTCTTCCTTCTTCTCATCTCTCTTCTTTCTTTTCTCTTGATTTGATTGTGTTCCAAGACTTCACATGGCATCTCAAGACTATGCCTTATAGCCACTGCTCATCCCATAACATAAAATCCTAATTCCTATTGCACAATTACATGTTTAGAAAGAAAATTTAACTACGCCTATAAGACAAATGTTAGCTAAATCATCCATACAAACCAAGTAGTTATATTTTTATAATTTGGACTTAGCACCCTACATATGGGTAACCAAGCCCACTTGTCCTAAAATGGATTAGGCTTAGAGCATAAGCAACCTACAAGTAGAAGCATTTATATTTTTTAGTGACCCTTTTAGCTTAATCCCCTATAGAAGATAACATTAGGCTAATAACGGCCAAACATCCAGCTTACGTACCATAATCCTAACATCCAACCTAAAATATTACATCAAAAAACAAAGCATAACATCATATCATACACCATCCTAACTTAGAGCTAGAAGAGGTGACTTAGCATTCTAATGTGTGTGTTTAGGATTAGTGTGGTATGTCTTATGGGACTTTAAATTATGATTTCCTAAGTTTGGAATTGTTTAAGTTATACATTTAGGCTGGTTTCATTTCAAGTTATTTAGAGGATTGTTGGATTTTAATTTGTATTTGTTTATTTCACTTGATATTTACTTATCATGTAGAGTGTAAAGAAAAGAAAGAGGCTTAACCTCTTCCATCCTTGCCTTAAATTATTTTCTAAAGGTATTCTATGACTTGATTTCTTTTAGTAAATATTTTATTAAATATTTTTATTAATCTTAAGTTTGGGTTAATTCTTAAAGAATCATATCAAACATGAAAGGCATCTTAAGATTAATGAAATTGAATTTCCATTACATAATATTACACCATTCCTTTTCATCATCGATAATCATGCATAATATTTAAGACTTAACATACATATACATGCAATGTATTTTTGGCACACTTAAATAATTATGAATGCATATGTTTTGGTAGAAAAGAGGGATCCTCATTCTTTAGTTAAATACACACACACATGTATTAAAGATGTAATCAAGTATGTTTCATTATTTAAACCAGGGAAATGTGATAATCTAAGACCTCCTTGGGGCTACTTAAAGCCTCATATTCATGGGATGTCTAGACTATATACTTGCTATCTTAAATACATATGAGTATACACACAACTATAAGAATGAAAATCATGAAAAGATTATATTTTGGTTGAATTATTTACACATGTAAAGTAAAGTTCTATCCAACTTCAAGTACAAGTACACATAAGAATGAAATAAAATAAGTATGTGCCTTTGTTAATCAGGGAAGTGAGGTAATCTAAGTCCTCCATGGGGATACTTAAAGCGACATATTCCCGGGATGTCTAGACTATATACTTATTACATTCAAACATAATACATGAATCATAAAGATAAACAATACTTTAGCATGTTTAGGTTATAAGCACATGTGAATCATATAAGATATTTATAGCTAACATCAATCCAAATCTTCTTTATCAATTTATAACTTTAAAAATAATTTTGAAATTTATTAATGATAATAGCCACACATATAATAAGATTAATCCAACACATGCAACTTTCACATAATTAAACTCAATTGATTATTATTATTTTATTTGAAATCATGAATGTATGATATCAAATGACATACAATATTTAAGATGATTGAAAAGGAATAATTGAATACTTCACAAAATTCATTCAACCACATTAATTCCTAAGGACAATCATATTAACTAAAACCATTTAAGATTAACCTTAACCTTCTTATTGAATTTGATTTTTGATTTTGAAATTATTAAAGTTAGAGAGGAGGAGAAATATTTTCTATTTTTTACCCCATCCCATTTGAGTGATTTAAGGTGTTTAAGGAAAGAGAAATTAAATGAATTTTATGGGTTGATTAAGTTTGAGCCATTAAGAAAATAATTTATTTTCCCTTTCTTATGCTTCTTTAATTTGATTAATAATTTAACCATAAGCCTCCAATGATATGCAAATGAGAAATTAAAATTATAATGCACTTAGAGACCTAATGTAATGAGGCTCTGTGGTGTTTATTTTTGGATGTATGGGGGGTGGACAGTTCACCAAAGATAGAGACATCACCCTTCAATGGACCTAATCACCTAATAAGGACTACTAAGGCATGATGGGTCTTTCATTATACTAGTGATTTTTCTCCTGCTTTATATGGATGAATAAAGCAGAGTTTATATTAAACTAGGTTCTAAAGTTCCCTATGGAGGCAAGCCTCCATAGTACATCTTAGAAAATGAAATTTTCTCAGAATTCTCTTGATTAAAGTAGACAATTATCATATCCAAAGATTTCAAAGTTAGACTATCAAAGGATTAGTTATGTTTGGAAAATCAATTGGGAGAGTTCAAGGAGAAGACTTATTTTTGGAATCCAAAGGTAATAAGTAGGGAATGATCATGATACTAGGATACATAGTGAGCATTCCACTCTATCCTATAATTGGGATTTATATTTTGAAAGTGAAGAGATATATTGATCTGAGTTGAATTTTTATTAGATTGCTAGGGCTTATAATCCACCAACATATGGTTGTGGAGATACCTAAGAGGCAAGGATATATGCTTGTAGCTTGAAGGAAATAGCTACCTAATATCTTAAATCTAAGGAGGTTTAGCATGATGCCAAAGCACAACCTAAATCTAGGTAGAGAATGGACATGAAGATTTACCTCAACAAAAGAGAATAAACCATCCAACTTCTGGACTTACAATCTCCTGGAGTGGCTGCTAGTTAACTCCTCCTATACTTTTAAAATCATGTAGTACAGTCTTATGAATTACAAGATAGCTAGGGTAGTTATTTAATTTGAAAGAAACTAAAGTCCTAAACCCACTCCCTAAGATACTATATCATCAGTGGTATGAGCATGTGACTTAATCTACAAATGCAAAATCTTTTCAAATTTTATTTCATTTTGACACATCATTTTAGACAAAGTCTTTAGGATTTTTATATGCCTAAATGCATGATGAAGTTTGATTATTAGCTAAATCCTGGGAAGAGGATGTTCTCTATCACAATAAATGACCTCACAGGTCAAGCATTCCCCTATTATGTAAGGATGGAGATCCTTCATATTCAAGGAAGAAGGAATATGACATGCATGATGTGACATACAATCATATAGCAAAGGGGTTACTAAATCTTTTAATTATCTTAATTTAACACCTAATCTTTATGATGAGGTTATGAGTTATTTAAAATTTAGTTATGAGTGGTTAGTTGGAGTAGAAAAATTAATTTTATCCTAAGAGCCTGTCGCATCCATGCCACACATTAAAGCATCAATCATAAGAAACTATGAAAAGTATGCCATTTCTAATTTACAATTTAAATAAATCATCAAACAATTTTATGACTAACATAAAATAATAATAGGCAGGTGTGGTCGGGTACTGCCGTATAACCCAAAAAAAAGATGGGTAGCCAAGCTCTACCCTTACACAACCCGAAATATGAAAGAATAATTACAATTACAAATGAACAAATGCTATGGGGGTCTTCTTTTATTCACTCATTTAGTTCTTCATGTCTTCACTTCATCATCTTTGATTTGGTTTGTACTCCAAAGTCATTACAAGGCCCCACAGGACAAAGCCTTCTAGCCACTGCTCATCGTAATCCCCCACAACACTAATACTAATTCCTATTGTAAAATTACATCCATTAGGAAAAATAAATCTAACTGCACCTACAAAACAAAGATTAGCTAAACATACATATAATCCCAAGTAATTATATGTATAATTTGGACTTAGCATCTTGCACATGGGTAACCAAGCCCACCTGTCTTAACTTGGATTATGCTTAGGGGTTTAAGCAACTTACGAAGAAAGCATTTATATTTATTTTTAGCACCCTTAAACATAATCTCCTATAGAAAATATGATTAGGCTAATATTGGCGTACCATCTAGTCTACAAAATATATACCCTAACATCTAGTCTAAAATATTACACCATAAAACAAAACATACACCTACATACACTGTCCAAACTTAGGGCTAGAAGTGGTGACTTAATTTTAATGTGTGTGTTAAGGCTTATGTAGTATGTTTCATCTAAGCATTAGTGTTGTATTTTCAAAGTGTAGAAAGATTCAATTTAACATGAAAGGTTGATTTCACTTGAAGTTGTTTAATTGATTTGAGAATTTTAATTTGTGTTATCTTTTATTTCATTTGATTACACTTAAAAATTAAGTGTTATAAAGACAAGAAAATAGGATTACCCTCTTTCATCCCTACCTTAAGCCACTTTCTAAAGCATGTTAGTTTGATTTAGTTTTCTTCAAGGAATGGCTTATTACACATTTTAATTAATTCTAAGTTTATGTTCACTTTAAATAATTTTATCCAATATGGAAGGCAACTTAAGATTAATCTAATTGGATTACTATCACATGACACATGTTAAATCATTCCTTTTTAGCACATGTAACATGCATATGATTTTAAATCCTAGGTGTATCTATACATGCAACACAATTTTAGCACACTTATATGATGAATATATACATGTGTATTTAAAGTTTATATTATTTTATGTGATTGAGTTATTTAATCATATTAGTTTAAGGCTCTATCTATATTCTTATATAAAAATACATATGGATAAATTAAATAGGTACGTGTCATTGTTAATCAGGGAAGTGAGGTAATCAAGTGACCTCCTTAGGGCTAACTAAAGCCTCGTGTTCTAGATGTCCAAACTATATACCCATTCAAACATTGTAAAATTTGTATGCATGAATCATAGGAAAGAGAGCATTAACTTATATGTAACACATGCTAATCATATAGATGATTATAGAATGCATGTATCCTTGATAAAAGAAAAGGCTTATAATTCCATAATTAAATACACACAAACATGTATAAGAGACATCAAGTACGTGCCATTGTTAACCAGGGAAGTGAGGTGATAAAATGACATCCTTGGGGCTACTTAAAGCCTCATATTCTTGGAATGTCCATATTAAACACTTACTTTTCTCTAATACATATGGATGTATACATAAATAAAGGAAGGAAAACCATGAAAAGATAGTATTTTTATTTGATTGAAACATTTATGCATGTGGATTAAATATCTATCCAAATTCTAATGTAGAAACACATGTAAATGAAAATAAATCAGTATGTGTCATTGTTAACCAGTGAAGTGAGGTAATCAAATGACTTCTTTGGGGTTACCTAAAGCCCCGTGTTCTCTGGATGTCCAGACTATATACTTATTAACATTCAAATACATATAAAACTATATATGAATTAAGGAAAAGAAAAGCTTTACTTCACATATCTAAGCTATAAGCACATGCAAACCTATATATGTTTGTAATTACTATCACTCTAATCAATGTAATTAATTTATAAACTTTGGAAGTAATTTGAATTTAATAGAGAAAATAGCCACACATATTATAAATTAATCCAACACATGCAAGCTTATATAGAAGAAAACCATTTGATTTAATTAACTTTGAAAAAATGAATGCATGATTTCAAATTTCATACAACATTTAACATGATTGGAAAGAAATAAATAAACATAAACACATGATTTCATTCAATTAAATTAATTCCTAAGGACAATCATATCAAATAAAACTATTTAAAGCAAGCCAAAGCTTCTTTAATGACATTTTTAATTTCATGTTTTGATTTGTTTTAAGGATGTGAGGAAAGGTTTGCTAATCCTAACCCATCCCCATATTTATCAATTCATTTATTTTAATGAAATGTGATTAAGTTGATTTTATGAGTTAACTAGGTTGTAATATGAATTAAATCCATTAATTAACCCTTTCCTATGTTACCTTAACATAATTACTCAAATAATTATGAGCCAACATGATATGCGCATGCATTGGAAATAAAATTAGCAATGATCCTAAAAAAGGAAAATGGTCTAATGCAATTGGTTCACAATTGTATTCTTATAATTCTCCCACACATGTGGACTAATTATAATTTTCATAGGATTTCCTTAGGTTGTTGAACACCTAAGGGTCTACCCAAGACTTAATTAATTAAGTTCTGATGTGATTATGATTTCAGTTTAACTAAGTAAGCAAATTTAATTGATTAATTAACTTTAATTAATTTGACTTTTAATTGATGGAATGAACTTAGGGAAAGGGGCTAGGAAAGAGGTCCCAACTCCGTTCCATTAATGCGTTCATTGTTGGATAATGATTACTGAACTTAATTAATCAATTTATTATTGTTCATGGGATTAGTGGTTAATTAACTTAAGATAGTAATTAAATTTAAATTAGTCAGTTTTCCTAATTAATTAAGCAATAAATTCTAAGAAAATTATGGGAGGCAGAGGTCATCCCATTAAATTAACCCACAAAGTTTGGGGATAATTACTTAAGTAATTAAGAAATTATTAAGCTAATTAATTTTGTAATTAAATCTTATTTAAGCCTTAATTACAATTATAAATTAATTAAAAACATTTTTAATAAATTATCCTCTAAAATACCTTTAAAATGAGTATTTATTTATATTTTTTTATTTTTCTACAATTAGTTATAATTTTTACAAGTTTCAAAATTAAAACACATTAATTAGGCCTAATTAACACTTAATCCCGTCGGCACTACGTGGCACCCTTTCCATGTGGTATCGCGGGATTAGTTATTTAAACATAATCCTAGTCAGCGCTTGTGTGGTAGTGTTAGAACACACTTTCTTTTGTGCTGTCCGATCTAAGATTGGATGGCTACACTTAATCCCGCAGTGCTAAAGGATTAAATTAGATAATTCTAATGGATCTAATCACGACCATCCATTCCGATCATGTGGAATGGATTTTGCATGATCTATCATCACACGAGCGAGTGGGAATAGAGTTTGTCAGCCATTGCTCGCATGATCCGAGCTCACCCGAGTTTGGATTGACACTAAATGGATCCCACACCTTTGTGTGAAGGATTCAAAGGGCTCCAACGGCTAAGGTCACACGGATGCATGCTTTCTTCAAAAAGCTCTAACTCATTTTTCACCCAAGGTCAGTTTCAATGGCATACCTCACTGGAGCTCAAGACCGATGGCAAATCTGATTGGGGAAACTTCATCTAATGGAGATTAGGCCCAACTAATTAGCACAAGCTCTAATTTAAGGTGGATGGCTCGAAAGATCAATACCCGAAGCATCGGAGGCAAGCATTGATCGAAGTCCTCCTTTCGATCATCAGGAAGCTTGCGGAATATTTCATTCTCACTCAACTAGCTCTAGGGATGGTGTGTGCAAAGTTAATTGCACTTTAGTTTTAGTTTGAGCAAATGGGAATCAAGCGGAGGATGCCTTATTTTAACTTAGAGAAAAACAAGAATAGGGAGGCTTGGGGGCTTGGAAAAGCTCTAGGAAACACTCTTAAGGATGCTAGGATCTTACTATGCTCAAGCCATCGATTTGGGATGAATTGGAGGTATACCCCTCCTTCCCTTAATCGGATGGCTCGGCTTGGTTTGGCTCCTAGTGGTTGTTTGACCACTTCAAAGGGTCACGGATGGTAGGGACTAGATGAGGTGGTTGCCAAGGAGGGTAGTGGGTGTCCTTGGTGTTTCAAGTGCACCAATGGGGGAGGGGAGGTGATTTCACCTCCCCTTGGGTCATGGCTGACTCAACCACCCTTGGGTCAAGTTGGGCAGTGTCCTAGGAGCATAGGTGGACCAATGGGAGAGAACCAAGTGGCCAAAGAATGGAAATGACCACTTACATGGGTGATTTGTCTCATGTGATACCCTTGACCCAAAGGTAGAATGGTCATTTGGCATTGGAATTGATTTGGACAAATTTGAAATGAGTCAAAAGTGGGTTAGCCCAAATTTCAAGTGATTTGGAGTTCATTTGGTTTGATTTGGCTCAATTTGACCCATTTAGGTCAAATTGGGTCAAATCAGGTTAGGTTGACCAATTGGTCAAATTGGGTCAAACCAAGGGTTGGGTTAAGTTCATATAGTTAATTGGAGTGTATTGTTCTCATTGTTTTGATTTGGTTTGGCTAAGATTTGATTTTAGCTCATTTGAGTTCATTTAGGTCAAATGGGTTGAGTTGACCAATGTGACCCAATTAGCCAAATTGGCTTGGGTCATGGCTTGGCTTATGTTTAGTTAATCATTTGAAATATGATGTAGGCTTTGGTTTAGTTTAATTTAGATTTGATTAGGTTTTAGGTTGGTTTGATCATTTAGGTCAAGTTAGGTTCAATTGGTCATTTGAGTCTAGTGGGTCAGTTGGGCTCAATTGAGGCTTTGATCAAGTTCAACAATCAATTTAGAATGAACTTGAATCATTGGTTGTAATCAATTTGGTTTAGATTTTCATTTGACCTATTTTAGCCATGTAAGTCAAAATTAACTTGGGTCGAGGGCCAATTGGTTGGTTTATTGAATGTCAAGTCATATTAAAATGTTGGTTTTGAGTTGGTATGAATCATTAGTTTCAAGGGATTTAGTTTAGGATGCAATTTGGCTACTTTAGGTTCATATGGGTTAAGAAGGTTGACTTGGTGAAAGGATCAAGTTGACTTTGTTTGACACAATTTGTGATAATTGATTAACCTAAAGTGATCAACAATCATGATATGAGGTTTAGGTAGGCTTGGTTCAATCCAATTTGAGTAAATTTGGAAATTGGCTCAAATAGGTCAAATTGGCCACTTTGAGTCAAATGGACCAATTGGGTTGAGTTTGATTTATTTGAGTTTATATAAGGATTTGGGATTGATATATAAATTTAATTGCAATTGGTTTGGGTTCAAATGGGTTTTGGTTCATTTGAATATTTCAAGTCAAAGGGGCTAAGTTGGGTTTAACTTGGATTGATTTTGGTTTGGCTTGATGATTATAGATTTCATTTATATTTATGAATATGATTGAAGGAATGATTGATTTATGAGAAAATCAATTGAATTTTGGTTTTGGAATGAAAGCAATTTGGCTAAGTCCATGAAGGTTGATGCATATGGCTTAGGAAGGATTTTGATTTGATTTAGTTTGATTTATTTTTGTTCATTTGAATGTAGAGTTGATTTATATTTAAGAAGATGATTGAAGATATAAATTAATTATGAGAAAATCAATTGATTTTGGATTGATTTGAATTGGATATTGGCTAAGCTCATGAAAGTGGATCACATGGATTAGATAGGATTTTGATTTGATTTGACTTAGTTTGATTGTAGGTTTTGGAAAATTGGATTTAGAATTTAGTTTAATTGTAAGTTTGATAGATTGATTGAAGGGTTGAATTGATGTTTAAGAAAATCACTTGAGTTTGGATTGATTTGAATTTGGTCAAGGCTAAGTACATAAGATAAAATCATAGGGCTTATGTTGATTTTGAGTTTGGATTTGATCATGAGCTTCAATCATTTAGCTTGGAATTTGAATTTGGATTTGGATTTGGTATTTGAATTGAATTTGAGGTTTGGTTTTGGCTTAAGAAGGTGATCATGGATTCAGTTTAGGTTATAGGGTAAGTTGATCTCCCTAAGTCCTAAGGCATAGCCTAATCCTATGATCAACTCTTCTAAGTATCTAAGATTAGGTTAAGTGTTCACCTAAGCGCTAGAAGTGTCTTATGACTAAGGAATTCTTAGTTTCTAGAAGACTCTTAATTCTAAGAAGAGGGGGATGAGAACTCACTCCAAAAGTGAGGTCAACAAAAAGACCCCGAATAGATGTGATGTAATTGATAAGGCATACCACACGTATTGTTGTTGATCGAGACAATCAACAATATCCAAAAGATTGCAAGTACTATAAAAACACATCTAATCTTATACTCGAAAGGTAGATAGAATCATGATATTAAGGCAATGCAACTCAACTCATGCCAAGGGCATAAAAGAGCAAGAAGGATTTGGTTGGAATTTCATGTCAAGGACATGAAGGAAGATCCTCTAAGGGATTACACATGCATTGGGCATGGCATGTGAGAGGTTTATGATGAGGGAATAAAAGGAGGAATCCACTGTGGATTGAGTACATGAACCTTCCACTAGGGAAGTAGGTTCGAGCTATCCATTGGGGATATGGATTTGAGTTTAATTTTGAATATGATTGTTGGAAGAAGATCTATTGAGGATAAGAATCTATAATCTGTCGGGGATCAAGATTGAATTAATTTTAATTTGTTTTATCTTAATTGATGTGGAAGAATATCCGCTAAGGATATGGACTCGAATCCACTAGGGATTGGAAACATTAACCTTCCACTAAAGAAGTAGGTTTGGGCTATCCACTAGGGATAAGGGATTAATTTCACATATTCGCTAGGGATAAATGTTTGGTTGGATTTTTTTTTTTTTGATTTGTTTGATTAATTTATTTATTGATTAGACTCCACTAGGGAGATTGATTTTAATTTGATTTGATTTGTTATGAATCCACTGGGGAGGATGGTTTTGAATTGAGGGCATATCCACTAGGGATGTGAACTCGGTCAAATTTGAAAAA
Source organism: Cymbidium sinense (assembly GCA_021442155.1). NCBI lineage: Eukaryota > Viridiplantae > Streptophyta > Magnoliopsida > Asparagales > Orchidaceae > Cymbidium > Cymbidium sinense. The sequence continues at coordinate 152,218,298 of CM038220.1, read as the reverse complement.
TTTATTTGATGGACCCTGTCGGTGTTCGATAGACCCACTAAGAAGGGGCTATGTCGGCCTTGGCCTATCTCAAATTTACAAATCTAAAGAGATAGTCTACCAGCCATAATGTAGGACTATCCGACCTAAGGAGTTGTCTTTCAGTGTGCAACGGTTGTGCAAGGAAGAAAGCATAGCAAACTTACATCTTCCAAGATAGACAAATCGGGGTGAGTTAGATGCGTGCCAAACAAAGAGCGAGTGCATGCCACTGGAGACTTATAAAAACTCAAAAGTAGTCAAGATTAATTTGATTTGATTTGATTTAATTTGATTTGGTTCATTTTCATTTCTTTTGATTTCATTTGATGGATCTCATCGGTATACGATGGACCATACTAAGAAGGGACTATATCTGCCTTGGCCAATCTCAAATTTACTGATCCAAAAAGATAGTCTATCAACCAAAGGGTAGGACTATCCGACTTAAGCAGTGCCTTTCGATGTGCAATGACTGTGCTAGGGAGAAAGTGTAGTAGACTTACATCTTTTAAAGCAAAGAACAGTCGCTGGGGTGACCTGTTGGAACCACAAAATTGAACGACCAGGCCCCCCTTATTACCGGTGCTAGAAAGAATGCATAGCAGACTTGTATCTTCCATAGCAAGGATGACCGTCGGGGTGAGCTGTTGGTGGCACAATAAGTCGCCTAACCTAAGGGTGACTACTGAGAGAGTGTCACTGGGGACTTATATATATTATTTGTTTATTATCATGGACTCTGTTAGTGTGCGAGGGACCACACTGAGAAGGCATTATGTCGGCCTTGACCTATCTCAGATTTACTAGACCAAGGGAGAATCTACGCATCTGTGTAATAGAATCTCCAACCATAGGGGCGGTTAGTAGGAAAGGGGGACTATCCAATCCAGGAGTAACCTGGGTAATGTTTAAATAGGGTCGCAAAGGACGTGATCCAAATAGAGTGCCCATAAGAGAAGTTCCACTAGGGGCGATATCCTAGACCCTATAAATAAGAAAGCCTGTAGGCATATAATGGCCAACTCAAGGAGAAAGCATAGCAGACTAACATCTGCCATGAGTGGTGTATCCACTGGGCGGGTCACTATCAGAATAGCGAACATTAACCAACTTAAAATGCCCGTCAGTGTGCGACGATCAATCTAGGAAGAAGGTGTGTAGACTTAAATCCCCCTAAAGTGGAACTAATCATCAGGATAGTCTATCGTCAGCTCAAGAGATGCTATTCAACTTAGGGCTACCCGTCGATGTGCAACGCAGTGCTAGGAAGAAGGCATAGCAGACTTACATCTTCCAAAATAAGGAGTAACCGTTGGGGTGGCCCATTATTGGCACAACAGATCGACCCGACCTAAGGGTAACTACTAAGTAGAGAGTCATATAGAAGGACTGAACCTAGACTTGCTGTAGTCAGGAGGAAAGGAGCTGATGGCGGCCCTAATCCTCAGATATACTTGACCCAGTCTGTGTGTAATGGCTAGTTCAAGAAGAAAGCGTAGCAGACTTATATCTCCTTAAATGAAACCATCATGATGATAGCTTATCGATCGCACAGTAAGGCCTACCATGCTAACAAGGCACTCATCGGTGTGCAGTTGTCGAGTAAGAAAAGAAAGCATAGAAGACTTACATTCTCCAAAGCAAGAAAACCACTAGGGTGACACCTAGCTAGACGGTCATCAACCAAAGACTCTTGATTGAGTATCGCTGGGGCATTATCTCACATCAAAGTATTGCAAGACAAAATATATGTGTTTGTTTTATGTGTTTGTGCTGATGGAGGATAGGATGTCGCTTGGGTTCTCTTACACCTACCCTAAACACATCATGGCTGATTCACAAAAAGATGTTTTCAAAGAAGAGAAGATTTAATTTGAAGAGGAATTTTTATTCATGATAAATATTTCCAAACAAGAATTTGTGGATAATGTTTCTTTAAGTAAAGCTCGTTGATCAGAAGCATTAGACACTCTCCTTTATGATTACTAAGCTGATAAGATCTTCCTTGGTTGGCCTTCTCTATGAAAAAGGGTCTTCCCAAGTGGGTTCAAACTTGCCTCCCATCTTGCAATGGGCAACAATCGATCTCTTAGAACTAAAATAATCTCTCATACTTGAAAAGCTCTAGTATGAACTAACTTGTTGTGAGATTGAATCATTTTGGCTTGTACAACTCGAGATTTTGGCATGCCCGTAGGCATCTCTCCCTCTTCAAATTTCTTAACTAACTTGGCATTCTACTGTTGTGATCTTGCTACTCCACTATCCATAATAATGGGAGTTGGACTTCTAATGGTAGAATGGCTTCAGACCAATACATTAAGGAGAAAGGAATAGACTTAGTTTGAGTTCTATATGTGGTACGATAGGCCCACATAGATTCAACTAACTGTTCATACCAACTTTCTCTTATTATCATCGAGTATATTCTTTAGTATTTGAATGAGAGTTTTGTTGAAGGCATCTGCCAAGCCATTTACCCTTGGGTAATAGATGGTGGAGTATCTCCAATCTATGCTGTGTCTCTAGGAGTTATTAATCTTGGTGCTCTTAAATGCAGTACCATTATTAGATATAATTAATCGAGACACCTCGAAACTCTATACGATATGGTTCCTAAAAAATTGGAGCACATTGAGAATTGTTACTTATCTGAGCGGAATCACCTCTGCCCACTTTAAAAAGTAGCGGGTAATAGCTAGGATGAACCGATGACCTTTGGAAGAAGGAAGGTAAATCGAACCCACTATGTCAATACCTCAACACTCGAATGGCCATGAGGTCAATGTAAGATGTAGAATATTAGGTGGTTGGTGTAAGACTACATGGTGTACCTGACACTGGTAGCATCGCCTAGCTATGTCCATGCAATCTATGATCATTGACAGCCAGTAGGATCCTTGTCTTTTAATCTTGGCTTTCATCTTTGGACCGGATTGATGAGCTCCACATAATCCTGAGTGTGCCTTAGTCACGATATTGCAGGCTTCGTGCTTGTCTAAACAGCACAACCATATATGATCGAAGGACTGTTGGTATAAGGTTCCATCCACGAGAGCATAAGAAAGTGCTCTTTGCTTCATCTGATGGACTTGTGACTTCTCTTGAGGTAGTTTGCCTTATTTTGGTAATCCATGAATGGTTTTATCTAATCTAACTCATCATCCTTTTTCGCAACGGTAACCTCTCCTTCAAGAGAGTATTTTTCGATGAGTTCAGTATCAATAAGTAATAATACATGTCAATTTTGGACCCTTATTAATATGAACTCATCTTCTGTATATGTCAACTCCTTGGCAAGTTTGGCTAAAGCATCTGCTATGATGTTTTCTCCTCAAGGAATCTTGTAAATTGTAACCTCTGGGATTTGGGCCAACAACTCCATGGTGTACTTGTGGTAGTGATGGAGCCTATACTTTAAAACTTTATAGGACCCATTGATCTGATTGATGACTAGCTGAGAATCCCCATGGATATTGATGTTCTGGATGCTTAGAGTAATAGCTAACTTTAGACCGACAATCAAAGCCTCATATTCAGCTTCATTTTTCTTGCAAGGATTGGACAGGTGATATGAGAGACTCATCACATCATGATCCAAAGTAAGGAGAACTACTCCTACCCCTACATTTCCTAAAAGAGTAGATTTTGGTTCTTCTCTTCTTTAAGAGGAAGCTGCACCATTAAAGTGCATCTTCCAATGGCGAATGCCAGCATCCTCTAAGTTCATAATTTATTCATCGGGGAGGTCATCACTGGTGAGTCGAGAAAGTGGTGTCGCTAAGAAATCCTCAAGCTCTTGTCCTTTCACTGCACGGAGGGGTATGAAAGTATTATCAAATTATGACAAAATCATATACCAATGTGCCAACTATCCGGATAGTGTCAGTCGTGTCATAAGATATTATAGTGGATTGATCCTAGAGATCAAGTTCACCTTATGAGAAAGTATGTAATGTTATAGCTTTTGGGATGCAAAGATTAAAGATAGGAAATGCTTCTCAATGGGTGGATAGTTTGCTTCAGCAGGGATTAGATGATGGCTGAGGTAGAAGAGCATATTTTCTTTCCCTCCGTCATTGGTTTGAGCCAACAAAGTGCCAAGAGAGTTTTCTAATGCAGCAGTGTATAGTATGATCGGATAAACTAAACGTTTGTCATCGGTAGTGCTTGATGTCTTCAAAGACATGTTGGCTTATCTTTCCACTTGAACTTAGCATCCTTTTTGACAAGTGCTGAGAACGGATGGAATCTTCCTAATAAGTTGGATATAAAGCATCTTAGATATTCCAACCACCCTTGAAATTAACTAAGTTGAGTTAAAATTTTAGGGGTGGCATTTCTAATATCACCTTGATCTTCTTCGGATCGATTTCGATTCTATGATGTAGGACAACAAACCCAAGAAATTTCTCTGAAGCTACTTTGAATGCACACTTCAAAGGGTTCATTTTAAGATTAAATTATCTTAATTGTTTGAAAATCACTCTCAATTCAAAGAGGTGATCTTCCTTTTCTTTACTTTTGACTACAAGATCATTGACATAACATTCGACTTGATGATGATTGAGTTTGTCAAAAATCTGACTCATGGCCTGCTGGTATGTAACACTGGAATTTTGAAGGCGGAAAGTCATGACCTTATAGTTATAAATTTTAATCGAGGTTCAAAAAGTAGTGTTTTTCTCATCATCTAGGGCCATCTTTATTTGGTTATATCTAGATGAGCCATCTGTGAAAGAGAAAACTGCATGAGATGAGGCAATGCAAATCATTAGCTCCATGACTGGTAATGGAAATTCATCATTTAGAAATGCCTTCTTTAAGTCCTTAAAATCGACTCGTATGTGAATTTGGCCATTCTTCTTCTTAATTGGGATGACACTGGCAAACCAGGTAGGGTATTTTTCTTCCCTGATAAAAGCATCATCGATCAGTTTCATGACTTCAAAAATGACCTATTATTCAATGTCTAATCGCATGCATCTAGGAGCTTGCTTGATAGGGTTAACACTAGGCTCTATTGCTAGTTTGTGGACTACTATGTCAGGAGATAAATTAGGAATCTATTCATAACTTCATACGAAGCAGTCCTTAAACTCAGTCAATAGCTTAACTAAGTCATTGGTTTCAACTTGGTTCAACAAAGAACTAATGTATGTCGGGCGTGGATCTTCTTCAATTTCTAAATTGATTTCTTTGAACTCATCGATGGTTGACTTGATCTCCTCTTCAAACTCTACTAGTGCATCTTTGACTTCAAAATCATCTGGACCATCTGAAGTTTCTAAGAACACCTCCTTATATGAGTTATTGTGATTTGAAAAGAACCTATTAGATTCCAAATGATTGGTGATGACTAGGTAGTAATCTTCATTATCAACGGGACCTACTATGTCAAATCCTAGTCCTGATTTTGATTGAGAATGTCTGCATTTGTTATCCCATAATCTCTTGAAGTAATCTGACTTGTGTTTAAACAAAGCATGTGAAACCAAGCCTTTCTTTGCTAAATTTAGAACACATGGTGAGTACTAATGAAATGGTAATTCTATCAAATCTTTATATGAATCATCATCAAGTTTTACATCGACTTATTGACTTGAGGATGATGCTCCCAAAAAAAACCTCTCAGTCTTCACATCTGTAGATGACTTGGGGCTTCCTTAACTACCAAACCTTTAACTTTTTGAGAGGAAAGTGGGGGTTAGAGCTAAAGTTCCCAATTGATGCCAAACTATTTCACATATAGACTTAGATTTATTATGCTTTGCTTTGGAGCCTGATATTCATCATTATCTGGCTCAAGTGCCACCTCTAAGGGAATCTACTACTGAGAATAGCTAGTTATCGTGCTAACCATATAAGACTCATTCTCTAAACTAGATTCTAAGTCTATATAGATAGTAGGTGTACTCCTGGTAGCTAGGGCATACCTCCTATTAGGTGGCCAATAAGGAGGTTTTCCACCCCTAGGACTGCCTCTGAATTGGCCTCTTCCTCTGCCTAGTGGAGGTCGGGTCATCCTACCCATATATTCAAATGGAGTAACAAACTACAAGTGGAATCTAATGTCAGGCTTCGCTTCCTCCTCCAAGTCTATTTCTAGCTCCATTTTATTTTCTTTTATATTTTCTTTTTCCTTTTCTTTTTTTTTTCTTTCTCTTTTTCTTTTTCTTTTATTTTTGAAATTTGACCAAGTTCATGATAATAGGCTTGTTGGTTTTGAGGGAGGTAGTAAGCCGCATCCTCATATATTTTGACCTTGTGAACTATAAATGGCTTGAGATCTCCTTTGACATAGTAGATAATCTCACCTCTCACAAACTTCATACAGTAATGTAGAGAGGATGGAACTACATTATTTTCATGTATCCACAATCTCCCAAGCAAAGCAATGAAAGATGTATCCGAGTCTATAATGTGAAACTTGGCTTTACTCTTCCAATCATCTATCTCCAATGGCAATGCTATGTAGCCTAATGCCCTCTTGTCTTATTCATTGAATCCTCTCAACATCATTCTTTCTTTTTGGAGTTTAGAGTTGTTGATCCTCAAGTAGATAAGGATTCTTAGACTCATAATATTGACTGATGCATCTGGGTCAACCAACACTCTTGATAGCCTGTATCTACCAACATCCAATGTAATACAAAGAGGGCAATTGTGCTCGGTCGTCCCTATAAGTAAGTCTTCATCATTGAATGTAACTTCTAAGATATCCTTTAAGTGGCATGCCTCCTCTTTAGTAGTGGTCAGTTGAGCTAAGCATATCTCTAGATCAAGTAAGGCCTTGATTAGAGGTTCCCTCATCTCTTTGGATAAGACAAGGGCATCGTATATGCTCAACTTAGCTGAAAACTTTTTAAGATGAGCTAGGACATTGTAATCAGCTCTAGCTTGGTCCTCTATAAGCATATCCATAAGTGGAGCATCTTGTGGAGGGGCTATCTGCTCACTGAACCAATGACTTGCGTACCCTTATCCTAAGGTGCTACCCTAAGAGGTAGATCTTTGCCACTACGGAGGTTGACTTCGGTGACTTCATGTGGTGGGTTGGTGGAAAGTTTTACCTACTCATCGGGCATACCTACAACTTCTCCTATGGGACTCTCAGAGTCAGATGACTCCAAGTCAATCTATCCTATAATTGGGACTTATATATTTAAAAGTGAAGAGATTTATTCCTTTAAGTTGAATTATTATTAGATTGCTAGGACTTATAATCCACCAACACAAGGTTATGGAGATTCCGAAGAGGTGAGGATTTATTCTTGTAGCCCTAAGAAAATAGCTACCTCAGATCCTAAATCAAAGGAGCTTTAGCACGATGCTAAAGCATGACCTAAATCTATGTAAAGAATGGACATGATGGCTTACCTCCATAAGAGATAATAAACCATCTGACTTTCTGACTTACAACTGCCTGGAGTGGTCACCAGCTAACTTCTCCTATAATTTTAAAACCATGTAGTACAGTCTTACAAATTGTAAGATAGATAAGATACTCCTTTAATTTGAAAGAAACTAAGTCCTAAACCCACTCCCTAAGAGACTAGAGCATGAGTGGTATGAGCATGTGACTTAATCTACAAATGCAAAATCTTTTTAAATTTTATTTCATTTTGACACATCATTTTAGACAAAGGCTTTACAATTTTTATATGCTTAAATGCATGAAGAAGTTTGATTTTTAGCTAAATCAGTGGGAAGTGGGTGTTCTCCACCATAATGGATGCCCTTATAGGTCAAGCATTCCCCTGTCGTGCAAGGATGGAGATCCCCCATATTCAAGAAAGAAGGAATATGACATGCTTGATGTGATACATACAATCATATACCTAAGGAGTTATTAAATCTTTTAATTATTTTGATTTAACACCTAAGTTTTATGATGATGTTATGAGTTATTTAAAATTTAGTTATGAGTGGTTAGTTGGGGTAGAAAATTTAATTTTATCCTAAGAGCCTACCGCATCCAAGCTACACATTAAAGCATCAATCATAAGAAACTATGAAAATCATGTTATTTCTAATGTGCAATTTAAATAAATCTTCACACAATTTTATGACTACCACAAAAGAATAATAGGTTGTTGCAGTCGAAAACTGCTTTACAACCTGAAAAAAATGGGTAACCGAGATCTACTCTTACACAATTTGGAATATGAAAGAATAATTATAATTACAAATGAATGCTATGGCGGTCTTCTTTTCTTTACTCCTTCATTTCTTCATGTTTTAACATCATCTTCTTTGATTTTTTTTGAGCTCCAAAGGCATCACAGGGCCTCCCAGGACAAAGTCTTCTAGCCACTACTCATCCTAATCCCCATAGCACAAATCTTAATTCCTATTACAAAATTACATTCATATAGGAAAGATAAATCTAACTACGCCTACAAAATATAGATTAGCTAAACATACCTATAATCCCAAGCAGTTATATGTATAATTTGGACTTAACACCTTACACATGGATAACCAAGCCAACCTGTCTTAACTTAGATTATGCTTAGGGGTTTATGTAACCTACAAAGAGAGCATTTATATTTATTTTTAGCATCCCTTAAACATAATCCCCTCCAAAAAATATGATTTGGCTAATATCAGCATACCATCCAGTCTATGAAACAAATACCCTAACATCCAGTCTAAAATATTACATCATAAAATAAAACATACACCATCCATACACCATCCTAACTTAGGACTATAAGTGCTTACTTAATTCTATTGTGTGTGTTAAGGCTTGTGTAGTATGTTTCAACTAAGCATTAGTGTTCTATTTTCTAAGTGTAGAAAGATTCAATTTAACATGAAAGGTTGATTTCAATTGAAGTTGTTTAATTGATTTGAGAATTTTAATTTGTGTTCTCTTTTGTTTCATTTGATAACACTTAGCAACTAACTGTTATAAACAGAAGAAAAGAGGATTGCCCTCTTTCATCCCTACCTTAAGCCACTTTCTAAAGCATGTTAGTTTGATTTAATTTTCTTTAGTGAATGGCTTATTACACTTTTTTAAATTAATCTCAAGTTTAGGTTCACTTTAAATAATTATGTCTAATATGAAAGGCATCTTAAGATTAATCTAATTAGATTACTATCACATGACATATGTTAAATCATTCCTTTCCATCACATGTAACATGCATATGATTTTAAATCCTAAGTGTATCTATACATGCAACACAATTTTAGCACACTTATATGATGAATGTATCTATGTGTATTTGTGGGGAAATTTTTCTATAAGTTAGGGAGTCGCCTTCCAAATCTGTTGGTAAGAAATGAAAGAGGCAACACCTATAGAAATTTGTGTAAGAAGACACCATCAGAGATATGTATACTTATTATTGATTGAGTGTCATCAAGGTATAGTGTACTATCTTGAAAGACAGAAGTCACTACCCTTTAATGAAACTATCACCTCAATAAGGACTCCTAAGGATGATGGGTCTGCATATGTACCAGAGATTATTCTCCTACTTTACATGGAAAAGTAAAGCAAGGTTTATTTTAAATCAAGTACGTTAAGTTCCCTACAGGGGCAAGCCCCATAATTGCATCTAAGGGGCCAGATCCTTGGGAAAACTCGATTAAGGTAAATGATTATTGTCTCTGAAGATTTCAATAAGGAAAGGACTATCAATCGATTGGTTTATTTTTAAAGATCAAATGGGATTGATTGAAAGAGGGAGTTATTATCAAAGCCAAAATGGGAAATAAGTAGGAGATGCTCATGATGCAAGGAAACCTTTATAGGCTTTATGATTTAAAAATTAATTTAGTTTGTTTGAGTTATATTTTTTATTATAATTTTAGGACTTAAGATTTCTTAACACAAGATTAAGAAAATACCTAAGAGGTGAGGAAATATGCTTATGGCCCACAAAAGGGAGAAGCAATCTCAGAACCAAAATCTAGGGAGCTTCAGCAATGGCTGGAAGCACAACCTAAATATAAGGCAAAAATGAGTAATTTATTTTCCTCCACAAGAAAGGACAAACTACCTCACAGCTTGGACTTACAACCACCTCGGGGTGGCCGCCAACTAACTCCTCCAATGATTTTAAATACATGTAGGCAAGTCTTTATGCTTATGCAAGATAGCAAGGCTATTTTTTATTTAGAAAGAGACTAAGTCCTTAAACTCACTCCCTAAAAGACTAGATCATGTAAAGGGACATGCTTCAAATGATCTAAATCTAATGCATTTCAAGTTTCATTTTATTTTTATTTTTGGACAATTATTTTGACTGAGACTAATAAGATTTGTTTTATGACTAATGCATGAGAGATTAGATTATTGGCCAAAATCAAAGAGAAGTTTAGGAGGTGAGTTTGAATTTTTAATTTTAAGGCTAAGGGTTGGGTTTGGTCCATGGGTCAAATGGGTCTACCCAAACCCATTGGGTTGGGTGCATCACTCATCACTAAGTCCCCTAGAGCTTTTAGGAAAGCCTCAAGTGATTGACCAAAATACCCATGGGTAAGCCAAAATTTGTTCTATGGCCAAGGGGTAAAGTGGTCATTTTATTATTTTTTACTTTAGGTATGTTTGGTATATTGAGAAACTAGGTTTGTTCAAGTTTCATTGGATTTGGGATCCATTTGATAGGGTTTGGCTCATGTTGACCCATTTAGGTCAAAATGGGTCAACTTGGGCTAAGTTGACCAATTGGTCAAATTGGGTCAAACCAAGGGTTGGGTCAAGTTCATATGACCATTTGAAATATTTTGGTGTCTTTGGTTTGGTTCAATTTGGATTAGATTTGGTTTTGGCTCATATTACTTCCTTTAGGTCAAATGGGTCAAGTTGACCCATTTGACCCATTTGACCAATTTGGGGTAGGTCAATGGTAGGTTTTGGTTAGGTTAGTCATATGGAGTGGATTGGTATCTTTGTTTCCAAAAATTTGGGTTAAGTTTAATTTTAGCTCTACATGACCTCTTTAGGTCATGTTGGGTCTAAGGTCAATTAGGCTAGTTGGTCTAGTTAGCCAATTGAGGCTTTGGTCAAGTTCAACAAGTGATTTAGAATGAACTTGACCCATTGGTTTGGATCAATTTGGCTTAGATCAAGTTTTGACACATTTTGGCCCTTTAGGTCAAAATGGGTCAACTTGGGTCAAGTTGACCAAATAGGCTAGGTTAGGCTCAAAGGTTGACTTGGTCAAGTTTGAACATAGGTCATGAATGAACTTAGATCAATGGTTTCAATCAATTTGACATATAGTAGATTTTGGCTATGTTAGGTTAAGTGTTGACTTGGTTAACCCTTAGGTTTTACTTGGTTTGACCTAATTTGATTGATTGATCATCCCATGATGATTGTTGATCATGATGAGAAGAAAATAGGAGTTTGGTTCAACCCAATTTGGCTAGCATCAAAAGTTGGCTCATAAGGGTACTTTAGGTCACTTTGGGTCAAGTGAGCCTAAGTGGGTCAAATGGCAGTCAAAGCTTGATTTGAAGTTGATTGATCTTGTATATGGATTTATGATTGAAATATAAATCCATTTACAAGTGATTTGAAGTCAAATGAGTTTTGATCCATTTGAAAATTTCATATTCAATTATGAGGGGTTTCTGGGTTTAATTTTTTATTTGGATTTTGATTGTTTGATTGAGGTTTGGATTTATATATGAGCTCATGATAGTAAGATTTATTGAACCATGAGACAAAATCAAGAGTTTGGCTTGATTTGAAATTGATTTCGCTAAGTTCAAGATTTTGGCTTGAAAGGCTTAGATTTATTTGTGAATGGATTTGAGTTTTGATTTTTGGAGTTGATTTTGATTGTTTGAATTTATATTTCATTTATATATGTGAATATAAATGAGAATATAAATAGATCATGAGAAATTTTCAAGGATTTGAAGTGGTTTAATCATGATTTAGGTTAAATCCATTAAAGAGAATTTGTGGATTTAAAGCAATTTTTTAATTGAAATTTTTTTTTTTTTTTTTTGAATTAGATCTCATTGATGTATATTTATATTTCATTTATATATGATTACATAAATGAGAATATAAATTGATTTTGAGAAAATCCCAAGAGTTTGAAATGGTTTTGACCAAAATTTAGGTTAAATCCATTAATGGAAAATTAAGGGATTTAAGGGAATTTCAAGGATTTTAAATTTGAAATTTAATTTTTTTTAGTTGGATTTTATTGATTTATACTTATATTTCATTTATATATGAGAATATAAATGATAATATAAATAATTTTTGAGAACATCCCAAGGGTTTGAAGTGATTCAATCAAGGTTTAGAGTTGATTTTGGCTAAGTCCTTTAATGGAAAATTAAAGGGACTTAGGAAAATTTTCATGAATTGATTTGGGATTTTGAATTTGATTGGATTGATTTGCATTTATATATCATTTCTATGTGGGAATATAATTGAGAATATAGATGGATCATGAGAAAATCTCAAAGATTTGAATAAGTTTTGATCATAATTTTAGCTAAGTCCTTAAGAAAGGGTTAAGGACCTAGGAAATTTGAACTTAGGAATTTTGAGTGGATTTTGATCATAGATTTCATTCATATCTTTCAATCATGGAATTCAATCATAGAATTGAATCATGGAATTGAATTGATTTGGAGAAAATCAATTAATATTGATTTGGAGTTTGACTTGAAGGAAGAAAAGTGAGGAATGGTTTAAGCTATGGGTAGAAAATTTTCCTAACACCCCTAAGGCATGACCTATTCCTATGGCTAATTGTTCTAAGTCTTCTAGGGCTAGGGGAGTGTTCACCTAATCACTAGATGTGTCTTAAGACTACGGAGCTTTTAAAGTCTAAGAGGAATCATATGCTTAAGATGAAGCTCTATCTAAATTTTTATACAAAAGTACATAGGGATGAAATTAAATAGGTACGTGTCATTATTAACTAGAGAAGTGAGGTAATCAAGTCATCTCCTTGGGGCTAACTAAAGCCTCGTGTTCCCGGGATGTCCAAACTATATACCCATTCATATTCAAATATGTAAATTTGTATGCATGAATCATAGGAAAGAGAGCATTAACTTATATGTAACACAAGCTAATCATATAGATGATTATAGATTGCATGTAACCTTGATAAAAGAAAAGGGTTCTTATTCTATAATTAAATATACACACATGTATAAGAGACATAAGCAAATACGTGCCATTATTAACCAGAAAAATGAGGTAATAAAATGACCTCCTTGGGGCTACTTAAATCCTCGTATTCCCGGGATGTCCAGACTAAGCACTTACTTTTTCTCAAATACATATGGATGTATAGATAAATAAAAGAAGGAAAACCATGCAAAGATTGTATTTTTATTTTATTGAAACATTTATGCATGTGGATTAAAGTTCTATCCAAATTCTAATGTATGAACACATGTAAATGAAATCAAATAAGTACATGTCACTATTAACCAGGGAAGTGAGGTAATCAAATGACCTCCTTGGGGCTACCTAAATCCTCATATTCCCAGGATGTCCAGACTATATACTTATTAACATTCAAATACATGTAAAACTACATATGAATTAAGGAAAAAAAAGCTTGACTTCACATAGCTAAGCTATATGCACATGCAAACTATATATGTCCATAACTAATGTCACTCTAATCAATATAATTGATTTATAAATGTTTGGAGAGTAATTTGAATTTATTAGTGATAATAGCCATAGATATTTTAAATTAATCCAACACATGTAAGCTTACATAAAAGAAAACCATTTGATTTAATTAACTTTGAAAAGATGAATGCATGATTTCAAATGCCATACACCATTTAACATGATGATTAAAGGAATAAATAAACATAAACACATGATTTCATTCAATTAAATTAATTCCTAAGGACAATCATATCAAATAAAACCATTTAAAACAAGCCAAAGCTTCTTTAATGCCATTTTTAATTTCATGTTTTGATTTGATTTAAGGATGTGAGGAAAGGTTTGTTGATCATAACCCATTCCCATGTTTGTTAATTTATTTGGTTTAATGAAATGTGATTAAGTTGATTTTATGAGTTTATTACATTGTAATATGCATTAAATCCATTAATTAACTCTTCCTATGTTACCTTAACATAATTACCCAAATAATTATGGGCCAACATGATATGCACATGCATTGGAAATAAAATTAGCAATGATTCTAAGAAAGGAAAGGGGCCTAATGCAATTGGCTCAAAATTAGTTGTTAATTAAGCTAAGGAACTTAATTACGTACTCTTATAATTCTCCCACACATGTAGGCTAATTATAATTTACTTAGGATTTCCTTAGGTTGTTAAACACCTAAGGGTCTACCCAAGACTTAATTAATTAAATTTTGATCTGATTATGATTTTAGTTTAACTAATTAAGCTAATTTTATTGATCAATTAGCTTTAATTATTTTAATTTTTAATTGATGGAATGAACTTTGGGAAAGGGGCTAAGAAAGAGGTCCCAACCCCATTCCATTAGTCCATTCACTATTGGATAATGATTACTGAACTTAATTAATCAATTTATTAATATTCATGGGATTAATTAGTGGTTAATTAACTTAAGAGAGTAATTAGAGCTTAATTAGTCAATTTACCTAATTAATTAAGTAATAAATCCGAAGAAAATTATGGAGGCAGAGGTCATCTCATTAAATTAACCCATAAAGTTTGGGGTTAATTACTTAAGTAATTAATGAATTATTAAGCTAATTAATTTTGTAATTAAACCATGATTAAGCCTTAATTATTATTCCAAATTAATTAATAACAGTATTTATCCTCTAAAATACCTTTAAAATCAGTATTTATTTATATATTTTTTACTTTTCTATAATTAGTTATAATTTTTATAAGTTTTAGCCATTAAAATACATTAATTAGGCCTACTTAACCCTTAATCCCATCGGCGCCACATGGCACACTAACGTGGCTTGCTTTCCACATGGCGCTGAGGGATTGGTTATTTAAACACAATCCTAGTCAGCGCTTGCTTGGCGAATGTGGAATACGCTTTCTCGTGCGCCATTCGATCTAAGACCGGATGGCTACGATTAATCCTTTAGTGCTAAAGGATTAAATTAGATAATTCTAACGGATCTAATCAGAATCGTCCAATTTGATCATGTAGAACTGACGATGCGTGATCTATCGTCATGTGAGTGAGGGGAAGAGTCACCATTATTGCTGATCGAGCTCACCCAAGCTCGAATGACTCCAAATGATCCACACCTTGATGAAATGATCCAATGATTAAGATCACACGGGATGCAAGTTTCTTCAAAAATCTCTAACTCATTTTTCACCCAAGGTCAGTTTTAATGGCATACCTCACCGGAGCTCAAGACCGATGGAAAATCTGATTGAGGAAGTTTCATCTAGTGAAGATGAGACTTTGATCATACTATTTGAGGTGGATGGCTCGGAAGGTCAAAACCTAAAGTGTAGGAGGCAAATGTTGATCAAAGTCCACCCTCCGATCGTCAGGAAGCTTGGGGGATGTTTCGTTCTTGGTCGACTAGCTTCGAGGATTGTATGTGCAAAGTTAATTGCACTTTGGTTATAATTTGAGCAAATGGGAATCAAGGAGAGGATGCCTTATTTCAACTTAGAGAAAACCGAATAGGGAGGCTTGGATATTTGGAAAAGTTATAGGAAACACTCTTGAGGATGGTAGGACTATCACTATGCTCAAGCCATCGATTTGGAATGAATGGGTATACCCCTCCTTCTTCAGATGGCTCGGAGGGCTCTTAGTGGATGTTTGGCCACTTCAAAGGGTCATGGATGGCAGAGAGTGGATGAGGTGGCTCAGTTTAGTTTGGTGAAGGTGTGGAGGTGGCTACCAAGGAGGGTAGTTGGTGTCCTTGGTGTTTCAAGTGCAACAATGGGGAGGTGATTTCCTCCCAGTCATGAAACACCACCTGGGGTTGGCATCTAAAATAAGTGGACCAATGGGAGAGTGCTAAGTGGCCAAGTGGAAATGACCACTTACATGGGTGATTTGTCTCATGTGATACCCTTGACCCAAGGGTAGAATGGTCATTTAGCATTATATTTGATTTTAACAGATTTGAAATGAGTCAAAAGTGGGTTAGCTTAAATTTCTAGTGATTTGGAGTTCATTTGGTTTGATTTGGCTCAATTTGACTCATTTAGGTCAAATTGGGTCAAATCAGGTTAGGTTGACCAATTGGTCAAATTTGATCAAACCAAGGGTTGGGTCAAGTTCATATGGTCAATTGGAGTGTATTGGTGTCATTGGTTTGATTAAGTTTGGCTTAGATTTGATTTTGGCTCATTTGAGTTCATTTGGGTCAAATGGGTCATGTTGACCAACTTGACCTAATTGGCCAAATTGGTTTGGTTTGGGTTTAGTTGATCATTTAGAATATGTTGTAGGCTTTGATTAAGTTTAATTTGGATTTGATTGGTTTTAGGTTGGTTTGACCTTTTAGTTCAAGTTAGGTTCAATAGGTTAATTGGGTCTAGTGGGTCAAATGGGATCAATTGAGGCTTTGGTCAAGTTCAACAACCAATTTGGAAAGAACTTGATCCATTGGTTACACTCAATTTGATTTATATTTTGATTTGACCAATTTTTTTCATATAGGTCAAATTGGGTCAACTTGGGTCGAGAGGGCTAATTGGGTTAGGTTTGGCTCAATTGAAGGTCAAGTCATGTTCAAATGTTGGTTTTGGTATGAATCATTGGTTTTAGGGGATTTGGTTTACGTTGCAATTTGGCTAGTTTAGGTTCATTTGGGTTAAGAAGGTTGACTTGGTTTGACCCAATTTGTGACAATTGATTAACCTAGGGTGATTAACAATCATGATAAGAGGTTTTGGTAGATTGGTTCAATCCAATTTGGGTAGGATTGAAACTTTGCTCAAATATGTCAAATTGGCCACTTTTGGTCAAGTGGACTAATTGGGTTTAGTTGGCTTGATTTTGGGTTGAGTTTGATTTAGTTGAGTTTATATATGGATTTAGTATTGATATATAAATTCAATTGCAATTACTTTGGGTTCAAATGGGTTTTGGTTCATTTGAATATTTGAAGTCAAAGGGGTAAAGTTGGGTTTGACTTGAATTAGTTTTGGTTTGGCTTGATGATTATAGATTTCATTTATATTTATGAATTTGATTGAAGTAATTATTGAGTTATGATACATTCAATTGAATTTTGGTTTTGGAATGGCTAAGTTCATGGAGGTTGATTCATATGGCTTAGGAAGGATTTTGATTTTATCTGATTTAGTTTAATTTAGTTTTTGTCATTTGAATGTAGATTTTATTTATATTTAGAAAGATGATTGAAGATATAAATTGATTATGAGATAACCAATTGATTTTGGATTGATTTGAATTGGATTTTGGCTAAGCTCTTGAAAGTAGATCATATGGATTAGATAGGATTTTGATTTGATTTGATTTAGTTTGATTGTAGGTTTTGGCAAATTGGAATTGGAATTGAGTTTGATTATAAGTTTGATAGATTGATCAAAGGGTTGAATTGATGTTTGAGAAAATCACTTGAGTTTGGATTGATTTGAATTTGGTCACGGCTAAGTCCATATGATAAAATCATAGTGCTTAGGTTGATTTTGAGTTTGGATTTGATCATGAGCTTCAATCATTTGGCTTAGAATTTAAACTTGGATTTGGTATTTGAATTGAATTTGAGGTTTGGTTTTGGCTTAAGAAGGTGAACATGGATTGAGTTTAGGTTATAGGGTAAGTGGATCTCCCAAAGTCCTAAGGCATAGCCCAATCCTATGATCAACTCCTCAAAATCTCTAGGCTTAGGTTAAGTGTTCACCTAAAGTGTTAGAAGTGTCTTATGACTAACGAAGTCTTAGTGTCCAGAAGACTCCTAAATCTAAGAAGAGGGGGATGAGAACTCACTCCAAAAGTGAGGTCAATAGGTTCATAATTAAATATTAATTAAATTAAAGAATCTAATTAAGTATTTATATGACTTTCCCACACCCATGGGTTAATCATAATTTTCTTAAGGGTATATTATTAAAATCATAAAGAGAAACCCATAAATCAATTTGAATTATTTGATCTAATTATCATTTTGATTTGATTTAATTTCATCATTAATTACTTAATATCCTTAATCAAATTATAAATTAATTAACCCTCCTAAATGAAATGAACTTAGGAAACAATAAGGAAGGAAGTCCTAGTCATTCCACTTCATCATTCCACTATTAATCAGTTATTAATCAAATTTAATTTGTACATTTTTTTACCATTTGTAATTTTAAATAATTATAAAATCACATAATGAGGGTGATTAGGGTTTGATTTTGAATTCTCCTAATTACCTAGCCAATAAATCCCAAGAAACCTCTGGGAGGTAGAGGACATCTCATTAGATCAACATTTCAAATTTAAGATCAATTGGATAAATAATTAGGGCTTATTAAGATAATTAAGGAAAAATTCAAACCCTAATTAAGCTCTATTCATGTTCAAACAATAGAGAAATTATTTTTATTAAAATCTCCTATGTTCCCTTTCCAAAGTGGGTTTACTCACATTTTTAGGATTTTTCTATAATTAGTTATACATTTTTAAATTTTAGAGAAATTAATGATATTTTAAAGTCTAATTAATCCCTAATCACGTGAATGCGTGCGCTTTCCACATGGCATCGTGGGATTGTCCACTTAAACTATCCAACGTGGCATACTAAGTCAGTGATGGTACCACTTTGTCCCGTCAATCTCGGATCAAACGGTGGGAATAATCATCGATTCTTAATGGATTAATTTGGATAAATGTAATGAATTAATCATAGACCTCCATTCTAATCATGTGAAATGAACAACGGGTGATCCTTTGTCACCTCAGCACTAAACAATGGACATCGTCTATCCTCCTTCGCTCAATCCGAGCTTGTCGGAGCTCATGAGGCGTCAAGATCAACTCAAAAGATTTGGGAAGGAGATCCTATGGTTGAAATCACACAAAAAAAGATTTATTTCACAAAAGACTAACGCTTAAGAGGATTTCTATGGTTTATCAGAATTTAACTCATCAGAGCTTAAGATCAGCAGTCCAACGATCGAGATAGCTTCATCTTAAAGTGACGAAGCCCTGTTGAGACTCGCGAGTTACCTCCCAGCTGATGGCTCTATTGACTAAGCACTGCCAGAATAGTCACTGGAGTTGGTCTAGGAGTGATCTCTGGTACTTGAATTGATCAGGAATCAATTCATTTTGGATTGGTAGAGCTTGGGAAAGGTGTGGCAGAAATTAATTCGATTTTGGTGAGATTTGAGTGGAGTTGGATGGAGAAGAGGCTCAATTTCGCTCAAGTTTGACCTCGCCGGTGATGAGAAGCTCAAGGGAACTCAGGAAGGCTCAGGGGAAGCTCATCTCAACTCATTAAATCTCTATATGTGGTTAGAATGAGGTGGGGAGGAGAATACTCTCCTCCCCGATGATCAATACTGGATCGCCTTTGGTAGGCTTAGAGCCACAGCCCGTAGATGTGAATCGGCCCGAGGTGGATGGCCTTCTTGATAGGAAGGGAGTGGGATGGCCATGAGTGAACCATCTCCTCCAAGTGTTCCAATGGGAAAGCTTGGGTTAGCTCACCTCCACTTGAACCATTGCTGACCCAATCAGCTTTTAGGTTAGCCAGTTGTCCTAGTGTCAAAATGGAGCTTAAGGTGGCTATCGATGGTAAGCGAGCGGGTTTGACCATCCAAATGGGGATTTATCCCATTTGGAAAGGTTAACCGAATAAATTTTGGGCTAATTCAGGTTCAAGATGTGTTGGGTTTGATTTGGGTTGACCCATGGTGACCCAATGGTGGGTCATGCCAAGTTTGGTTAGGTTTGGGCTTAGTTTGAATGTGTTTGGTTCAATTTGACCCATGTAGGTCAAATTGAGTTTATTTTGGTTAGGTTGACTAATTGACAAATTGGGTCAAACCAAGGGTTTCATTAAGTTCAAATGATGATTTGGATATTTTGGTTCAATTGGTTTGGCTTGATTTGAAGTAGATTTGGATTTGGCTCATATGGGTTCTTATGGGTCAAATGGGCTAAGTTAACCAATTTGGTCAAATTGACCAATTGTCTTGGGTTAGGAGTTGGTTTAGATTCAATTGATGATTTGAATATGATTGTAGATGTTGGTTTGAGTTAATTTAAATTTGAGAATGATTTGGTCCAATTGAACCCTTTAGGTTAATTTAGGCTAAATGGGTCAATTGGGTTAGTTTGATCAAATTGGGTTCAATTGAGGGTTGGATCATGTTCATAATCAATTTTGATGAATTTGAGTCATTGGTTTCAATCAATTTGATTTAGAATTTGATTTGACCAAATTTGTCCCTTTAGGTCAAATTGGGTCAACTAGGGTCAAAGGGCAAATGGGCTTGGCTAGATCCAATTGGTGGTCAAATCATATTCAATACTCAATTTATGATTGATTAGAGGCATTGGTTTCAATCAATTGTGTTTAGAATGAAGTTTGGTTCAATTTGGTTCATGTAGGCTATTTGGGTCAACTTGGGTCAAGTGATCAAACTAGCTTGGCTTGACCAAATTGATTGCAATTGGACAATTAAGGGTGATCAACAATCATTGTAGAAGGTTTTGGATGGGTTCATTCAATCCAATTTGGGATTGAGTTTGGATCAAATTGGTCCTTCAGTCACTTTGGGTCAATTGAGTTGAATTGGGTTGAATTGAGTTGGGTTGTGTTTGATGAATGATTTAGGATTGATTGGTGGCTTTTATTACAATTGATTTGGGTTTAATTGGAATTGACTCATTTGGACCCTTTAGGTCAAATGGGTCAACTTAGGTTGATTGAATTGATTTGATCAAATTTGTTTGATCAAGATTCATGGAAGAGTTTGGAATGGATTATTGAATAGTTGGAATGCTTGGTGAAAAGCAATTGGATTTGGTTTCAATTGAATGGGTTTTGGTTTGATCCATACAATGATGGTAGGATTGATTTAAGTTAAGGGTTAATTTGGTTTGTCTTAGAGCTTGGATATGAAATGGGATTTAATTTGGTTTAACTATATTGATTTGAGGTTTGGTTTGGATTTAATTAGGCATAAGTTTGGTTTATGCCATAAGATAGGTAGGACCTATTTACCCTAGGGTATGACCTAAGCTCGGGATATGTCTTTTTAAGTCTCTAGGCTTAGGTTTAATGTTCATCTAATCAGTAGAAGTGTCCTATGACTAGGAAAGTTCTAATGTCTAGAAGATTCCTAAGTCCAGGATAGGGAGGAAGAGTCAACACTCCAAAAGTGAGGTCAATAGGAGATTTTAAGACAATGGAAAATTTATCAAAATTTACTATGTTGAAAGACTTTATAATATATTTTTAATGATACTTTTGAAGTAGTTATACGTTAACATAATCTTCCATGGAGACAGTATGAAACATCAAGTATGATTGTAGTGATATAATATTTTCATGTGGTGAAAATAAATAATTTTTATTTAGAACAACAAGAAGATATAAAAAAATATTTTTGATACCTACAAACTTCTTGTAGTTAATCCTTTCATGAAATTAGTGTTTAAACAAGAACAATGATATTAAAATTTTGGGGAGTGTTTGTGATATATAGCATGTAAACTTTTATATTATTTATTTTTATTCTATATTTACATGACATGTTGAAAAGTTAAATAAAGTTTAAGAGAAAAGCTAGGTAGCATAACCATCCCTTATGTACATATAAAATTGTCAAGATAATAACAAGTGACATGCATTCTCCTATATCATAGAAGTAAAGATCAATCAAATCCTAACTACATTAACTATATCCACAAGAAGATGATAGTCCTTTTTCCATTCAATCTCAATATCCTTCCTCATCATAGAAAGAATAGATGGGTTCCCTTATAGTTACTCTCCTTTCACTAGTTGATGTTATAGAAGGAACTTTTCCTAGTGCTTTGGTGCTGGCCTAAAATAAACACCACTATCATGCAAAAGAAAATGAGCTAAAAAACCCATTCTAAAATCATTATATTGCAAAAATTAGCATATATTTTAATTTTAATTGAGTGATGGAACCTCAAAGCTATGCTTGTAAAATAATAGCTAGTAACTAGTCCATTATATGAGAGATCATTTTTATGTAATAGACATTACAATATATGGCTCATCAAGAAAGCTAATAAGTGTTAAATTTGAGAAAATTTCATGTAATTAAAATGTCTTTTTCATACTTTTATATATTAAAATGCATTAATTTTAAGTATATTTTTTATTTTAATAGAAAAAAAATTCTCAAAAATATGAAAAGAAGAAATTTAGGTGCGATCATGGCACTAGAATAAGCTCATTTCTAGACATTTTGATAGCAAGTTTAGTGCCTAGGAGCTACATCAGCAATTTCGTGGTGCTGTACTGAAGGCAAAACTATGAAGTAGAGGTAGCAAGCACTGTGATGTAGCACCACATCCAGAGTTGCTGCACCACTTCCAATGCTACAACATTATAGCTTGATAGAATAGATTTGTGTTAGTTCAATGGCAATTTTGAGTAATTTTTGAGTTTTTATAGAAAATAAAGGATAACTTACCAAGGCTACTATTATGCTATAAATAGGGGACCTTTCATAGTGTTAGAGAGTTTTTTAGAGTTTTTGGCAAGTTGTGGAGTGTAGTGCAAGTGTGTGTGAGTTTTTTGTAGGCACTTGGAGACTGACACTCCAAGTGTTGTGAGAGTTGTTTCAATAGTGTACTAATGTGTTCTTCTTAAGCAAGTGATAAAGAAAGAGATCAAAATCAAGAAATTTTAGTGGGGATGTTGGCTATTTCCACAGGAAGCATTAGAGGATCGCAAAGAATGGACTTAAAAGGCTTACTCGGTGTGCTCTTTCCTTTTACTCTCATTATCCTACATCTTATTTTACAATATTTAATGAAATTTCTCTATTCTTTACTATGAAGTACTAATCTTATAAAGTGCTCTAAATTCATGTAAGATTTTTAATGTGTTGTATTGTATTAAATTATGTTTGTGGATTAATATAAGAAATTTATTTATTTATTCATGAAAATAGTTTTTTGCTTTTCAACATGTTTTATTTACTTGCTATTAAGTCAATTGAAAAGTTCAAATTAAGTGTGATTTAGAGATATCAATGTAGTCCTAAAGAACAATTAGAAAAATAACAAATGGATGTACTAAATAGCCATTAATGTGTCAAATATTCTACAAGTGCTAAATAGCCATTAAGCATATGCCTTTTTAGGATTGACAATCATTTTAATGAAAATATGTAATACAATCAATCAAAATTTACTTGATACTAAGCAAAAAATTGATTAAATGGATTGGTTTAGTTATACTTAACTAAACATAAATGGTATAGCATTTCGCTCATGGTTGATACAATAAGCTTAAAATTAATTCCACTATTTAGTTTAATCTAATAAATAACTAAAAATCTTAATAAAATCATAATACTATTTTAAAAATTAAGAACAACACCTATATTTTTTTGAAATAATATAAAAATTTACCTTTTAATTATAATATTTTCTTTGTAATGTATTAGATATTTATTTGACTTAAGCACTATATATTTTGTTGGATAAAAATAATGTTTTAAAAAAATTAGTATTTAACTATATAAAATTAATATAAAAATGTTATCATAATCCTCATGGGAATGATACTATACTCACTTTATATTACTTGATGTGACATACACTTATGTATAAAGGAAAATATCAATCATAAGTGATGGTACTCAAGAAATAAAAATAAATATTGGTAAAAATGGTATATTAAAATGACAAGGCTTATGAATAAATGGAGGAACAACATCAAATAAGGAATAAAAAGATGGAAATTTTGTAAAGTCCTTTAAGAAGCTAGATGTATAGAAGTTTGATTCAAATTGATTATATATAATAAATTCTTTTGAACCATTTACATTATATAAATTAAGTATTATAGTAAAAAAGACATATTATTATTTTAAATAATAACCATTAAATTGAAGCATTGGATGAGTTCCATCTCTAATTATTAAGAGGTAAGATTCTCTTTATAGATAAGATCTACTATGAAAGAACCTTCCCAATTGGGTTTAAATTTTCTACCAAACAATAAGGTATAACTATTGATGTCAAAGTATCAAAATTAAATATCCAACAACAAAAGTTCTTTATTTAGTTAACTCATCATTTGCTTAAGTAATGCATGAACAATAACATTTTAGACTCTATTATGCTTGAAGTTAAAGCTCATCTAAATCATATGACTTTTTAATTGTATATGAATATTCTTGTTATCATTAAAACTTATGTTCATGACTTTGATGTATGAATGGTAATTCTACTTCTAAATATAAATTAGCATTTACAAAAAAAGTTAGATTATATGGGGATGATTGATTAGGAGTTTTATAAGTAGTATGATAAGCACGGATAACTTCTATTTTTATAATTCCATTTATGTTTATTAACTATCAAAATTTTCTTTGATAAATTAGCCACAGTTTTGCTAAAATATATTACTAAAGGTACATTTGGGCTGACTTTGTCTTTCCTTTTCTAAAAAACAAAGCGCTTCATTTGGCTACCAACTTTTTGGCTAATTTTTAGAAAGTTTTGTGATAAAAAAGCTGTTTTGAGAACCAGAGCTATTAGAGTGTGCTAGTTTTCAGAAAGTTGTTATTTAAATTTTTTAAAATGAAAAATATTAGTAACACACGGCTTTTTCAAAAAGCTATTTTCTCCAAAATAGCTTTACAACCAACTTTTCAAAAAGCTATAGCTGCCCCAAACAGACACTAAATAATTTAATTTCAAATAATAAATTATAAAATATCACCAATATACTAATTTAAAAGATTTTTAAATCCATATTATTATTGAATATGATGCATAAAATATATATATAATGTGGTCATTATTAAATTTGAATCTATCTGTGGAGAGTGAAGTAGAACCCTCTAAGATACCTAGGAAATAGGGGAATGAAAAATATAGCAACAAGAAATAAAAGAAGTGAAAAATGTCACCAATTTATAATTTCACTAAGATTTAGTACAATTAATGAAAGTTATGGCACTTCCCTAGAGAAGAAGAAAAAAAAGAAGGTCCACCACACCCCTCCCCCACCCTTACCCCTTTAAAGGACCCTTTTTTTAATAGCAAGAGAGGTAATTACATATAGTAAGTGCATGTAAGGTAAGTCAAGTATAGTGAAGACTTGCCTTAACAAGAAGTTAGTGTTCTTTGGTGGTAAGCTCCATACCTCATTGGTGCAAATGACTTACTATCTACTTTGTTGTAGCAATTGACAAGTTAAGGTAGGTCACTGAACTTTGGTTGTTTAAATTGTTTGGCCTTCTTTGTTCACTCCCCAACTCTGGATGAGTTTGCATATGTAGCAATCTCCATACTTTGTTCTTTGAGCTTTTTCTTTTTACCCACCCCTTGTGTGGTGAGTCTTCTTAATCTAGTAGTTCACTTCTCTAGACTCAATCTTATTTTGATAATGGCATATTAGGAAGGCTATTCTAGCTTTCCTAGATGTTTGGACATACCTTTATTTCCTTGATTCTTCTACTATTTGTAAAGCCAAATTATAAAAAGGATAGAAGAATGAAAAGGATAATTTGTTTTAAGCATTTTATGAATTCTAAGAAAAAGTATTATTAAGTTATGAGGAGTCACATCACCTTTTGACGTACTCAGGCTTTTTTAGCTATAAATAACTTTGCCCCTCTCTTTCAGAAACCTTTCCTTATGTTGATCATGCCTCTAAACTAAAATTTCTCCTTTTACAAAGTCTTCATTTGTGAGAGGGATACACTTATTCACCATAGATGCTAAAAGTTCTCACATTGAAAATGATTCTTCTAAACTCTAGGAAGGCCTTTGGAAGAAGATGAAAAAAACATAGAAGCTAGTGGAATCCATAACCTCCCTTATGAGTACCTTAGCTATCCCCATCCTATCAAAAATTTTATTTGGAATACCACACAGATCCTAGGGGGTATTTATTTTGGTAATCAAATATTTCATTAAGGGATAACTATATTATCTCAAGAGATAAATATATTATCCTATAATGGATTCAATTACTTAATATGGAATCGTAAGGCTGATGGGTTTTAATGTACTAAATATTCATCCTTTGAACTACATGGAGAGGTAGGACATAGTTTATTTGGTTACAGGATTCATAGCTCCTTATAAGAGCAAGCCCCTATAGTTAATTACATCTTATGAATGAAGGATCTCTTCTTAATAATACACTTGATTAAATAAATAGATTTTCATCTCTATAGATTTTGAAAGCTTATCTTAAAAAGATGATGATTTAGAAATTCAAAAGGAATGCTCCAAGATGGAAGAGTTCTTTCAGATACTAATAAGAAATAAGTTGGAAATGTATTTAGATATTGGGATGCCCAATAAGCACTTCAACTAACCTACCATTACACTTATAATTTTAAGTCCAAAATTATTAAGATTTAAATTAATATTTTTATTAAAAAATTAGGACTTAGATCTAGTATAAGACTATAGAAATGCCTAATAGTTGAAGACTTACTCCAAAAGGATACTTCAAAACAAAAGTCTATAAAGGCTCCTAACACAAGCCAAAAGCTCAACCTAATATAAATTTTTTTGAATTATTTGTTCTTTTTCTACTAGAGGAAAAATAAACCTATCCCTGACTTTCTAGACTTATAACCCACCTAGAAGGGTTGCTAGCTAACACCATCTAAGTGATTTTGAAAATCATGAGTTTGGTCTTATGTATACAAAATGAATAGGTTCATTTAGGAAGGAATATAAGAGCCTAAGTTACTCCCTAACCCTAAAATAATGTTTGGCATGTCATGTACCTAACTAATGCAATAAATTTCTTTTTTTTATGTATTGACTCTCAATTTATTTTAAGATCTTGGGTATGAAATTCATGCCTATGATATGCAGTTAGAAATGGTCATGGGCCAAATCAAAGAGAAGGCACACTTCCCCCAAGAAGGGTGGTCATCCTTAAAGGCGAGATGCTCCATTATATGTAATGGGTGAATTATCCAATTCAAGAAGAACAAATAATATGTTATCATGTTGTAAAAGCTAATTATTTCTAGTTGCTTTAAGTTGTACCTAGGGCTTTTAATTAATAAGGTTTTGAATTTCTTTATTTTATATTTATGTTATTTTAGTTTAATGCAATAGAAAATTTAATTTTTCCTAGAAACCTAAAGATCCAAGCATTTCATCATAGAAACATATCACAAGAAGAAACCAAAAAAGCAAGAAATTTATATTATGCATCCAAAATAAATCAAGTCAAATTATTTAACAAAATAGGCCAATGTGGCCAAGTACCATTATACAACAAAAGAAAGAGAAAATGGGCAACTGAGCTCTGCCCTTATATAGCCCTAAAACTAAAAGTTTGATCTATGGGAATCTTCTTATAAGAACATCACCTTCTTTAGGGACCTCCATGGGCTTCACAAGAGACCACCAGTATAGTAGACTTAGTTCTTATTATTTCTAGACATCATAGATCCTAACCTAATTCTAGGCATAAATTATATTTTAAAGTTTTAAAATAAATTTCTAATCTCTATAAAATAAATGTCATGAAATACATACAGCACGCCAACAATTTATATTTCAAACATATGAGCTTAGCATTAGTTACTTTTCAAGTCCACTTGTCCTAATCAGCTATGCTTAGGCATACCTATAAATAAACACCATATATTTTATTTCATGAAAGTAGTCCCTTTAAGCAACCTCTAGAAAAAATAATGTTAGCCTAAAAAGGAACATCCTATCATTTACACCAGAAACAAATAATCCTAGCCATCTAGTCTAAAATATTATGCCATAAAACATAAAAATCATTTCACATTATAAAACATCATAAATCATCGACCAAACCTAAATCTAAGGTCGATAACCTAATAATCTAGTGTGTGAGAAAATGAGCTTATGTGGTATGACTTTACTTGGCTTTTTTTAGATTCAAGTTTGGTTTATTTTGATTTAAGTTTAACTTCACTTTTCATAATTTTACTTCATAGGTATGTGTCATTATTAAACCAAAAGTTTGGGGGTATCAAGACCTCATTCGTACTAATAACCTTATGATTTTGGGTGTCCATACTATATACCATATGATTACTAATTATAAAAGATTTTGTTTTCATTCATTTGATTTTTTTTTTCTTAGAATTTTTTCAATTTTTCATTGGGTGATTTAATTTAAGTGATTTAATTAATTTATGAGTTTACTTCTATTTCTAAGTCCATTTTATGTTAAAGTGGAATTTAAATTTTCAAGAATGAAGTATAAAATAAAATCCACTTTGGGTGGAATCCATCTTATCCAACATCCTAAATCCTAATAGAATGAGATTTTCATCCATTCTAAAGAGTCAAACTAAGATCCTAAGTATTTTAATTAACCTCTTTTAAATTGATTTGGATGGTTTGTCTTATGTTGGCTTGATTTTATTAATATTTTAATTTTCTTTTAGGTTTTAAAGTCTATGTAATTTATTTTTCTTAAAACTTTGAATACTTCATTCTTATTTTGTTTCTTTTATCTTGATTAATGTTTCTTTGAATCTTAATTAGAAGTTGATATTATCATGATTAAATAATTAAGTTTAATTTCATTTTATTTTATCTTAGTTTACTTTCAAGTGCATTAATTCATTTTATGTTATCATTCTTTCTTTAATAACCTTACTTTATGTTTAATTTTATGTTTCTTTTAATTAAATGTTTATTTAATCTTATGTGTTTAAATTATTTAGTTTATTTAATTAAATTAATTTTATTTATTAATTTTATTAAATGTTAAATGTTTGTCAATTTAAATGAATTGACTTTGGTGATTTGGAATTAACTTTTTATTCAAACTTGATTTAAAAGTGATTTATTATACATCAGTTTTTGTAACTTATTAGCTTATGTGTTTACACTTCATAATTTGGATTAAGTTTAATGAGATATTTCATGTTAAAGTTTCATTATTTAGTTTAATTTCTTTAGGGTAATGTTTTGTTTATTAATCATAACCTAGAGAACCTAAGCTACATTGGGCACCAACTTAGGCCATTTCAAACTTTTAATTTATTTAAGTTTAATTGATTGATTAATCATTTCTCTTATATTTAAAATTATGTTATTCATTAACCTAAATTGATTTAATAAATTTTATATTAAAGAATTCCTATATTTTGGTATGGAATCTATAAGTTTATTTATTTTGAATTTTAATTGATTAATTGATCTATTATGAATTTAATAAATTATTAACTTAAGGTTTGATTAAATTTATGATCTTATCCATTTCATTAAACACTAAATACATAATTAATTAAATTTTTTAACTTCAAAGAGTTAGAGAATGTTCTTTAGGTGTTATGATGTCAATGAAAATGCTTTTGATTCGTTTTATTAATTTTTATAATTTTTGTAATTTTTAGATTTATTGTTTCATTTAAATTGACCTAGGGACTACAAATTCAACAACTTCCAATCAAGAAGTCATTTGTCCATGAAATTTTTATGACAAGTGGGGTTCCTTGCCAATTTAAGTTCCCTAAAGTTTCATTTTAATCAGATGTATAATTTAGGACTAATTAGGGTTTTAATTATTTTAATAAAGCATAAATTAAGCTTAAATTAGAAGGAATTAATTAGGGGTTTAACTTTTCTTAAATTTCCTTCTAGAAGATGAATCTATAAATAGTTTATTTAAATTTGTTGGAGTTTTGGTTGATTTATTATGATTTTTTGATGTTTATATTAATTAACTAAATTATCTTCCCAAGTCCGGATGCAAAAGTGGAGGGTTGCGTTAGGTAGTCAATAAAATTTGTCGAAATAATCATGAGAATCCCATGTTAATGCTAGGGCTTCCACAGTGACGCATTGTATGCTTGAATACGGTGAAAAAATGTCTGAGTTTGTGACTAAGCGTTAAATCAAGGGTTCCCATATTATGGGCGGATGCGGGCAAAGAAGTTAGTCCATGAAACTAGAGTTAGGTTAGTATCTTGGAATATAGGTACTCTTACGTAAATTAATGGAATTAATAGATATTATGGTTCATAGAAAGATAAATATTTTATGTGTTCAAGAAACTAAATGGGTTGGTGAGAAGGCCAAGGAGATTGATAGTTTAGGTATTAAACTTTGGTATTCGTAAAAGTTGAACTAGAAATGGTGCGGTGTGATTATAGATAAAAGTTTGAAGGATAATGTTATAAGTATTAATAGATGTGGAGATAGAATTATAGCTTTAAAGATTATTGTTGATACTAAGATTATCAATGTTATAAGTGTCTATGCTCCTCAAGTAGGTTTGGAGGTAAGCTCAAAAGAAAAATTTTGGAATGAATTAGAGGGATTAATATAGAAGATACCTCTTGAAGAAAAGTATTTATTGGGGAGATTTAAATGGACATGTTGGTAGAGTGGTAGAAGATTTTAAAAGTATTCTTGGTGGTTATGGATTTGGAGTGACTAATGAAGAAGGTAGGACTATATTAGATTTTCCTTAGCTTATGATTTTGTAGTTGCTAATACTTTATTTAAGAAAAGAGATGAACATATTATTACTTATAAAATGGATCTAGTAAAACGATTGATTATTTTCGATAAGAAAAATAGATCGTTTAGATTGTAAAGATTGTAAGGTCATTCCAAGTGAAATTTTAAGTACCCAACATCGATTATTAGTTTTAGATTTTAAGATGAAAGGTTGTAAGAGAAAAATAAATTAAATTATTATCATAGGATTAGATGGGGATACTTAAAGAACACAAATAAAAATATTTTTTAAGAGCAAGCTACAAGAAATTAGAATTTGGGATGTTCATAAGGAAGCTAACGTTATGTGGGAAAAATATCAAGTAAGCAAGTTGCTAAAGATGTGCTTGGAGAATCAAAAGGAAAAACTTCTTTTAATAAGAATAGTTGGTGGTGGAGTCAGAGTGTGCAAGAAAAGATAAGAAATAAGAAGCATTATTATAAAACTTAGTTTAGATATAAAAATTCGGAGAATTGAGAAAGATATAAAGTGATTTGTAGAGATTCTAAGAAAGCAATATGTGATGCAAAAAATTTAGCTTTTAGTGATTTATACAATAGATTAGATACCAAAGAAGGTGAAAGATGTATGTATAAGTTAGCCAACCAAAGAGATAGAAGAAGTAAAGACATAGTTTAAGTGAGGGGTATTAAGGATGAAAATAATAAAGTGCTTTTCTTAGAAAAAGATATTGAAAATAGGTGGCTGAGGTATTTTGATAAACTTTTCAATGAAGGATCTGAAAGTACTATTGATTTTATCAACCTTAATACCCTAAACAAAAATAGAGAATTTCATTTTTATTGTCATATTAGTAAATCTGAAGTTAGTGAAGCTTTAAAGAAAATGAAATGTGGAAAAGTAGTGGATAATATTCCAATAGAAGTGTGGAAATGTTTAGAGATCAAGGAATTTCTTAGCTTACAAATCTTTTAATGTTATTTTAAAGACTAAAAAAGATGTCGATGAGTGGAGAAAGAGTTTGTTGGTTCTATATTTAAGAATGAAGGTGATGCACAAAAGTGTGCAAATTATAGAGAAATTAAGTTAATGTGCCATACATTAAAATTATGGGAGAGTAATTGAGCATAGGTTACGATGCGACGAAATTTCTCAAGGTTTGGTTTCATGCCGTAGATCTACTATGGATGCTATACATTTGTTAAGAGGTTTGATGGAGAAGCATAGAGAAAGTAAGAAGGATCTACATATGATATTTATTGATTTAGAGAAAGCTTATGATAAAGTCTCAAGAGATGTTCTTTGGAGAGTTCTAGAATAGAAAGGAGTTAATATTGGTTATATTCAAGTCATTAAGGATATGTATACTAGAGCTATTACTTGTGTCCAAACACAAGGAGGATTGACAAAATATTTTCCTATTTCAGTTGGATTACATCAAGGATCAACATTAAGCCCTTATCTTTTTTTACTTTAGTTATGGATGTTCTTACGAGGCATTTACAAAAGATGTACCTTGGTGTATGCTTTTTCGATGACATTCTTCTTATTGATAAGACTAGAGAGGAGTCCAGAAACTTGAATTATGGAGGTCAACTTTAGAGTCTAAAGGTTTTCGCTTAAGTAGATCTAAAACCGAATATATGAAGTGTAATTTTAGTTGTAGAAGTTTTAGTTAGTGTCTTGTGACTTTAGGTGATCAAGTCATTAATAAGAGTGGCGATTCATATATTTAGGCTCTATTGTTCAAAATGATGGTGAAATAGATGGAGATGTTATTAGTAGAATTCAAGTTGGATGGTTGAAGTGGAGGAATGCATCTGGCCTATTGTGTGATAGAAAAGTTCCACTTAAACTTAAGGAAAATTTTATAAGATGGTGGTAAGATCTGATGACTTATGGTGCGAGAATGTTGGCCAATAAAAGAGAAACATAAGACTAAGTTAAGTGTTACGAGATGAGGATGCTCGGGTGGATGAGTGGCTTTACCCTCAGAGATAGAATGCAAAATGAGTATGTTCGAGAAAAAGTTGGAGTAGCTCGGTGGTAGATAAGATTAGGAGAGTCACCTTAGATGGTTTGGCCACATAAAGCGTCTAGTCCAGATGACTTCGATTAGGAGAGTAGATGCATTAGATTTGGCTTATGTTAAGAAAGGTAGAGGTAGACCTAAAAAGACTTGGTTAAGATGTATAAAAAATGATCTTAGTATACTTGAATTAAATGAGAATTTGACACATAATAGGACACAATGCAGACGAAGGATTCATGTAGCCGACCACACCTAGTGGGATTAAGGCTTATTGTTGTTGTTATTATTATTGTTGTTGGAGTTTTGGTTGATTTATTATGATTTTTTGACATTTATATTAATTAATTAAATTAATTAGTTCAATTAATTACCTAATTTGGTCATTTTAAGGTTTATTAGATTCTAGAGACTTATAATGATGTGTTTAGTTTTATTAAGGTTTATTATAATGTTTCAAGTTCATTTTATAAATTTTCATGATTTTTCTAATTTGTTATTAATTTATTTCATTAAATTAATCATTTATGATTAAAATTTGCATATCTATAGATTTTCCTTTTAATAAATTATGAAAATTTATCTAAGGTGTGTTTTAACCTTTATTTCAATTCCCCAAAGTTTCAAATTTATTGGATTAATGGTTTAAGTTTAATTTTAGTTTTATTTTATTTATTTAAACTCAAATTAACCCAAAATTATTCAACAAAAATTAGGGATTTTGTGTTTATTATATTCTCTCATTAAGATTAATCCATAGAGCCTTTAATGGTATTTTTAGAGGATTATTTTATTTACTATGATTTTTGAAGTTTTTAGGCTTTTTTGTAATTTTTAAAATATATAAATAAAAAAATTTATTTTAAATGGTCGATGCCACATGGCACGTTGTTTGCCACATGGTGCAACACCTTTTGACCAACTGGATCCATGTGGATCTAACTCAAAAAGTAGAGGCCACACGGGATTTGTTACGGTCGATTAGACGGTTACAATTTCACCCATGAATCCTATGTAGGACTTAAGCAAATGTTCGACTAAATCACGACCATCCATTCCTAATAGAAGGAATGGATGATGAAGACTTTATCTCCTCCATCAATGATGAAAGCTAAATGTCTTCCATCAAATCAATGTGATTTCTGGTGATCTAAACGGCGAAATCATTCTCTTTTGATTACAAAGTTGATCATGGATCGATTTTACACACATCTATACAGTTAGATCTCACTTGAGATCAATTTTTCTTCACAAAGGAATAAATCAAACTCAATAGGTGGTCAAGTTTAGGGGATACTATGGACCAAGCTCCTACTCTTTGCTGATGACTTTGATCAAAATCTGGCTTGTCGAGGGCTTGGGAACTGGGGAAAGTGTGGATTCTTCTTCATTTTACTTGGGGAAGGTGTATGAATGCTCAAATAGACTTGAAAAACTCTCTTTAGACTTTTTCCATGAGTGGAAGAGAGATATATAGAGAGGAGTTCTACTTTGGTTTTGCTAAAGTGATTGCCACCCTTGGAGGCTAGCTCCAAGGGGTGGTCAACTGATTGGGAACATTCCAAATCTGTGAGGATGAAGAGTGGAAGAGGAATGGAGGGAGTGTTTCGGATTAGGAGAGTTTGTTTTCATGCTCCATCTCACCCTCTTATAGCATATTCTTCTTCTTTTGGATTAACACGAAAGCTTTAAATTCTCTCAAATTTGGTTGCCACCACTTTTAGACTCATCCTAGAATGAGTTTAGGTGAGTTAGAATGTGATTAGTGTTGGTTTAAGCTCATATTCTCACATTTAGTCCATTTAAGTTTGACTTGATTTGGATAAAGCTAAGTGTGATCAATGTTTAGTATCTATTAATTTAAATTAGTAATTAATTGTTTAAATCATATTTAAGATGATTTATGAGTCAAACAAACTCATTTCAATTGGGATTAGGGATAAAAAATTTTGGCTAGCTCACTTAAGCATTTATTACCCTTGGTTTAATTTGGTTTGTTCCATTTGATGGATTGGACTTACGTTGTGGCTTTAATTTTATTTATTCATGTATTTAAGATGATTTGAATTAGTCCCGCTTTGACCCATGCGGATTTAATGGGTCAACGTGAATCTCATTGGGCCAAATTATCAAATTAAACCCTAAAATTGGTTAGATTATATTTCAAGATGATTTCCAAATGATTTTGGATATTTAATTTGAGTTGATTTTAATTTAATTTGCATTTGGATCTAATAAGGTCCATTTAAGCCTATTTATATTAAATGATTTAATTAACCTTAGCCTAATTGGATTTAAATTTTTTTAGATTTATGTTTAAACAAGTTCATTTGATGATTTTAAGTCTTTGAAATAATTTATTTTGGTCAAAATTTGGTGGTTTGAACTTTGACATGGTAGGACCCACATAAGTCAACTCTATATCAAATGGTTGACCAACTTTGACCTTCATTTGGATTTAGTTTAAATCCATTCATGTTTTTGTAATGACTTTATGCTTTTCATTTGATTTGATTTTAAGCTGTTTTGAATTTATTTGAATTTTCTTAGATTTAAGAAATTTTGAGTTTTGGTAGGTTAATTGAGTTAACCATCTCAATTACTTAGGTTCAATTAGATTTTGATTTTGATTAGAATGTGTTTGATTCAATCATTTATTTAAATTTGAGTTTGGTTTAGATTCACAATCCTAATAAATTAGGCTAAACCCTAGATGGCTTCTTTAGGTCACTAAGTATAGTGTCCTAAATGCTTGGTTAGGTATCCTAATTAATAGGATTGAAAATCATGTTAAATCTCATTCAAAATGAAGTCAACAAATGGACACCCAATATGTGTGGTGGGCTAACTAGAGTACACTACACATATTGGTTTTGACAGAACTAACCAATAGATCCTATGAAAGGAATTTTGAATTTGATTTTGAAGTTTGGAATTTTAATTTTAATTTTGATTTCTAATTTTACTATGAATTTGATTGTGAAAGATAAACATAAATATGCCTAAAATTGCCTTAATTTAAAAAGATTTATTCTTAGAGATTTAGAATCTCTAATTTCTAAGAAGAATAGAGATATAATTAGGAAAAGATACAATAAATAATCTAATCCTAACACAGTCATGGTAGTTAGAGTAGATGGCTTCAAGGGACTTATTTTCACTCTGACTGTAATAGATTTTAATGGCTAACTTAGAAATAAGGCACTGCACTCAAATATTTCTAAATGAAATTAGCAAAGAGGTAGTCTAAATGACTAACCAATTCTAATGAAAGGACTTATAAATAGACCTTGAAGTTTCTTTCCCATAAAACATGCCACTATGGATACTTACTCTTATCTAAAGGTAATAGTTGGAGAGGATGCCAATACAGATAGCCAAATTATATGAATTTTAAGTAGAAAAAGATACCACTCGGGGATTTACCATTATCTAGTTAGTTATTAGGAAGGGGTACTTGATTCCAATCTAAATAGCTGATCTTCAAGAAAAGGGGTCTTCAATGACTTAATTCTTAAACCTTAAGAATTTGACTAATAGGTAGGGTTTACATGGACTTAATTCTTATCATGAGTAGTCTATAGGAATGGGTCTTTCAAATGACTTATTTCCACTCCTTAATTTCTTTTATTTTAAACTAGAAAGGGTCTTCAATGACTTAATTCCTATTCTAGTGAAATTCAACTTAATAGGAAGGGTTTTCAATGGCTTAATTCCAACATGAATAGCTTGAAAAGGAAAAGGGTCATAATGACTTAATCCTATCCTAATTTATTTATTAGGATGCCTACTAAGGGACTTACTCATATTTGATTAGATATTAAGAAGGGGCTTTTAATGCTTAATTCCTTCTTGAATAGCTATAATAAGAAAAAGGTGCGTTAATGACTTAATCTTAAACCTCAAATTTTTTACTAATAAAGGGACTTGATGACTTATCCTAATCATGTAGTCTATTTTACATGAAGGGGTCTTCAATGACTTAATTTTATCAGTATCTTTTAGAAAGAATATTAACTAGAGGACTTACTTTTATTTGGTTAGCTATTAAGATAAGGCCTTCATAGGCTTAATTCTGACTTAAATAACCAAAAGGAAGAAAGAGGTCTTAATGACTTATTCCTAACCTAAATAGTCAATTTGATAGGAAAAGAGTTTTCATGACTTAATCCTATTCTGTGAATAGTAGGAATGGTGCCATAGAGAGCTTGCTCCAATCTTAAAAAATTCATAAGAAGAGAGAATACCCTAAATGGGCTTGTCATCCTATATGAATGCGGAAATTATGTTCAAAAGGATTTAAGAAATTTTTGCAACATTTTAAGTAACATTATAAAAATAATAATGTAAATTTAAAATAAATAATATTTTATTTTGAATAAGTTGCAAAGACAAAGATACTTTTATTGATCACAATCATTAAACTAAAGTATATTTTATACATAAAATTTCTTTAAGTAATGTCTATTAATAGGTGGTATTGGATGTTCACCATTACAAATTATTAACTAATGAGAACCTCCTTTGTAGGTTTTCCCACAACGAATGGTCCTTTCTATGTTGGCTCAAATTTGTTGAATATCCAACGATAAGCTAAAATTGGCCTTCCAAGAATCAAGACCAAATCTTTTACTTGAAAAGTTATAGGATAGACTAATTTATCATGAGCTTGAACCATATGCGATTGGTATAGTTTGAGGTCTTGTTGAGCTTTTAGACTTCTTCCTTCAAGACTTCCAAGTTCTTATGGTCAAAGTTTATGATTATGATATATTGTAATGCTATTATTATCTGTTATCCTTAAAGAAGGTAAATGTACTTCTAATGAAAGAATAGCTTCAGTTCCATAAATCAAAGCATACAGTGTAGATTGAGTTGGTGACCTATATGTGGTCTGGTAGGATGATAATACTTCAAATAACTTTTCATGCCACTGACTTTTATTTTCATTCAAGTTTTTTTTTCAGAATTCATACAAAGTTTTTTTTTGCATGCTTCTGTCAATCCATTTACCCTAAGGTAATAGATGGTTGAATATCTCAAATCAATTTTTTGTCTAGCCACAAAGTGATTTAATTTGGTGGACTTAAAAGAAGGACCATTAACAGATATGATTCAATGAGGAACATCAAAATGATATAGGATATTTTCTAAAAGAATTTAAGCACATGATATGCTTTCACCTCTTTTTATGGAACCGCTTCAACCCATTTAGAAAAGTAATCATTTGCTACTAAGATAAAATGATGCCCTTTTAATGAAGGAGGGTCAATAGGCCCTATGATGTCACTACCCCAACTCTCCAAAAGCCAAGAGGCAATTGTCAGGTGTAATACATTAGGTGATTGATCTAATACTACACCATGTTCTTAGCATTGATGACAATGACATGTGATTTCCATGTAGTCATTTAACATCAAAGGCCAATAGTATGTAAGTCTTTTAATTTTTAACTTCATCTTAGGTCCATATTGATAAGCACCACATAATCTTGAGTGCGCCTCAGTCATAATCTTACGGCCTCTTATTTTTCAAACATCATATCCATATTTAGTCAAATGACTTATGATATAACACATTATTAATTAATGCATAAAATAAGACATGTTTATTAGTTTGATTAGCTAGCATATTGTTCATTCTCCTTGAATTAGGTGCTTCACCCATTGCATATAAAGGGTCATTTGACCTTTGAAGATGACCACCCTTCTTGGGGGAAGTGTGCTTTCTCTTCCTGATTTAGCCCACGAGAACTTCTAACTGCATATCATTGTAGGCATAAAATGCGTACCCAAGGTTTTAAAATAAATTGTGAGTCGAAACATAAAAGATGAAACTTCTTGCATTAGTTAGGTGCATTTACCTAACATGATTTTAAGGTTAGAGGGTGAGTTAGGTTCTTATCTTCTTTTGTAAATAAAATAGTTTAGCCATCTTGCATAACATGAAGACTAAAATCATGGATTTAAAACTACTTAGGTGGTGTTAGCTGGCAACCCTTCCAAGTGAGTTATAAGTCCAGAAGAATCATGGATAGGTTCATTTTTTCTTTAAATAAGAAAAAGAACCAATAATTATAAAAAAAAATTAAATTAGGTCGAGTTTTTGACCTGTGTCAGGAGCATTTATAGACTTAGGTTATGAAGCATTCTTTTTTGAACAAGTTTTCAACCAGCAGGCATTTTTATAATCTTGTGCTATCATAATCTAAATCCTAGATTTATAATTAAATATCAATTCAAACCATATTAAATTCAATCTCAAAATTATAAAGCCTAATGGTATGTTAATTGAAATGCCTACTGATCATTCCAGTAATAAAAGGCATTTCTAACTTAATCCTAAATAATCTTAGAAAGAACTCTTTCCCCTTTGAAAGTGTTCTATATTAAATTTCTAAATCACCATCCATTTAAGACAAGCTTTGAAATCCATAGAAATGAAAATCTATTTCTTTAATTAAGAATATTCTTAGGAAGAGATTCTTCATTCCTAAGATATAATTAATTATATGGACTTGCCCTTATTAGGAGCTATGAACCCTATAATAAAATAAACCCTTTTCTACTTCTCCATGTAATTCAGGGGAAGAACCTCTACTACATCGAAGACCCATTAGCCCTATGAGTCCTTATTAAGTAATTGAATCTATTATAGGATAATATATTTATCTTTTGAGATAATATATTTATCCCTTAATGATATATTTGATTACTTAAATAAGTACCCTCAAGATCTGCGTGGTGTTCCAAATTAAATTCCCACAACTACATCAACATTATACGATCTACTTCATTTTGAAGAAGTTCAACTCTTCTTTAAGTTATTCTATACACTTAGCTTAATATTTGCATGATATTATACAAATTTGATACCATTGCCTTTATTCAATTTATATTTATGGATTATTTTTAGTACATTTGTAATATTTGATAGCAAATTTTTAGTAAGATGATTGAGTAGTTAATTTGGTTTAGGTTATATGTAAGTTTCATTTTACAAAAATTAAGGTTTTTATAACATGATCTAGCAAGTTGTTTAGCATAATAATGTACTTTTAGGTTCTTGATCCCCATAATAGAGTAAAAACCCAAGAGTTACATGACTTGG
Source organism: Cymbidium sinense (assembly GCA_021442155.1). NCBI lineage: Eukaryota > Viridiplantae > Streptophyta > Magnoliopsida > Asparagales > Orchidaceae > Cymbidium > Cymbidium sinense. The sequence goes on along the minus strand of CM038220.1, from coordinate 152,178,572 downwards.
CTTGAGAACCACTAAAATCTATTAAGATGTGACATATATTTTTGGTTAATATTTTTAGATTTTTTATTTATTCATGGGTTGAATGGAGAAAATAATTAATAGTGGAGTGTGTGTGTTAAAGGGAACACTCATGTAGATGATGAATGAGACTATTATAATGTATTGCAAGAGATTTTGGGTTTATTCAACTGTGATTGGTTTGACCCAACTTTTAATCGAATCACAATAACATGAAATTTATGAATTGCTAAAGTAAAAAAATGAATATGATGTACCCAAATATGATCTATTTGTACTAGCCCAATAAGCATGTTAAGTGTATTGTGTGAGATTTTTAGGTAGAATAAAAGAGAAAATAGATTCATTTTCTATAATCAAAACTAAACTAGGAGGAAGAGTTGAAATAAAATAACTTAATTAGGGTCACTCATCGGAAGAAGAAATGTTAGGATTCTTGTAAATCATTCTTGATATCGAACAGATGGTTAATTTAGCTGATATAAATGTTTCATACAAAAAAAATGAAATGTTCACAAAATAGGCCTATGATGATGAAGTAAAGAAAATGAAGAGGAGGAGGAAGAGTTAAGAGTCTTCTAAAGAAGAGACACAAGAAGAAACTGATTGAGTTGCTCATTATAATTTTTTTGTGGCAATATCTTTCCTTTTTGTATTTTTATATTACATATTGTAACATGTCTAAAAACTTCTCTATTTTCCTTTTGTAAATTATTTCTAGTGGAAGAGATAAGCTACCCTAATGATCTTTTTCACATGTTTAGCTAAAAAAAAGGATTACTACTAGTCCATGTGGTAGCTATGACCCCCATCACACCACTAGAGCCCACTCTAACTTACCACTCACCTAACTTAACATAGATTTCCCTTTATACACATTTCTTTCATATCTATCATACCCTCCATCTCCATCGCCTTACACTGGCCAATCACCATACCACCGCCCAACCTACACATAACCAACTTCCCACCCTCCAACCAGTCCCCCTATCATGCAGGACCAAGTACATTGAGACACTCAGGTAAATATGATTCAACAAATTCAGGCATCTATGTTGAGTATGATGAGGATACATAAGTATCTTCATATTTTTTTTTTAACAAAAGTTAATACTTTTAATATTTGTAATTACATAGAATCAACCCTTCAAGGTAAGCTATTCATTAGATCGGAACACAATTAAGAGTAATTTAACGCTCCATATGTATTTTAAAAAAATATTGATAGAAGTTTATGACAAGTAGTTCAGAGAATTTAATGTAAGAATTTTTACTTAATAAAATATATATGTTTATTAAGTGCTTTATAGTATTTATTTATTGTTTAGAGACTTCACTTAAATTCCCTAATATCATATAATATAGAGGAATTTTGAGGGGTGGTTAACTACTCACTTGTGGGATATATTTCACAGGCATTTGCATGCAAGAGACCCTTTGGATTTGGGAGGGAGTATTGGTAGATCTAACCACACTTAGGGTAGCTCATAGTATCCTAGAAGAGGGAGTAAAGTAAGTAGAATCATGCATCTGATTATGAAGGCATGGTGAGCTTGCTACTTATTAGTGACTAAGTTCCCCACAGAGCATAAGTGGAGAATGGTGAGCATATATTTTAATTTTACATTTTTCATATCATTTATTTCTTTCAATTGCTAACTTTAATTTCAATGGCACTTATAGAAGGAGATGTTAGGAAATAAGTCTACATTGTCAAAGCTACGCATGAGCACACATCAAAACAAATAGGGCAAGTAATGAGTTAAGAGCAAATCCGATAAGTCTAAGTATTTTTTTCTCTCAAATAAATTATAATATTAACATATTAATAAAGTAGTATTACTTTATAGGATAAGTACATGCATTTGCAATACATTCAAAGTCATTCATTACAATAGGATTCATCATCATGGTATGACAAGTTTAACTTGTGGCAACAAGCAGTACGAGGCAAGAATTAGGGGAGAATTTATGGGCAAGGCTAACAAGGCATAGCATATGATGCCTAGTCTTCCCAGATATCTTACTTAGGGATAGGGAAGAGTATTATTGATGTGGTCAAGGAAAATGACTGCATTTGCCAAGTGAATGCAAAGCATAAGTAGAGAAGCTACATAAGTAATAGAGTAAAAAAAATAGGAAGGCAATAATGGAGGAAGATGACTGAATTTCTACATGATGACTAAAGGTAGGAAGAGTTCTTTTTCTTATGTTAATTATGTATGAAATGTTATATGTTATTTAAAGTGAACAACTACATTATATGATATTTATTATGTTATCTTAGTGATATTAAGTGCTTTTATTAGCATATTCATTTCATATAGTATTTTATATTATTTAATTTATTTGAATATGGTATTGAATATTTTATTCTTCATTGTGCAAGGATTGTAAATGGTTAATTATTAAGTCAATCATTTTAAAAAAATTGCTACATATTTTTATGCTTATTTCATTTAAAATATTATATTTTGTGTCACCTTGAAAGTTACCAATGGTCATTATCTGGTGATTATGAATTAGTTTCAAGTGAACTAAACCACCAAAAATTGTATCGGCCTAATTATCTCATGTGACTGCCAAAAATTTTCAGAGGCTAAAGTCAACAAAAAATTATTTTAATCAACATATGTTGATGCCAATTATTGGTAGCCAAAAGCAATAGTTTAGATGTCGAAATCTACTAGAAATATTTCTCAAATGAAAATGATATTGCTAAAAACTTTTTTTGGCATGGGTTTTATTATAAGAAAAAAATCCATCGTTAATTTGCCAAAAATCTTTGTTAGCATATTTGTTTATTTTTCAACATCAAGTAGCCACTAAAATAGGGCCAATTTCTTATAGTGAGAGGACTACATATGTTTAATACAATTATCTCTTACTAATGAACAATCATATTGAGTATATTCTCCACCTTTAAATTTTAAGTATGGCTCTATCAATTAAAAGTCAATCAATTATTAGATAAGAGTTAATAGATTACAAATGTGATAAACAATAAAAAATATAGGATCAATAAATGGTTTACATGCAAGAGCATGTGGTTGTACAAGAAATAAAATAAAGAGTAAGAGTAGTTACACAAAGATTGAACATAATAATTAGTAAAATTAAATTATTTTTTAGTTTAAAGGCCAAAAATAAGTTGATTCTTAGATCTAAATGACTAAACTAAAACTAAATAAGAAAAGGACTGCTTATAAAATTAAGACGAATCTTAGAGTAAAAATTAATCAAGCTAATCTTTAGAAGCAAGATTTCACCTAGATGATTTGTTGGTATGTTTTTAGATAAATATAAAATTTATCAAACTCTAGTCAGGCACCTACCTTTCTCCTAAAAGCCTAAGGTCTTTATTTTCACTCACACAATCTTCTTACTTATCAATAATAGATTCAATGTGAGAAAATTTGGTTTAAGTGTTGATGATCAAATGACGATTACATGAGTTCAATCCAATTTTCTTTAACTAATAAATCACTATAGTATTTCATTTAAGATGATTTTTTTAACTCCCAAATTGAAAAGGCTTATTGAATTATTAATTTTGGCCAATCAATCAATAAGTGAAACAAAACATATAATGAAATACATAATAATTAATGAAAGTAAAACTCTAAAAAATTTATTATAACCAATATCGACTACTCTATCTATTTTCATCTAATCTCTATAAAAGGAATTTACTTCACGCTTAAAGAAAAAATAGAATAATATATAAAACATAATATGAAAATTGATAAAGAAGAGAGAAGATTGGAGAAATTTTGGTTGTGCTAGCTTGATTTTTCCTTCTTTTATTGCTTTAGCCTATCCAAATCATCTCCCACTACCTCCACAAAATGATGCATTGAAATCTAAATGTGTGTCATAACTTCTCCCTCTTTAGTCTTTATAATTTTTGTAGATATTGCTTTATTTAGGCTCCCAAAATATGCAAGAAACATCATAAATCTAAGAAAAATTTAGGGCTAGCACCCTGTCAGTTTGTAAGTGTCACGAGCTAGTACCTAAGCATCAAGCTCTTTGTTTTTTTAACTCAAAACTAGCTAAATATGGTCCCTTGGCTCTCAACACTGGTTTTGATGCTTAGGCACTATGATTAAGCATCAGGTTATTTGTTTTGGTTGCTTAGGGCTAGCACCCTATCAGTTTGTAAGTGTCACGAGCTAGTACTTAAGCATCAAGCTCTTTGTTTTTTAACTCAAAACTAGCTAAATATGGTCCCTTGGCTCTCAACACTGGTTTAGATGCTTAGGCACTATGATTAAGCATCAGGTTATTTGTTTTGGTTGCTTCTATTATGTGTTGGATGCATGTCTTTGGTGTCAAGGCATTAGATATCAATCTAAAGTAATAATCTAGGTGTTTAAGCTCTAAGAGGCTCCAATTTACACCTGTTTCACTACAATATGCATGGACAACTCTAAAATCTTGATTATGTATAGTCCATCCTAGAATTCATAATAATTAATGCCTTTATAGAATTTAAAATCAAATCATTAGGATGACAATTTCATTGAATCAAGCAAAATTTCATATAACATTAATGACATAAGGTAAAAATATATAAGTATATATAATTCAAATGTATCAATAATATAAATACTCTAAAAGCTTTATTAAAAAATAACACAAATTATAATAGCTAGCTACATCTAATCCTCAATAATAAGATTTAGTTTATAATTGAAAAAATGAAAACCAAAAAGCACATGAAAATCAATATAATGAACAATAAAAAGAAAAATGATAAAAAAAACTCAATTTCACTCTATCTCTTGTGTGTTTGTCTCTTTCCTTCATCTTAGTCTTCTTTTAATCTTCACTCAAACTCTTCATAAAAAGGTGGCTTAAAAATTTCTAGAAGACACTTCAAATCTTAGGCAAAAGTCCCCTCTAAGTCCTCTAAGAATTATTCTTATTTCATATTTCAATTGCAAATAATTGATAGTGCAGTACAATTAATTTTTTTAAGATAAAATATTGGCTAAAATAACATGATGATAGAAAAAGTTAGATATTCCACTCATTTAAATTATAGTACATTAGGAAAACTCAAAATGAAATACTAACTAAGGTTATTAAAATAAAATACCAAGGATAAAATGATATAGGGCAGCAAAACCACCATAACACACACACACACACACACACACTTAGACTATGCATTGTCTCTAATACATGAAAACAAAAAAAAGAGTAATAAACTTGCAAAAGAGTGAAGTTTAGGGGAATCAAAACTTCTTAAAAGAGAGACTTTACTCTTATTCTTTCTTCTGCTTGAGCTAAAAGATTGGTGACTAAGGTGTTGTGGCTATGTAGAAATGTGAGATTTCTAGGATTGACTTTGATATGCAGTTGGTGAACATGTTTGTGTGGGATGTATTGAACTAATTAAAATGATTATAGTGCAGCTATCTAATCTCCATGAGATAACTATATAAAAATTCCTCCTTAACAACCTACTTAATTGGTTGCTAAAGACATCAAATTGGACCTCCCACTATTCAAATTTATCTCCTCATGGTACAAAATAGTGTTGAGGCTCTTACGATTATGGCACTTTTGGTGCATGAGGAAACTCTTTGTCCATGTTGTTCAGTATGGGGCCCCATCTATTAAATTTTTTATCTTGTGAGGGATAAATTAAGAAACACTACCTCCAATGAAGAATTCGTTTACACCTCCTTTACAAAAAGAGTTTATAGTTTAGTGATAGGCAGCCTAATCCACCCAATGTATTGGATTTTGTGTAAAGAATGTTGAAGTAGATCAACCTTTTTACATCAACTGACATATTTACTAAATGGAAAAATTAAGCACTACATACTCATTTGTGATCACAAAGGTGGTCACTAGGCAACAATTTGATAGATTTGAAGGCATTGCTTGCTCACAAAATTATAGTCAAACTTGCAAAAAAAATTCGTAATATTACTTTCAAGAAATTTACACATCATACTCAGTGATACCAAGGTGTTAAAGATTCCTACAAATTAAAGTCCTTCAATTAAGAAGTTAGAGTACATATTATTGAAGATGTCTAACAATCCATAAAATGAATTAATCCATACTACACTAAATAATACCTTCTCCCCATCAACAAAAGCATAATCATTAGTATGTGCTTTAAGATTAGCATAGAACTGTCGAACCATTATATTAAAGTAGCATCTAGTTTCCTAACAAACGTTTTCAACTTTTTATAATTAGATGGTCCATGAGGTTCCTCAAAGCCCCTTTTAAGCATATGAAACTTTTAGGCACATGATGCTTTAAAGAAAAGATAAAATTGTATTACTCAGTGGCTAAGTATGAAGACCTTTTAGATGTAAGGGATGATGCTTCCATGGTTCTCTTAGACATCTTGAAGGTTGGAGAGCTATAAAGAACCAAGGGGAATGGTTGGAATTCAATTGTGTAAAGGAATTGAGCTCCAAGCCCTTAATAAATAGCTTTGTCAAGAAATCTAGTGATTGACATAATGACGGTAGGGAGTCCCCACTTAAATTCCTACTTTCAATCTATCACCTTAAATAATTGACCCTTAAGCATCTTTTTTTAATTTCAAGTGGTCCACTTTGAGGAGAATGTGGTAAAATTCACAAATGGATGTTCCAAAAAATGTTAACATTTTTCATTAATTTTTGGTAAATTCTTATGCATCATGTTCAACACCTAGGTGCCATGCACAATTTGGTCAAGGAATATTGTGTGATCGCATGCTATCTAGTTGATGCCAAAGAGCAATGTTTTAAACCTAGACTCCAGCAATTCTAGGCAAGTTTTTGGCAAGGATAAGCTAGATATCACTTAGGTGCCACATGATGCTCCACACCTCTTTTTTTTTTGTTTTCGGGGGGAAGAGGTGGGATATATATAGCACAACAAATTAGAGTTATCTTTTTACAATACTTGGTTTAACATCCATAACTTTATGTCATACTTAATATGATATTATATTTAATGTGAAGTAGGGATGTGAAAGCTTCTTGCTAAACATCTCATTCAAAATTCCTTTTACTTTGTCTTTTATTACCTATGCTTGAATGATTTTTTTTTTGGTTTTAGCTAGTAGGTGGGGATTATTATTTTATCCTTTACTATGTTATTATAACTTTTTTTCACTTTATGATCTTTAATTTCATTTATTTTGGTCTATTTGGTATTCACTGGCCTCATATGATATCTCAATTATCTAATACTATTAATTGTGCTCAAATAACAACTTTTCTAATTAGATTGATCTTTTGGGGTCTTCATACACCTTGATGGTCGCCAAATCATCTTGGACACATAAATGTAGTTCTTTTGAATATCAATATGAGTTATTGATGTGGTAGATGGGGCTAATTTAGTAAGGAAATAGATCTTCTTTTGAGCTTGATAAAACCATAAAGACCAATGAAAGACTTGATTTTATGCCATGTTTGTGATATAAACTGTCATATGTGATGTATATTATATTTTTACAATACTTGGTTTAACATCCTTAGCTTTATGTCATACTTAATATGATATTATATTTAATGTGAAGTAGGGATTTGAAATCTTCTTGCTAAACATCTCATTCAAAATTCCTTTTATTTTGTCTTTTATTACCTATGCTTAAATGATATTTTTTTTTGGGTTTTAATTAGTACGTGGAGATTATTGCTTTATCCTTTACTATGTTATTATGATTGTTTTTTACTCTATGATGTTTAATTTCATTTATTTTGGCCTTTTTGGTCTCCATTGGCCTCATATGATATCTCATATGTCTAATACTATTATTTGTGCTCAAATAACAACTTTTCTAATTATATTGATCTTTTGGGGTCTTCATACACCTTGATGGTCGCCAAATCATCTTGGACACATAGATGTAGTTCTTTTGAATATAAATATGAGTTATTGATGTGGCATAAGGGGTATATTAAATAAGGAAATAGATCTTCTTTTGAGCTTGATAAAAGCATAAAGACTAATGAAAGAATTGATTTTATGTCATGTTTATGTGATATAAATTGTCATATGTGATGTATATTATCATGTTTAATTTTAGTATTTATGTTGTGGTTGAAATCATATAAGTTTTATGAATTTATATTTATAAGTGTCTATACTGATGTTTGAAGATTTTAAGCTCAGGCATAAAGAAGACAGTGTCTTGGTATTTCCTTCATGGTGTCGCAATGCTATAATCCAACAAGTTTAATTTGTAGTAGTTTTAAGTTAGTTTAGGGAGTTATTTCGAAGGGATATGCCATTTTAAGGTTGATAACTTGTATTTAAATGCTTTATTCTATGAAATGAAGTGGTTGTTAATGTTTTTCTATAGATTATGAATATAGCAATCACTGTAGTTGGAGCTTGGTGGCCAACCAAGGAAGGTTTGGTAATCCTATTTTCAACATTATTTTAGTGAGTGGTTTATTATCTTTTATTTACTTTTAACTTCTTGCAATTCTTAGTGGTGTTGCATTCTTGATATTGTGTCATACTTATAAAATTTAAAATTCATAATTTTCTCCCTTAAAATCTATTCCATAAACCACTTGCAAGAGTTGATTAGATTCTAGGTATTTCAAGACCGTGTCTCTGTTTTTCTTGCATTTGATTGACTAAATCTCTACTAAATACTATCAAATTCCCTAGAGCATTAGTCCATTCAATTCTTTAAAATATCCTTATATTATTGTTTTTTTCATGTTCATCAAATTTGTGGAGTTTAATCTACTTAAAGTACATATCAGTCGACTCCTAGAATTTGTTTTCTAAGTAACTAAACTAAAAAATTATTAAAAATTTTTAAAATATATTTAAAAATATATAAGATTTACACTCTTTACTCTATAATTTTTATTTTATTTCATATGATTTAGTTCTCTAGTGAGAGAGATGTAATTAGAAAAAATTAGGGCTCTAGATCTAGGACTATTTCTATCAAGTGCTTGGTCTACCTCCTGTATTAAGAGCTTATTTATTAACATTGATGGAGGATTATTGCCTAATGATTTTTTACTTTCTCTTTATTTATATCATTACTTTAATTTAGTAACTCCTCATTTTTCTATTTCTCTTCTTAAATATCTTCTTCATTTCCCTTCCTTGTGCTTCTTAGCATAAACACATTAATAATAAGCATTTAATAATGTCCTAATTTCTCTTACCATGACATGCATCACTTGATAACTATGAACCTTATATCTTTGAAATAATGATTATTATCATGGTTACTAAAATACCCAGATAACAAAACTCAAAAATATTTAAATTTAACTGACTTGATTACTACTTAGATTTAGTTTATATTATGAACTTGTTTATTATTTGGATTGGGTTTGAGTTTACCTAAATAACTTATGATTAACCTAAAATTTACTTAATAATTATTTGTGTTTAGAGTAGATAGGTTTAGGTCATGATAATTAGGTAATAGTGATTATATTTTGGTTAATGAAGTCATGTTGTTTAAAAAAATTATATGATTCATTAAGTAAATGGGTTAGAGGGTTGGATATGGGTTAGCAGGCTTATCGAGTTGAGTTTGGGTAAGGTATAGGTCAAGCATATTTAGGTTAGGTAATTTTGTGTCAAACTCAAACCCAACCTTCAATTTGAATAAACACCATAAATGATTATGACTATAAGTTCAAAGCCTCCATTTTGTCAACCATCATTAATAACACTTATAAAAACCTAGTAGACCATGTAAAGATGTTGGATGCTTAGATGCTTAATAAATCAACATATATAAAGTGTTTTTATCCATTAACTTTGGCAATCATTCTTTTTTCATTGGACTCTCTACTTTTATCTTATAATAGCATCTAAACATTAGTATTAAAATAATAGTAATAAAAAGCTCTTATTAGTGTTTTTTTCATAGTGAATGTATTTTAAGATGATTAATTTACTCTAAAGTTCTCATTCTTCTACTTTCTATTACTTTACCTTTCACTCACTTTGCACTCAATTTCTCCCCTTTCTTGGTTTTCATAAGTTCCCACATCTATTGTAGTTTTACTTATCTTTATCTAGGAATCTAGTGGAAATATTATATTGCTATCTTAAGCCCTATTTTTCCATTAACAACTTACTAATAAACATTAAACATCTTTGTTTAGCATGTACTAGGATATGATTGATGAGAAAAATAGGATGTCATTGATCTTTTAGGTGGTCTAGTACATTCGCTCTCTAAAAGAAAGGATACTTAATGATTGGAAAGGCTAGTATATATCATTAGTCACTTTGGTCTCAAAAACCCCTTTATCATACATTAGGAGATGGTTACTTAAGTATGTCCATGCATGGGTGATTGGTCTATCATTATATGAAAGAGATTAAGTAATTAATAATATATTTCTTAGATGTTTGTGGCAAGTAGAGGTTAAAGGCTATTATGCTATTAATGTTAAGGCTTACAGTAGATATTAGTGCTACTATACATTAGACATCTCTTTTTGGCATGTGTTAAGAAATGATCAAAAAGGTATGTTGGATGTCTATTACATCAGGTAGTCTAAATTAATTCTCTCCTCTTCTATTCCATATAATTGAAAAGGTTTGCATTAGATGTTAATAACTAAAAGTGTTGTTAAAGTTTAAGAAAATATGATAAGGAATATTATAGGTTAGGTGAAGTTGGTGGTTAGGTTGATTACCATACTTGGAAGAAGGGATACAACACAATCTAAAAGATAAGTCGATGATGGTGGATGGCTTACTCATGAGATTTAAGAGAGAAAACACTTAAGATATTTATCTAAACATTTGAAGAAGTTTTAGATTTTGTAGTGGAGGGATGATGGGTTAAAGGGATTATAGTAGTAGAAATACCAAGAATAGTTTAGATTAGGCTAGTTTGGGCTGATTTAAAAGATCTCTTTAGGAAAGTAGTTTATTGCTGGTAAAAGGATAATACTATTTATGAATAGTTAACTTAGGATGTTTAATTATGTTTTATAGTATATGGTGTAATTTGGATAGTTTATAAGGTGTTGAGGAGTAGAGAACAAGACTAGGTCTTATTATTCCCTCTTGGTTGAAGGATTTAAGAAGGAATTTGGAATTGTTATATGGATTTAGTGCTAGTTTATTGATCTTAGAAAAGTGGAGATGAGTCTAAAGCAAGGTGATGGAGATATGGGGAAAGAGTTTAGAAAATAGAAGACTTAAATACCTAATCTCACCTAAGAAAAGGCATACATTTGAAGCCACCAAGCACCAAGCAAAAGAGAGAAAATTTGCACTCAAAATTTTATTTAACTACTCAAAAAGTTCATTACATACCATCACTATTTATTGATATTACATTGACAAAAAATGTTTTAAAAAAAAAAAAAAAGTGAAACTTTGGAGGGAAAAGTACATAGCCATTAACTAGAAGGTGTCAACCACCTTCATAATTTTAATGTTTATTTTTATAAATTAAATGGCTAGCTAATACATGCTTCCAATTTTGAAAATTCAAAGCTTCAAAAAACTAAACTTCAAAATTAAATAACAAATATAAAATTCAATTATTTTCTTTTTAATTGGACCCTTATGATGGGCTTTGATTAAACACTTGATTGGGCACTATTTTGGGCCCTTGCTTGGACTCTCGTAAATGGAACCTTTGGCTTCATTTACTTGATCTACAGGATGTGAAACATTAATTCCCTCAAGCTCAATTCAACTCTACTATGTATAGTTAAAATTAAAAGTCTTCCAGCATTTGTGGGGCTAAGGTCTCTAAGTTATTATGGGTCAACTAAGCATCATCAATTGGTGATTTATTCTTCAAACAAACTAAAACTTGGGGACTCAATGGCTGGATTAGTGGGAACCTCTTTAGTGATGATATAATAAACTTTCATAAATGAGGGATTTTGTAAGTGGGGAGCCATATATCTTACTAAAGGGTGAGATTGAGCAAGTGGAGATTTTCTAACTCTCTTATATGATAGAATATCTTCAATATTAATAATGGATGAATTAACATATTAGTAAACAAATCAAGGTCATAAATATTAGATCCATTTTTTATTTTTTATTTATTTTTATTTTTTGTACTTTGAATTAACCAAATGCTCTTGCATGTAGTTTATTGAGTTTAATGATATAGTATCATTCAGGATAGCTATGAATCAAAACATAGTCTCTTTCCTTAAATTCTTTTGTTGATTTATTATGATTTTCTTTAGAAGTTTATTTGTCATTACTTAATTCAATTTTCTTTATTATAGTCATTGGATGCTTTGAAAATCTTTGGAAAATAAAAATATAGAATTAGAGAATGCATGAGATGGGAGATTGGCTACATCAATAAGTTGTTTAAGGTTTTGGCCATATACTATTTCAAAAGGTGAAGATTTTGTTGTTATGGAAACAACACTATTATAGAAAAATTATGAGGTGGGTAAATGTAAGTCCCAATTTCTTAGACTTTTTCTGACAAAACACCTACAAGTTTTCTAAAGTTTGATTAACTACTTCATTTGAGGATGAAAGGTAGATGAAATTTCAATTGAAAAATAATTTTTCACAAAGTCTTTAAAAAATGTGAAATAAATCAAATATCATGATCATAAATAATAATTGAAGGTAGGCCATGTAAACTATATAAGGAATAGCCTTGCTATATGGGAAGCATTATTAGTTTTTAAGCAGGGTAGAAAATGGGTCATCTTATAGAATTGATCAACTACCACAAAGATGTTATCATGTTCGAGCTATATAGGGTAATCCTTAGATAAAATTGATTGAGAGGTCTTCCCAAAGCCTATGTGGGATAAGTAATGCAATATATTTACCAAACTTTTGTTTAGTCTCTTTAGTTCATTTATAAGTTAGGCATTATGCTATTACCTTTTGAATGTATCATTTAAGTGAAGGCCAATATAATCAATTTTCCATCAAATAGATAGTTTTATCTTTTTTCAAAATATCCAGCTATCCCTCAAAAAAGAAACTTAAAGAATAAAAATTCTCTAAGTGAGGTTCTAAGAATATAGAGTTATTTTTTATTTATGTAGATATCCATTAATCACAGAGAATGTTCCTTGGAGGTTTTGAGGTTTGTCTGAATATTTTATATAAATAAAATGAAAATTAGGGTAAACTAAATATTCATTTTGAAGTTGATCAAATCCTAGAATTTTAAGTTCTAAATATGAGATGGTTAAGGCTACCTAGATAATGCATTCATGTCAATTCTTGATTTTGGGTTTATGTTTAAGAATAAAGAAATAATATTGTAAAAACTCAACCCACTTGTCATGTATATGACTTAACTTTCATTGGGTGTTTATGAACTTGTGGGTATGATGATGTGAGATGAGAATAAATTATTTATGTAAAATGTATTGTCGCCATTGTCTCAAGCATTGAATAATGACATAAATTTCCCTATCATGTGTTGAATATTATTGCTTTGCTTCATTTAATTTCTAACTTGAAAAAATTTGTAGGATACTTTTCCTAACTTAGTACAACTTCAATTCCAGTTCTAGAAGTATCACATGTTACTTTAAAGACTTTAAAAAACTAGGTAGTCTAAGGATAAGGAACAAAGTAATTAAAATTTTAATTTGATCTAAGGTCTTATGTGCTACAAGAAACCAATAAAACTTATCTAACTTTAAATATCAATGATTAGGGTAACAATCCATGTTAAAAGTTTTAATGAATCTCATATAAAAAGCAGATAGAACATGAAAACTTCTTACATTTGTAAAGTTTTTAAGTGAGGGTCAATCTAAGATTGCTTGAACTTTAAAAAGGTTAAGCTTTATTTCCACACTAAAAATAATGAATCCTAGAAAGAACATTAGTTTGGAAAAAGAACACTTTTTTAGATTAATGTATAATTGTTCTTTCTAAGTCCCTTTAAGACTAGCCTAAGATACTTCAAATGCTCTGCCTCACGGCTAAATTCAAAATATCATAAAAATAGACAACAATAAACTTTCCTATGAAGGGTTTCAAGATAGTGTTCATTAGCCTCTTAAATATGATATGGGCATTGGAAAGCCCAAATGGCATCACCAACCATTATAAAGTCCATCAAATGTTTTGAAAGTAGTCTTCTATTCATCTTCTAATCAAATTTGAATCTGGTGATAACCACTTCTTAAATACATCTTAGAAAAGAATTTGGCCTCTAAGATTAAATCTAACATGCCATCCAATTGAAGGATAGAAAATCTATACTTCATAGTGATTTTATTAATAGCCCAACTATCAATACACATCTTCTATGTACCATCCATCTTAGGAGTTAATAAGGCTAGAACTGTACATGGACTAAGACTTTCTTGAATAAAGCCCATCTTAAATAATTCTTCAACTTGTCTTTAAGCTATTTATGCTTAGTGAGATTCATTCTATAATGAGGAAGGTTGGGGAGTTGTAAACCCGGGGTTAAGTTTATAGCATATTGAATACCTTAAGAAGGGTTAACCTATCGGGTAATTCTTTAAGTGCAACATCACTATACTTAGAAATAAAATGAAATATAATGCTAGGGTTTGGTACTTAGATATGAAAAATCATATAATTACTTTTTTATTATTCTAAATTGAATAATCTTGATCATTGAATTAAAGGTGCTAGAATTATGATGAAATTACTTCTTTATTATAATTAGTTGAAGGTTAGCACTTCTTTTAGAGTGGTTTTTTGCAAGTCTAAGCGAGTTTTATAAAGTGTTATGGTAGGTGCCTTTTCTATTGGTTTAATAGGAATGAGTATAATGGCTTTATTATGATGTTTAAATACATAAGTATTTTTTTTAAGTCATATAACCAAGGCCTCCCTAATCCACATGATGGACATCACACTAAAAATAATCCTTATAACTACTAATCTTTATAGAAATAATACATGTATTAGTGACAAGTAGAGATGTACTATTGACTCAAGTTACATTATAATGTTCTATGCATGGTTCAGTCTTAAGGTTTTCTCTAGTGATGATATGGGTTGAGATTACATTCATTGCACTTCCTCTATCTATTACTAACTTACACCTTTTGTCATTACATATAGTATACATAATAAAAGTATTCTTTCTTCTTCAATCCTCTATTTTATTATTAGTCATAACCAAACATCATATTGCACTTATTTGATGATCATCTATTGAACTCTAACTCTTTATCAGAAAGAGGTGTATCATCATAAACTTCTTTTATATCATCATCTATAAGATTTTCATTCTTCAAAGAAAAGAATTTGAACTTCACATAAATTTTACACATAACCTTTTTTTGACATTTAAAACAAATTATTTCCTTAATGTTCTTATAACTCTTATCAATATGAAATTTAGGTAAGTGGGCTAGGCTAATTGGTGCAACTGGTTGGGTAATTGATTTATGAGATGAAGTGGAGGCAGCCTAGTCCTTTAGATTTTGAAAGATTTATGAATTTCTTTTGGCTTTCAACCAATAATACATAATGAAAAGTTTTTTAAGGTTAGAGGGTCAAATAATTTAACTTTATTTCTAATGTTAATTCTAAGCTCAATGAAAATTTATTAGCTAATTATTATGGAAAAAAGTTATGACACCACATAGGGTTTATAAATTACTTATTTGAATGATCCAATGCTTCTTTAAGAAGTAAACATATTATTTCAAAAGATAAACATGTTTTTTTATAATTGATTCAATCATTTTATAAGAGACTCCTAAGGCTAATGGGTCTTTCATGTACCAAAGAGTTTTTTCTTGAACTACATGGAAAGTAGAGCATGGTTTATTTTAAACTGAGTTCATGTCTTTCTATAAGGGCAAGCCCCTATAGTTAATTACATCTTAGGAAGAAGGATCTCTTCCTAAGAAAACTCTCGATTAAAAAAATAAGTCATTATTTCTAAAGAATTTCCAAGTTGGTTTTCAAAGGAATGATATTTGGAATTTTCAATTAGGATTGGTCCAAAGTAAAGATTTATTTTTGAAAGCCAAATGGGATTAAGTAGGAAATGCCTGTTGATACTAAGATACCCAATATTCATTTCAACTATCCTATCATCGGCTTTGAATTTTGGAATTTAATTTAGAGTTTGAATTGACATTTTTTACAAGTCTAGGACTTAGATTCTAGTATTCAAGACTACAAAAATGCCTAAGGTTGAAAGCTTGCTCCAAGGAGGATGCTTTAGAACCAAAGTCATATTTTCTTCTAACACAAGTCAGATGCTCAACCTAATTTCATTTTTGGGAATTATCAATCATTCTTCTCACTTAAGGGAACTAACATATCCCTGCCTCTTATAGACTTACAACGCGCTTAGAGGGCTGCTAGCTAACACCACCTAAGCGCAATTTTAATTCTTGATGCCAAGTCTCATGTACGCAAGATGGCTAGGCTATTGTACTTTTAGGAAATGAATCTAAGAATTCTATACTCACTCCTTAATCCCCAATATCATGTAGGGTATAAAATACATTACTAATGCACATTTTTAAAAAATTTAAATATTTTGACTCAAGATTATTTTAGGCCATGGGTATGTAATTTATGCATACATAGTATGCAATTAGATGGTCATGGGCAAAATCAATAAAAGATAAGGTAGATTTCCAAGAGGGCAGTCATCCTCACAAGTCAGATGCCCCTTATGTGCAATGGGTGAAGTTGCCCAATTCAAGGATTAGAGCAATATGATTTTATGATTTTAAGAGCTAATTTATTTCTAATTGATTTTAAGTTATTCCCTTGGGCTTTAGTTTATGTGAGGTTTTGAATTTCATTATTTTTATGTTTGATTTAATTAGATTTAATTGGGTAAAAAAATTATAGTTTTTTTATGAGCCTACATCCAAGCATTCATCACAGAAAATATAATAGAAAGAAACCTAGAAAAGCAAGTTGATTCTATGTGCACCAAAATAAATCAAACCAATTTAATTAAAGAAAGATCAAATGTGGTCAGGTACCGATGTACAGCTCGGAAGAAAGGAAAATAGGCACTCGAGCTCTACCCTTATACACTATAAGTTTAGATCTATGGGTCTTCTTTCCAGGATCATCTCCTTCTTCAGGGACCTTCATTTGGATTCTCAGGAGATCATACTATCTCCTAGTAGGATCAGGTCCTACTAATCCTAGACCCCATAGATCATAAGATAATTCTAAGCTCAAATTTATATTTTAAATTTAAAAATAAATCCTAAGCTCTAAAATAAATGTTAGGAAAATGCAAGTAGCACACATCGGTTATATTTTACAAACAAATGAGATTCACATTAATTGTTTGCCAAGCCCATCTATCATATGGGCTATGCTAAGGGACTATTCAGCACCTGCAAGTAAATAATAATTTTATAGATTTATATGATAGTAATCCCTTTTAACACAACTTGTTATATATGACAATGTTAGTTCTAAAAATAATGTTTGCCATTTAGACTAATGATAATAAATCATAGCCATCCAGTCTAAAATAGTCCACCACAAAATAATAAAAATAATCTATATTATAACATCACAAAATATTACAAAAAATCACATAATGACCTAACCTAAGTCTAGGGTCTATGACCTTTTATTCTAGTGTGTGAAGAAGAAAGGTTTGTGTGGTAAGACATTACTAGACTTTTGGTTTCAATTTTAATTTTGAATTTGAGTATTTGTTTATTTACCTTCATGGTTTAAATTCAAATAATTTAATGATTTAATGATTTTTATTTTCATTTTATATTCATTTTATTATGTTAAAGTGAAATTTAAATTTTCAAGAATGAAAAATAAATTAAGTTCCACTTTTGGTGAAACACATTTTATTTAAGATCCTAAATCCTAATATGATGATATCTTTATTCTAAGGAAAAAATTTATCCTAAAGATCTAACTAAAATTCTAAGTATGATTCTTTCTTTAAATTTAGATGATTTAAATTAGTTTAGATTATTTCATTTTATCTTAAATTTATTTATTCTTATTTCATTTAGGGGTTGTTTGGGATCAATTTTGTTTTCTATTTTTATTTTTATTTTATGTTATTTTTGAAAATATGTTTGTTTAGAGTATTTTTATGTGGTTTTATTTTTTATTTTAAAATAAATAACGTTGTTTTTAAAAGTACCCAAAACATCTAAAAGATATTTTGAGTGTTTTTAAAAATAAATAGTACAATCAAATAAGTTTTATTTTAAGAAAAACATAAACTAAACAAAATAAAATCACAAAATAAAAAATAAAAAGTAAAAGTGATTCCAAATGGCCCCTACGTGTTTTATGTGTTAATTTCTTTAATGTAAGTTTCTTCTTAATAATATTGTTATTTAATTTCAATTAATTTTCACTTGAAGTTTAATTCATTTGTTATTTAGTTTAATTTTCTCTTTAAGTTTAATTCATTCATTATTATGATTGTAATTTCATTTATTTCCTTTAGTTTAATATTGTGTTATTGATATTTTAATTTTCACTTTATCTTTTATATTCAATCCTTTCTTAATTTGATTCATTATTATTTTACTTTATATGTTTTCTTTAATGATTATGATTATTTATATCTTTCCAATTTTGAATTCTTTTAATTAGATTTATTTTATTTGTTCATTAAATTTGCTTACTTTTATAATTTAGATTGATTAGGTTTTAATATTTATGTTGTTTGAATTCATTTTTAGTTTAATATTCATTTATGTTAAACTCATGTCATTTATTTGATTTAAGTTAATTTCATTTATTCATTTTCAATGGAGTTTATTAACTTAAGTAAATTTATATTAATTTTAAGTTTATTACTACTCAATTATTATGCTTCAATTTTATAACCCATTTACATCAATGATTCCTTTTATTTCAATTTATTCATTTTATGAAATTTTCTAGTGTTTATTAATAAATTTAGATTAAGATGATTGTTTCCAAATCATGTTTTTTTTTCTTTTGCATTATGAAATAATTCAATTCATTTTTAATTAATTTAAAGAGAGTGATCATTATGTTATTTGAAAAACATTTAGCATAATGTAATTTCTCTTATTCATCATGACTTAAGGAGTTTAAAGAAAGGTTATTTTCATGTGCCTTAAACCTACCCTAAAGTTCAATTACACTTAATTTTTCATATTTGCATTTGTGCCACTTTATTCTTTGATCTAAATGGCTCTAATGTATTTATATGTTGATGGCTTATAAATTTTAGAGATTAATGAATTTTATATGTGAGTTTATTAATGGATTTATTATGGTTTAAGCGGTTATTATTCTTGAATAAGATTAAATTCCATATTTTTACTTATTCATAACCCTTAACTTAAGATTAATTAGGTTCCTTTGCTTTCAATTTCATTTGGTATTTTTATTTAAGTGTTTTGTGTCAATTATGATGTTTTAAGTTTGTATTATGGGTTTTATAACTTCTGTGATTTTTTTGTATTTATTATTTTCTTTAAATTGACCTAAAGATTTGGAAATGCAAATATTCCCAATCTAGAGGTCAGTTGGGTTTGACATTTTAATGGTAAGTGTGGTTCCTTGCCAATTTGATTTTTCTAAAATTTCACTTCAATCATATGTGTAATTAAGGTGTAATTAAGCTTTTAATTATTTTATTAAAATTGAAATTATGCCTAATTTAGTGAGGATCATTTAAGGGTTTTATTTTTCCTTTATTCCATGGAATATGCATCCAAAAAAACTTTATTCATAATTTTTAGGGTTTCGGTTGATTTATTATGATTTATTTAAGTTCAAGTTGATTAATTGAATTAAGTAATTCAATTAATGGTCAAATCAAGTCATTTTATGATTTATTAAGTTCCAATAAGTTTCAATGATTTATTCATGTTCATTAGGATGTATTATGATGTTTTAAGTTGATTTGATCATTTGCCATCATTTATTTTATTTATTATTGATATGACACTTAAAATACTATTAATCGAAGCACGAATCTTAATGTTAAAAGCAAGTGATCCGAAGTTGAAACTGGTCGAGATCAAGCTCTTAAAATATCCTTGGAAACTTTGGGATATCAGTTAAATCCCTAAATAGCTCTCAAATATAAAGTGTTTATAGTCAAATCGAGCATCTCGATGAGCCGGTTCCAACAAACTAAAGATCTTACAATTCTGACTTTATTTGAGCATTCAAATGCACAAAATACATCATATGATCAAGGGGATCATTTTGAGCCGTCCAATGAAGTGGAGTGGTACGGGTTTTGCATGTATTTACAGAGACGCCACTCCTCCAATCTATAAATAGCCCCTCATTCCTTATATGAGGGGAGGCCAAGTGAAGGAGAAGGGGGGAAAGCAAGAGAGAGGAGAGAGCTCTAAAGATCCTCCAAGCACAATCATACCGCCATTCGATGGTCATCAACCATCGCCACGACGCATCGGGCCGCCACCGATCTCGCGCCGCCGAATTACCATTTGCCATCATCATCGACCACTATCGTCGGTCATCAGCATCAACATCATCATCAACATCGTCATCAACATCATCATCAACATCGTCATCAACATTGTCTATTATTAGCGACTGTTGTCCATTTCTCATATACAATTCTGTAATCTCGGTATTAGGAAGATCGTGTACTCTAAAATAGATACATAGTGGAAGATTTTTACTGGGCTAGGCCCCGTGGTTTTTCCCTATTTTTGAGGTTTTCCACGTAAAAATTCTGGAGTTTTATTGTTCGCTCTTTAAATACTTGTGTGTGTACTTGACTCCCCAAAGAAGCGAAACTTTTACTCTAATTTTTTCTAGACACAACAAGTCACCGTGGAAGTTGATTCCCATTATTTCATCTTGTATGACGACCAAATTTTCCAACAAGATCAAAACCACCATCGAGGTGGAGCATTCAAGCTTTTAAGGAGCGCAAGCGAAGAATGAAGATTCGTCAAACTTAGTTCCTTCAGATTCTGTCGGAAACTGGGGGGCAAATCTTAATCTTAGAAGATTGCCCATGTTAATATGGTGAGCATCTAATCGATTACCATCCCAAGAAATAAGTCAAAGTTGGAGGATATTTCAACATTAAGAAGCGATATAATTTTGCAAATTATGATTTTTCAATCATACTCATGGAAAACAAGACCGCGTTAAGAAGCAACTTTGGTTATAAACTACACAAATCGTTTTGATTTCACCTCTTCCATACAGGTTAATGTCATCAAGCAAAGACTCTGACAAACAACCTAGATAGGTCAAAAGGTCCTTGGACTTCCCGACCTCTTCCATACAGTTAACATCATGGGTAACACCGACAAACAACCTCGGATAGGTCAAAATCCTCGGTGGATTCAATTGACCTCATCCATACAGTTAGTGACATCGTAACTCGACAAACAACCGGATAGGTCAAAATCTTGTGATTCAATTGACCTCTTCCATACAGTTAACGTCATCGGGTAACACCGACAAACAACCTAGGATAGGTCAAAAGGTCTTCCTACGATCTCTTCCATACGTTAGCGTCATTGAGCAAAGACTCGACAAACAACTAGATGGGTCAAAAGGTCCTTGGTGGACTTCCTACGACCTCTTCCAGTTAACGTCCGAGCAAAGACTCGACAAACAACCTAGATAGGTCAAAAGGTCCTTGGTGGACTTCGACCTCTTCCATACAGTTAACGCGTCATGTAACACCGACAAACAACCTTGATAGGTCAAAATCCTCTTCTTAATTCCATACGTTAGCGTCATTGGGTAACACTCTGACAAATAACCTCGGATGGGTCAAAAATCCTCAGCGGATTCAATTCGACCTCTTCCATACAGGTTAGCATCATTGGGTAACACTCTGACAAACAACCTCGGATGAGTCAAAATCCTCAGCATTCATTCAACCTCTTCCACACGTTAACATCGCCGTGTTAACATTTGAGCAAACACTTTGACAAACAACCTGATATGTCAAAATTCTCACGTAGCGGTCGTCGTCGGTCTCTGACCATCGCATCTTATCGGTCACCATCATCATGTCGGTCATCCCTGCATTACCGGCTGATCATCGTCTTCGTCTCTCCGTTGTTCCACCCGTTCACCACTATCGCGATCCAGCGTATCGCCATCGCCGATAATCTTCGGTTACCACCATCGTCGCGGTCATCTCATACGCGGTCGCCGTCATTCAGTCTCGGTTCGTTGCAACCCAGTGCCATCGATTGTGGCCGGTCCGCCGTTATCGTCTGCCATCGGCAATCTTTGCGGTCACCACCATCCATCGGTTGGTCATCTCGCCTGCACTCCGTTGCCACCATATCGGTCACCCATTGCCCGACTACCCGTCGCGATACCGTCTGGTCCGCATCACTTCTGGCGCCATTAAGCCATCGTCGACCGTCGCTGGTTGCGTCACCACGCCAACCATTGTAGCTTCGGCTGTCGCGATACTCACCCGCCGCATGCCAGAGCATTGCCATCCACCGACGCCCGGTCTCCACCATCGACAATGCGTCGGTTGCTGACCACCCCGTCGGCTGACCGATAGTCGATGCCGCTGATTGCGATAGGTCCGCTGCCGACCATCGATATCTCCTTATCTCTCCGGCACCTCGCGGTCACCACCATCGTCGGTCATGCTATTCGCGCCTGGTCGCCCACCGCTTCTGGTCGCCGATTGCTGACCACCCGTCGGTAACCACATAGCGGTCACCGTATTCTGTATCTGGCTCATCGCCGGATCTCCGTGGCCACCACCATCGCATGGTTATCTCTGACCACCGGTCGCAGGTAGTGAACCAATGTTGTTGGCATCTTCAATCTTCGTCGCCCATCTCCGGTGATCTCCGGCTCGGTCCGGTTCAGCGCTCTTCGAGGAACTAGTATGAACTACGGACGCGGCCTTCGAACGACCTTGTCTCAAGAAGAAGAAGGTGCCTTCTTCGCCCTAGGAGGGTTTTATAGACCCTTCAGGGCAAGGAAAAAATAAAAGCTGCCGGAAATCAAACCATCAAAATATCATTCGGGCCGTGGCTCCGGACCTTGCCACTTCGGTCCGGTGCCCGGCGCCTACCCATGTGCGTGTAAATGGCGACCCGGCAGCAAGCCCGCGACTGCCGGCCAGCGTTATTGCCATGTACTTCAGCGCGCAGACCAGATTACGACCGATCTTCCGGGCGGGACCGCCTTGCCCGCTAACCGTGCGTTCGACTCGATACCGGCCGCGTCCATTTTGACCGTCACATGACCGCCTAAACCTGACGCCACCGCACACGCGCTGCATGGCCGCCCGTAATGCGCCGCAGCGTCGCGCGACCTGCGGAGGCGCCCGTTCGGTTGCACCGGATGGGTCCGGAACCTCGAAATCTCACGCGCATACTACATGCATTTTCGGATCGCTTGTAGTCTAATATTATGCTCCATGAAGATCTTTCTCTCAAAATGTGCAGTTAATGGACCTTCAAATTTCATTGAAGAATTTGCTATTTTCAAGTATTTGACATATATTTTTGGATGATTGAGATAATGTCATCCAAAATAGAGAGCGATATGATACTTAAAATACTATTAGTCGAAGCACGAATCTCGATGTTAAAAGCAAGTGATCCGAAGTTGAAACTGGTCGAGATCAAACTCTTAAAATATCCTTGGAAACTTTGGGATATCGGTTAAATCCCAATAGCTCTCAAATATGAATTGTTTATATTCAAATTGAGCGTCTCGATGGCGGTTCCAACAAAAAGATCTTACAATTCCTACTTCATTTGAGCATTCAAATGCACAAAATACATCATATGATCAAGGGGATCATTTTGAGTCGTCCGATGAAGTGGGTGTGCGGGTTTTGCATGTATTTACGGACCACTCTCCAATCTATAAATAGCCTCATTCCTCATATGAGTGGAGGCCAAGTGAAGGAGAAGGCAAGCAAGAGAGAGGAGAGAGCTCTAAAGATCCTCCAAGCACAATCATCATTTACGGTTGTCAACCACGCCAGCGCCCTACCACCGTGATCTAGCGTCGTCGACCACTGTTGCCGGTCATCATCACTGACCACTATCGTCAGTCATCATCATCAACATCATCGTCAACATCATCGTCAACATCGTCGTCAACATCATTGTCAACATTGTCTATTACTAGCAACTGTTGTCCCTTTCTCATATACAATTCTGTAATCCGGTATCGGAAGATCATGTACTCACGAAGCAGGATACATAGTGGAAGATTTTCTTAGGCTAGGCCGTGGTTTTTCCCTCTTTTTGAGATTTTCCACGTAAAAATTATGAAGTTTTATTGTTCGCACTTTAAATACGCTGTGTGACTCAAAGAAGGCGTAAACTTTACTCTACCGCGGTTTTCTAGCACAATTATTAATTTATTTTATGAAAATGAGAGTTTAGGATTTGAAATTTCAAATATTAAATAAATTACTCAATAAATCATGAAAATTTTACCTAATGTGTATCTTATCATCAATTTCAACTCCCCAAAGTTTCCTTTCATTTTGATCAATGGTTTGGGATTAATTAGGGTTTGAAAATTTTCATTCAAACCTAAATTAAGGCCAAAATACCCCCATATAATTTGGGGATTTTAATTTTAATGGATTCCTCTCATCAAGAGGAATCCATAGAACCCAAGTTTATAATTTTATTATTTATATTTAATTTTTTATAATTTTTTTAATTTTTAGGCATTTTCTTTAATTTTTTAATTTGAAAAACCCAGGATTTATGGTTTAAATGCTCAGATCCACATGGATTTGACATGGTGTTGCTTTCTACACAGCGTCGTGTCATTGGGCCACGTAGGATCGACATGGATCCTGCATTAAATTGGCTTATCATGATTTGACCCACAATTCTCCTTAAGGGATCTAAATAAATATCTAGCTAGATCTCGACCATCTGTTCCTTTAAAAGGAACGAACGGTAGAGATTTCATCTCCTACGGTGATGGTGGAAGCTAAGAGCCATTCGTCATTTATGCATGATATACAGCCATCCGACAGTCAAAATCACATTATTTAGATGTCAAATCCATCAGTGGATGAAATCATGAAGGTCTAAATAGTTTGATCTCACTTGAGATCAAACTTCCTTCAAAATTTCTAAAATTAAAAGCTTGGAAAGGTCGTTAATGGCATACCTTGATCCCAGAGATCTTCGGTGGTGGTTATGATTTTTCTCTTTCATGAATAAGCATAATTTGCTCATCGGGCAAGTCGTCATTAAGAGAAGAGTCCGTAGGGATGAGATATGCAGCTAAAAATTTTGCTAAGACTTGTCCCTTTACTGCTTTCTGCGGAACGTATGTGATATCGAATTGTAAAAATAATACTGCCCATCTTACCAAGCAACCAGTCAACGCTAGTCTTATCATCAAGTACTTCAGCAGATCGATCTTTGAGATGAGGATAATATTATGACATAACATGTAATGATGGAGCTTTTGGACTGCAAATATCAGTGCCAAACAGTGCTTCTCTATAGGAGAGTATCTCATTTTTGACTCAAATAGCTTTCGAATAATGTGGGGAGCTCGTGTGTAAAAAGAATTGGATGGTCAATTTTTCTTGAGAAAGTCTCTCTTAGGTTTAACCATTGAAGTCGAGAGCTTTAAGCTTGTTTCTCCTTCTCTTGGTCAGTTGTGGGTGATCAGAGCTTTTGGAAGATAGTTCCATGGCTCACTACCTCTCTAACATCTATCCTATGCTAAAGAGGTGGAGTAGGGAATGAGAAAATAGGGTTATGCAAATTGGATTTGGCTTCATATGCCTTTAACTTGCCATTCCTTGGCTTTAACACTATTTGGATTTGATTAAATGGCTTAATATTGGCTGGGAATCAACATTAATTTAATTTGGTAAGGATTTGATTACATCCCAAGGAGATTAGTTGGAGATTAGGTTCAATAACCCTTTGAATTATGCAACCTAAAGATTTTTCAATTAGCTTGATTTAAGTTTCTTTACTTGATGGATTAGCTTTAGAACAATGCTTGGGTTATGTTCATTCAGTCATTAATGAACTCTCTAACTAAAGTTTTAAGAATTTTAAAGTTCATGGATTGCTTACTTTGTGTCTTAACCCATTTTGATTCAAGTGGATTTAGGTTGAACCTAATTGAGATAAATGATTTATTTGACTCAATTAGATTATATTTAGCTTTAAGGTAATCTAAGCACTATGGAATTCATTAGATCAAACAATTTTATTTATTTAAAGTTTAAAATTCAGTTTGACCCATGTTGGTTTCATAGGTTAAATTTGGGTTAAGTGTGTATCCAAGTGGCCATTTTTACCTTAATTAAGTTATTTTCACACTCCAATGATGTTTAATCACATATGTGAGATGATTTGGAGTGATTAATTTTTTAATTTCAATTTTATTTCAATTTGAACCTATTTAACCCAAATTGGGCTTAATGGATTAAGTTTGGGTTCATTTAAGTCAAATGACAAAATTGGCCAAATTGGACTCAATGATGGGTTTGTTTATGTTCAATAATCATTTTCAAATGATTTTGGACAATTGATTTGAGTTTGATTTGGGTTTGAACCCAATAAGACCCATTCAGGCCCATTTATGTCAAAAGACCCAATTAGCCTAATTAAAGCCACATTGAACTTATATTCTTTTAAATTCATGTTTAAATATGTTCATATCATCATCCAAACTATTTGAAATGATTTTATTTCATCAAATTTTGGTGGGTAGACCTTTGATTTGGTGGGACCCACATAAGTCAAACCCATGTCAAAATGGTTGACCAATTTTGACATGGATAGGAATTTGAATTATTTAATTTCATGTCATGGTTTCATGCTTTTAATTTTATTTGATTTGGGTTTGTTTGGATCTTATTTAAATTTTCTCAAGTTCATATGGTACTTAGCATAATTAAAGTAATTAGTCTTGATTCCTTAATTAAACTTTAATCAAAGCTTAATTAATTTCAAAATTGGAATGATGTATGTTTAGGTTGGAAATTTGGGTTGAATCTAACTAAACCCATTAAGTTAGATCAATCCAAAGAGGATGCACTAGGTCACTAAGTGTGGTGTCCTATGTGCATAATTAGGAGATTTTTAATCTAAGATTAGGTATCTTTACTATTATCTTTGGGATTGTTATTAACTTCATCCAAAAATGAGGTCAATAATTGCTAATCATTATCAACATAATCAATTAAAACAATTAAGTTTTTAAAAGTGTTTAAGTATTCAGCTACATGAAGACTACCTTAAATTAAAGTTACTAATTAGTCATGTAATTTCTTATCATGACATCTAAGATAGTATTTGGCTCTTAACATCTTCTTCATTTCAATCCAAATTAGTGTGCTCCTCGTAACCTCCATTCTTTAGCTAACATATTAGTTCAATGAATTTTAGCATGCCCAATCAATTTTATTTTAGCAAATACAACCCTTTGATAATTATCCATCTTACATAAATAAAAAAAAACATTCATTTGGACTAATAAATCTAAGAACTTACTGGGGTCGTGGGTGTCGTCACATGTCAGAGCCTTAATCTTAACTCTTTTAGAGGGATCATAATAGTCATCAATATTTCTATGATGATAGTCTCTTTTACCTAAATTCTAAGGTTGGGTTGACCTCTTTTGAGGTTGATCTTCTCTTTGGTCTAAGAAAGAATCATCCTTTTCTAAGGTTGTGTTATGATTTTGGGTAGGAGATCTAAGAGAATTTCTATTATTCTGCAAATGACTTAAGATGACTTGCATTTGAGCCTTTATTTCTTGTATCTATGCTTTACTATCCTTAAATAATTTTCTAGTCTTAATCTAATTCTCATGAATCTTGAGATTTAATGAATCAACTATTCAATTTAAGTTTTCAATTTGGTCTTGAGAAACTAATTTGGATGCCATGATATATTTTTTCATGAAGAAAGATGAAAGGAAAATAGATATAGATGAGCAAATATGAAAGTTAAATTATAAATGCAAAAATAAAGTGGATCTTAAACTAAAAGAACTTCAAAGTGAGGAGGGGGAACAAAGACCCTTCATAGTTGAAGCCTTTTTGGCAAAGTACTTTTTAGCTTCAAAACACCAAGTTCTATGAACATATATTGATCTTTAAAATTTAAAATTCAAGAAATTATACTTAGATCTAAAATCCTTAAGTAGTTAAATCCCAAATTATTTTAAGTTTTGGCAAATAAACAACTAATTCTACCACATATAACAAACATATAAAATTAAAGAAAGTTACTTAAAATTTTGTGTGCTTCAAGTAAAATTTTATTTTAATGAAGTGGAAAATTCCCTTGCCAATTTTTTCACTCTAGATGAAGTTTTAATATGTTCACTAAAAAAATATTGGCCAGGTTATATAGGAGATCACTAAATTAGACTTTAAGCTAGCACTAAAGATTTACAAGAAATATATTAAATATCCAAGCTATTAAAATTAAGTAAAAATTATCATAAAATTGATTAACTAACCTCAAATTTATTAGAGTGATTCACAAGCTTCTTGAAGGTAGGTCCACCATAAGAAAATTTCTCTTGTTGAAAAATATTTTGACTAAAATTTATTTCTTCTCAAATTTTGCTATGATACTTATGATGAAGATGGATGATTTTCTCATGAGATTTAAGAGGGTAAAGGGCTTAAGATCATTATTTCAATATTTAAAGAATTATTTTAGTTGTGGAGGGATGAGGGGTTGAAGGGGTTATAATAGTATAAATATTAAGTCTAGTCTAGATTAGGCTAGTTTAAGATGATTTGAAAGATCTCTTTAGAAAAGTGATTTATGGTTGGGTAGAAGGTTAACATTATTTTGAATAATTAAATTATGATATCTACTTATGATTTGGATAGGTTTATAATGGTTTTGAGGAGTAGAGAATCAAGATTAGGTCTTGGTGTTCCTTTGCTTGCGTGAGAGCTTTAAGAAGGTATTTGGAATAGATATATAGATTTTGTTGCTGGTTTATTGATCTTAGAATAACATGGAGAAAAAGTGAAGATGAGTCTAGAGTAGGTATAATGGAGAGATGACAAACAACTTAAGAAAATAGAAGAGATAAATACCTAATCTCACCTAACAAAATGCACACACTTGAAGCTACCAAGCGAAAGAGAGAAAAAAATCACTTCAAGAATTTCATTTAAATACTCAAAAATTTCATTACATATTAGCCCTATTTATAGGGATTACAATGAAAAAAATTTAAAAAAAAAGAAACTTTGGAAGGAAAAGTAAGGGTAATTAATTAGAGTAAGGTGCCAACCACCTTCATTATTTTAATTTTAAATTTTTTAAATTAAATGATCAGGCAATACATGTCTCCAAATTTGAAAATTCAAAGCTTTTAGAAACTGAACTTCAAAATTTAAAAACAAATTATAAATTTGAATTATTATTTTTAGTTGAACCATTGTGATGGGCCTTGATTAAGCACTTGATTGGACATTTTACTTGGGCTTTTTTTAAATGGGCCTTTGGGATCATTTGCTTGCTCTACATGATGTGATATATCATAGTTTTGTTGGTTTGGCTGGCATTTGATATGAAATGTGAGGTCAAGTAAAATTTCATTAAAGAATTATTAGAGATTAGTAACACTAAGAAGTTGACTAGATTATTAAACTTCAAAGAATTTAAACCTAATGACTGATAAGGCTAGTGCCATATGTTATTAGTTGTCATATGTTTTTTTCTTTGGTTTGGATTAGTTAATGGTCAATGAAAAATGTGAGCTATAGTGATGTTATGTGACCTATTCAAATATGTTGATTAGAAAGGTTTTTAGACTTCAGTGATTCATGTTGGATAATGATGGTTGAAGATCAATAAACATTGTAGACTATAATTGATGAGAAACTAATAAAGATTGAGTGACATATTTTAGTTAGCTCAAGTATTCTTTCCATAGAAAGGGTGGTAAAAAAGCATCAAATGATTGTTAAAAGATGTTAAATGTCTCTCTTTAGCATGCATTAGGTGATCGCCGATAAGAAATGTTAGAAGTTGGTCAACATCTGATTGTTTGACTCGATTATCTTTATAAAATAAGAGACTATAAGACTACAAAAGCTACATTGGTAGGTGTTGACCAACTTTAGGCTATGATAATGGATGACATTAATGTTAGTTGATAGATAGGTTAATGGTGGTGAAGTTGATTGTTAGTGTTGATCGACAAAGAATAAAACTCTTAAATTCCTTGAATATTAAATGGCAAAAAATTTATATTAAGCTTAATTAAATTTTAATTAGCTAAATAAGTACCAAAAATAAAAAAAATTAAAAATAGACATAGTCTCCCATTGAATGGGCGACTTGACGCATCCGTTAATGAACTGAAATTTTTTTTTTAAAAAAATTGTAGTCAGATTTTTCCGTGTATAACTCATCCGTATCGAATCAGTGAACTTATATCGTTGGAAAATAATGAAAGTTCCTACTTTCATGTTGATAAAATCTGATTCTAGTCTAAGCTTTTGCAACTGCAAAATGCGGTATAATTAAAATTGTTACCATGCGGCATGGGCTAGAATATTTGTTAAATGAAAGTCATGGAAATTATGTTTCCACGATATAAATTTGCTCAATTCGATGGGATGAGTCCGTCTGAGCAAAATATGCCAAAATTTTCGTCTGCTTTTTTGCAACGTTTAAACAGAAGACTAGAATGACAAATTTTTGTTAACAAGAAAGTCGTGAGAAATTTTTTTATGTTTCCAATGATATCAAACTCACTCGATTTTGACACCGGATGAGTTTGATACTAGCAAAATCTGATTTTATTTTTTTTTAAAATTTATTTACTGGTTATCAATTGAATGGTTGACGTTAATATCGGCGTCATATCAAAATTATTGCATTATTTTTAAATTTTTTATTTTTGTGCTTATTTAATTAATTTAAATTTTAATTAGACTTAATGTAAAATTTAGCCTATTAAAATTCTCTCAATTAAAGATCCCCTTCAATGATAAGTAAAAAAGAATTATTTGTGAGTATTTCTAGTAAGTGGTTTGAATTTATGCATGACAATCATGTATATATATATATATATATATATATATATATATATATATATATATATATATATATATATATATATATATTGATATTTCAATGCCTTTGTAATATAAGAATAAGGTAATCTTGAGCTTATCAAAATTCTCATGTATGTTTATTTTAATAAAAATAAAATAAAATTTGGTGAAAATTTGGTGAATAAAATAAAATATTCCTCAAAATAGGTTTAATTAAATTCATTTAACTCTAATTAAAGTGTAATTCTGAACTATATAATTTCTACTTTTAAGTTTATTAAAAATAAAATATAAATAACTAAATTTATTTCTAAATTTTCAATTCAAATATTTAAATCTTTTGATATTTAAAATTTATATTAAAATTGATTTTCGATCATATGAATTTTTTAATGATATTATTCGTCATATTTAAGAGGTATTGCGGGTTTTAAAAATTGCCCTAACCATCGTTTTATTATTATTAGGTTATAAATTAACCTACTAAAGTGGGTTTTAGAAAAGTTTGTTCTAGATTCGTAAGCCTGCTCAAGAAATGGGTTTGAATGCCTCACTAGTCACTCCCTTATCAGTCATCACCTCTCGCTAGGGTTTGCGCTTATGGGGATCATACATGCTCCTTTCCCACGTTTAGGTCTCACCCTCAAAAGTAGAGCTTTCCACCAATCAATAACTTGAGAATCGAAACCCAATCCCCAAAGTCCTATTTAGTACCCAAACCGTTAATCCCTCTGGTTTATGTCAATGAGCAGGCGGGCACCCGCCGCCATCTTGTCGCAGTGTGCAGCAATGTCCTGAGATTTCTCTGGAACCCGTCTGTGCTTCATGCCAATGAACCGATTGATTTCCCGCTTCAATCCTTACAAAAGAGGCCGTCTTTCCTTCTGTAGCAGTAGTAGCTATTCTTCTCAATTCGACGATTTACAAGGTTTGGTCGATCCGGATTGCTCAATTTCCGGCAATGGATGCATAGTTGGTGAAGAAAACAATAAACAAGTTGCTGTCTCAGTCAAAGACTGCGAGACCGCTGCAGATTGTAACTTACCTTTTAAACTCGGTCTCTCTGAAGAAGCTGTTTTGATTTCTGAGGCGATTAGGTCTAATTCCGATGACTTGAATGACGAGACACTGAAGTTCCTGCGTCAATTTAGGGGGAAGATAGACAATAATCTTGTTATTGAGGTGTTGAGGCTTTTAAATGTTCCTGAATTGGCGGTGAAGTTCTTCATATGGGCTGGGAGACAGATTGGCTATAGCCACAACACTCTTACTTATGATGCATTGCTTGATGTGCTTGGTTTCAATGAGAAGAACAGTGTTCCTCAACATTTTCTTAGAGAGATTGAACTAGAGGACAGAGAAGTGCTGGGGAGGTTGCTTAATGTTTTGATAAGAAAATTCTGTCTAAATGGATTATGGAACATGGCGCTAGTGGAACTTGGGAGGCTCAAGGACTTTGGTCACAGGCCATCCAGAACTGCTTATAATGCTCTGGTTCAGGTTCTTTTGAGTGCTGACATGCTGGATTTAGCTTTTTTGGTTCACAGGGAGATGTCAGATTCGTGTTGTTCAATGGACAGGTTCACAATAGGGTGTTTTGTTCATGCATTATGCAAAGCTGGGAGGTGGCAAGAAGCTCTTAGCATCTTGGAGAAGGAAGATTTCACCCTTGATACTGTTTTATGTACTCAGATGATAAGTGGATTGTTGGAAGCTTCTCTGTTTGAGGAAGCCATGTCTCTGTTGCACAGATTGCGCTCAAATTCCCACTTGCCAAATGTTGTGACTTATAGAACATTGTTATCAGGTTTTTTAAAGAAAAAGCAGCTTGGATGGTGTAAGAGGATTGTCAACATGATGATCATGGAGGGTTGCTATCCAAGCCCATCATTGTTTAATTCTCTCTTACATGCTTATTGCATTGCTGGAGATTATACTTATGCCTACAAGATTCTAAAAAAGATGGATGGATGTGGTTTCCGACCAGGTTATGTATCCTATAACATTTTTATTGGAGGGGTTTGTGGGAATGGGGAGGCAAGTTCTGCTTTGATGGAATTGGCAGAAAAAATTTATGAGGAAATGCTAGATGCTGGTGTTGTGCTTAATAAGGTAAATGCTGTTAACTTTGCAGAATGCCTTTGCAACCTGGGAAAGTTTGGTAGGGCCTTCAAGGTTATGAAGGAGATGATGAGAAAGGGGTTTGTACCTGATACTAGTACATATACCAAAGTGATTGGTTGTCTCTGTCAGGCTTCTAAGGTGGAGGAGGCTTTTTGTTTATTTGAAGAAATGAAAAGTACTGGTATTTCACCAGATGTTTATACATATACCACTCTGATAGACACTTTTTGTAAGGTTGGGCTCATCCAACAGGCTAGAAGTTGGTTTGATGAAATGATAAGAAATGGTTGCGCACCAAATGTTGTGACTTGTACTTCACTTATACATGCCTACCTGAAAGCTAGGAATGTTTCAGAGGCAAATCAACTCTTTATGAGTATGCTTGGCATGGGTTGCCTCCCAAATGTGGTCACCTACAGTGCTTTGATTGATGGGCTTTGCAAGGCTGGTGACATTGAGAAAGCATGCCAAATTTATTCCAAAATGAGGGGAACATATGAAGGGAAGGATGTTGACATGTACTTTGAAGGTAATAGTTCCAACTGTACAGAACCAAATGTTTTTACCTATGGCGCATTAGTTGATGGGTTGTGTAAAGCTCACAAAGTAGTTGAGGCTCGTGATTTGTTGGATGCAATGTTATTATCTGGGTGTGAGCCAAACCATGTTGTCTATGATGCTCTTGTTGATGGTTTCTGCAAGGTTGGTAAACTTGACGAGGCACAAAATGTTCTTGTTAGAATGTCTCAGCATGGTCATACCCCTAGTGTGCATACATACAGCTCCTTAATTGATAGATTTTTTAAGGATAAAAGGCTTGATCTTGTTCTGGAGGTTCTATCTAAAATGTTGGTGAACTCTTGTGCTCCAAATGTTGTCACATACACAGAGATGATTGACGGGCTTTGTAAAGTAGGAAAAACTGAGGAGGCATATAAGCTTTTTAAAATGATGGTAGAGAAAGGAAGTAGTCCAGATGTTGTAACATACACAGCAATGATAGATGGTTTTGGAAAAGCTGATAAAGTTGACATGTCCCTTGAGCTTTATGGTCAAATGATCACCAAGGGTTGTGCTCCTAACTTTATCACGTACACAGTGTTGATAAACCATTGTTGTGCTGCTGGCCTTTTGGATGAGGCACTTGGACTTCTAGATGAAATGAAGCAAACATATTGGCCAATGCATGTGGCAGGCTATGGCAAAGTTATTGAGGGTTTCAGTAGGAAGTTTATAGCCTCAATTGGACTCTTAGAAGATATATCTAAGTATTGTTCAATGCCAATAGTTCCAGCTTATAAGATTATTATTGGTAGTTTTTGTCAAGCTGGAAGGCTGGATGAAGCCTTTGATTTGTACAAAGAAGTTGAAAGCAGTTTATTTTGCAGTCCCGTC
This sequence comes from Cymbidium sinense, assembly GCA_021442155.1. NCBI lineage: Eukaryota > Viridiplantae > Streptophyta > Magnoliopsida > Asparagales > Orchidaceae > Cymbidium > Cymbidium sinense. The sequence continues at coordinate 152,144,089 of CM038220.1, read as the reverse complement.
TTCAAGCTGAATACATATTCTGTCTTTATTGAGGCCCTATGTTTAGCATCTAAGGTTGACAAAGCATTTCAAATGTATAGTGATATGACATGGAGGGGTCTTGTTCCCAAATTGATACTCCTATTCTGGCTTTTTAAGGGACTTATTCATGTTGGCAAATGGGAAGAAGTACTGCAGCTATCCTATAGCGTATGCCATATGGTCAAACTCTCTCTTCCTTACCTGCCTTACCTGAAAGATTTTCTGCATTATGTTTCATAGTTAAATGCAGTTTTCGTTTGTGCCTCTTTTTCGACTCATTTTATTGAAGTTTTATTTTCATGTTCCTCTTAAGTATATTTGCTTTAAAATAGTAGTTTACATGCAATGACTCTCTATAGTTTTGAAGTAGACTTGATCAGGGCTAAGGATGAGCAGTTCTGGCTGAAGTGCTTAAATTGAAGATAAAATCCTGGCCATCATGCTCAATACCCCTATAATGTGTAATATAAAATCAATTTTAAATTATGCATACCTAATACATCCATATCTATATAGATTCATGGATTCATTCTATGTGTATTTAGAAATATTCATACATACACGCACACATATAACTTGTGAGCGTCTTAGATTACATGCAATTAAGGTCATCATTTTGTAAAAGAGTCATTAGTATATAATTGAGTCATATTGTGTTTTGTGTCTGTGTGGGACTTTTTTTATATCATGAGCCATGTCAGATATTTATGTTATTTTATTTTGTGGTAGATGTGAAAATGGTAGAAAGTTTGGTAGTGGATATAATTGGTTGCAATTTTGAATTTGGTGTTAGATATGAATATGATGGTAAGTTTGAGCATTTAAATTAGTTTAATTTTCTCTCTTATTTTTATTGCTATCAAAAGAAGTCTCTTGTAATGAAATTTTTTTATTTTATGGATGGATGAATGAATGATATTTTTGGAATGATGTTTTTATGATTTTGACAAGGAGATGAACTTTCTTGTGTTAGAAGATCTAATCCATGGTGATATATGAAAAGGAGTTTCAACAGTAACAATGACAAAGGATTGTTCATAGATTTCTCTTGTTTTACCATCTCTAGAGAGTTGATCAAGATTGTGAAAAAGACTGACGCAATAGATTGTTTGTAAAGACCATCTATAATTTTTCTATTTCTTCCTCCTTATTTCTTTTTTTTTTTTTTTATATATAGGTTCATTCATTTTCTGCTTACATCAACTGTTCTTGTAGAAAGACGAGCTCTTACACCATTCATTCATATCTTTGAAAAAAATTAAAATTTAAAACAGATTTAACTTATTAAAGTTTATAAAATATAGATTTTACTAATTAATTTTCTGCTTTTCTAAGATGTGGATGAATGATATATGTGAGGATAAGAGCTCCTATCCTTCATGAAGATAATAGCCTAACTACTACCTTCCTCTATTAAATGTGTTTGTTGTGAGGTCTTCTGCACATTTTTGTGTCTATTTTGAAGCCTTGCATGATGTTGGTCATCTGATGTTAAGCATAGTATTCTATGTTTAACTCTTTGACTCTTTGTTCTAAATTGTTTATAATGTTATATCCACTACCAAACATTTCCTTCTCAAATATATATCCTTTTGATTAATGAAGTACTATAGTTTACGCTCGGGTATTTGTCTATTATGATTATTGGAATTTTTTAACATCCTATCTTATTGTTCTTTCAACAGGACATTCGTTGGGTTGATGAAGAAAGTTCTGATGCGGGCTAGAATATTTTTTTTGTCAATTCTATTCTACATTAAATGGGAGGAAAATCATGTATTAAGCATTCATGTCTGCCCGAGGCTACTGGTTGCAGTGCCATGAAGTCGATGGAACTCTTCTGTGGGATGCTAGTTATTTCCTCTTAGCCTGGTATATTGTACATTCTTCTTTTGTTTACATCTATACCAAGATTGTATAGAGTAACTAGATTGCTCTCTCTAGTGGTTTACCACTTTATCCATTGGATTAAATTTCATTCAATTGGATGGCCTTCTCTAATTTTGCTAGTGACTGCTGTAAAAAGTTGTTGCAGACCACTTTCTTTCAAGATTATAATAATGTATAAAAGCATGCCATCATCCTTTCACATTCTAGTAAGTAACAAAATATTAACAATTGTCATTTGTTTACTGATTTTGACAAAATTTGTCAAAAATATCTGCCATTGCAATGGTGCAACATAAGGAAATAATTTATACCTTATTTCAAAGGTTCTTTTATTTCTACAAATCTATTTTTTGAATCACAATCTACAAGGTTAATTATTTTGTGCAAGGTTCATCAATGCTTTAGAGTTTATAGACATCATTTATTGTCTTTTGAGGACTCCTTCCATATATTGGTTGCATGTAACTTGAGTGAATGTGGCGTTCTTATATCAACTCTTAATTTAAAATTGTGTGTTTCGAAAGAGCCTGACACTAAAATGATAATATATCACTCCATAAGATAAAACAAATCTAAAAGTGAATTACTGCAAGATAGATTATGAATATATTCTTGACATTTTATCTGAAATGTATGAAGGACCAAATGTTTATTCATTTCATTGGTTTGAGGTTTCTTATGACAATTATGCTTGAGAATATTCTCAAATGAAGAAGTTTTACTTGCGTTATTTTAGTTTAACAATGGACGTAAGGTTTGTTTAGCATAAGGTTGCATAATATTTAGAGATCGCGATCTTCCATTTGAGGGGGAAGGAATTAGAATGTCATCTAAAAAATGATTGAGGAGTATTTGAGGCTATGAGGAAGTATATGTTTGGCTTGTTATATGGTTTCTAGACAAATAAATGCATAATAACGTGAGAATGGTTGGGTAAAAACGTGAATCATGCTCGAAGAAGGAAGCTATGAATGTTGTGCAAGACAAGGGAATAAGCTATGGGGTTCTTGACTCCATAAAATGGAACATACATTGATGGGAACTAGCAATACAATGTAGGTACCTACTCCAATGATCAAAAGAAAAATGTGATTTACAACTTATCAACAATCAGAGGAAGAATCATATTAGACTCACATTACCTTAGAGAGTATATGCTTTGACAACTTGTATGAGAGAGTGTGCGACAACACCATCCATGGTGAGTGCCTCCAAAGTCTAATGCAAGTAAAGAGAATACGTGAGACTATTCTTCCACTTGCTAGGAAGTTGCTCGTAGAAGGACTAACAATTCAACCATGGGAGATCAGCACAATATGTTCTGCATCCTTTGGACAGTGAATACCTCTGAAATCCATAATGTTAATTTTTTAGCATGTCATTTGGGTCTTGATGCATTGCACAATGGGTTGGCGGTAAGGATGAAGTGTCTCATGTTCTCACCTTGTGAACAAGACAACTGGATGTGTATACGATGGTCTTTTGTATATGATGATTAGTCTAATTTATGTGCAAAAATGTGTTAGGCTCATAATATGATTCTACATTGATGAACATTTGTTGACTAATTCAGTGTTTATAACAAATTTGGTGTTGCTTTTGTAACTTGATTTATTTATTAGAGTTAAAAAACTGAGCAAATGATTATTTATAATTTCATAGAAAAATAGCCTAGTGATTGAAGAATTAAAAAAATTTGTTCTATTTTAACTTGAGTAGAAGATTTATCCTTCTAGAACATCATATAACATTAAAAACAATATTAGATAAAATGTCATTAGTTATTTCTAGAAATAAGAGAGCATGCATTGGAGTTGGAAGGAGCAAAAAGTATAGATTTTTCCTTCTTCAACTTCTAACCTAATACTCTATATATTTGGCTTGTTGAACATCACAGAAAATCACATAAAAATCATATAGATAATTATTACATTGAATGAGATTCACTTCATTGATCTATTATCAGAAAATTTCAACTAAATTTTTAGGCTATACATCACCATTGATAATTCAGTATACATCCTTGAAAAAAAACCTACAATGATATTAAATAAAGGCGTGCATGTGGGTGTAATTATTTATGTGAATGTGTGCAGCAGGAAAGTTGAAATAATACGCACCTATAGTTATCCTAATCCACATTAATTAAATTTCAATGTGTGATTAAGATTATTAAGTTGTTGATATTAAGAGACTTAGGTTAAATGGCTAAAGGATGGCTCAAACAACATATGAAACTTTTAGGAATTAACCCCAAGTTTGTCATTTTTATTAGCATCCTTCCCTAATTTTTACAATTAAATGCAATTTTATATTTTAAAACTTTAAATATCTGGAAAAGCCATCATTAAATTAAGGTTTGGGTCTTATTTAATGAGTACAACCTAATATGAAGTCTTTACAAATGTAAGCTAGCTTCAATGATTTTGTAGGCATTGAAATGACTTAAATGTCACTAAGGCCCTCTTATGCATAGATTGTAATTGATTTTAATTTTTCCTTTAAAAAAGCACTAATATATCCTATGAAAAAGGAGTTGATGATAATTGTTTATAAGGAAGTGAGAATCAATTGGTGCATTAACGGTGGGAATCATGGGTTGTGAAGTTGGCGAGCACATTGTTAGTGGATTTTAAAGATATCTGTTTTTTGTGGTTTTTAGATGAGGCAAATTGTTCTTGAAGGTGAAATTCTCTTGGGATGAGATGATAGGTTATCTCAAGACAATGTGATAAGCCTTTAGAATGGGTTAAAGGTGAGCAATCTCACAGTGGTATGACAAAAAGCTGCTCAAGAAAGTGGGTGGCCAGTTGTCCTAAAGTGGGACAAGTCTTATGATGAGATAGTGATAATTCACCTTTGAGTGAGATGATAAACTGTTTCTAGGTTAAGAAACTACATGACATTTTAGGGAGAGATGATGTGAGCAGATAGGAAAAGAACAATGGCAAGATATATTTGGTTGTCACTATAGTAAACCATTTGGAAGGCATAATACTTGTTTTGTTAAATGTTCTTTAGCCTTATAATTGGGCAGCAATCCACCTCCTCCCTTCCCCACAAGATGTCTAAAAGGCACTTGCAAAGAATCCTTAAGGCATTCTAAGGGGTGATGATGGGAGAGAGAGAGAGAGAGAGAGAGGGTTTCTACCTTGATTTGTCAACCTTGCCAACTTGATTTAAAGTTGATAGCTCTATACAGGAGCCAAGGAAATGGCTTTTATAGCCCTAAAGATTAGGTGCTACTAGACACAACTATCAATAGGTGGTTGCTTGCCCAAAAAAGATTTATTGGGTAAAGCGTTAGATAAATCTTTTCTAGAAGTGGAAAAATCTATTCTATTCGTGGGATGGCTTGATCTTCACCTTTTCAGGAAACCAATATGGTAATATATTCCTTAAGCACCAATGGATCAAATCAAGACACATGTTCCTAGACATAGATTCTAGGAAATGATATTCCAGGCAAGCATATCTGATGCCTATGGAGAGTTGATAGACATGTACCTATCAAACTCAAAGAAGTGTATATTACCTTGCACCAAGGCAGGGGCATTATTGGATAGATGGATGTTGGTCAATGATTGACCAAAAGAGGACATTAAGATGGGAATGCCATTGAGCTGAAGGATGTAGGTTATGGTTTGACCTAACAAGGGTGTGAAGCCCACTTGACAAAAAGGGTTTTTATTAAGAGTTGTCTAGAAAAGGTTGCAAGGAGTGGCTTCTCGGAAGAGTCACTAAGAATGGCATGTTTCCAAGAGAATTCATCAAGATGAAGGATGTTGGTCATAAGCGACTTCTTAGAAGAAGTCATCGAAAAAGGTGACTTTTTAAGAGAAGTCGAATAGGAGCATCTCACGATATTAGTAGTTTGTGATTTGAAATATTATTTTTATTGTGATATCCTTCATTTTCATCTATTATGGGATTTTGATTCTTTATTTGATGTGAGATTTAAATCCTTTCAGGACAAATAGTCTTCTTATTCAATAATGAGACTTATTTATTATTATTACTATTTCATAATATTTTCATCTTATTCTTCTTCCTTATTGTTTCCTAATATATTCATCTTTTTGTTTCTTTATTATTATTTTTTTTGTTTTATAGTTGTCGTGCAATAAGGCTTTTGTGGGCAAAATGATTTGATAAGAACCAAAACTCTGATATATTGTTAATATTTTTTAATTTTTCTTTTGATTTCTTTGATTATTATTCTATGCAATTTGATATCTGGCTTTCAAGTTCTATTTTTATACTTCCATACATTATTGTAGTTAAAAAATGATGAAGCATGCTTAATGATATTCTTAATATTTTGGAAATTGATGGCACTGCATGTAGGAAAAGTAGAAAGAGAAACTTTTTAATACTAAAGGTAACATGATCAACAATCGAAGCTTGAACTAAATTCTTGAAAAGGCAATGCCCATAATTTCTTTGTTGTTCTAACTCTAATTTTTTGATCATGTAATTGCTCCAAGTAATTTTATTTAATGACTCCAAAGAGACTTCCAATTTTTATTTGCAATGAGTAGTAACTAGTTGTAGGAAGCATTTTCCTTGGAAAGAGAAGGCAAGGATTCTCGAACCCAAGGGCTCATTTGTTTGCTTAAAATAAAGAAATAAAATTTTAAAAAACAATGATTACCTGATGCCATTATTTTGTTGGATGTTCATATTGATTTAAAACTCTAAAATATATCAAAATAATGATTTCATTTTCACACACAAATGAGTGGAATATAAAAGCTTCATTTTTTAAAACATATTTTCCATCATACAATTAATGAGCCCTAAAATGAGCGCTTTAATATGTTTTTTTAATTATCAATCTAGAATTCAAGTTAAATTCTTCTAAACTATTGTTGGTTAAGGGTTTGGGATTGTTTTTGTTTTTAAAAAATAGTTAAAGAAGTTTGTTTATTTTTTATTTTAAATATTTTTTTAAAGATATAAAATATAAGTTTTTGGTGTTATTAGATATTTTTAACACAAATTTTCAATACCTAAAACTCGACAACCCGACTCCTATGTGAATGCTAATTTGTTCTTTCTTCTACATCTCAGTGTTGTCGACTGTCAGAGCCTTTTTTAGGATGATTCTTCTTCTACACTTGGATGTTATCAATCATGGACTTGCTATTTTCTTCTCCTCCTTTGATCACAAATTATTTTTTGATTGCCGCTTAGTCGTTTTTAGCTCTTTTCCTTGAACAAAGAAAGGTAACTTTTACAATATTTTCATATTTTAGAAGAATTTTCACAATCTATTCATATTTCTTTGTTTTATTTGAGCATAAATCTTTAGATCTAAAAAAATTAATTCCACTTTTCCGAAATAGGGATTTGATGTTGAAAATTTTGAGATAATTTTAATGCAAATATTTTATGTATAAAATTTTTTTCAATCCAAAATTTTATGGTATTACTTTGTTTTCATGTAGATTATATAGAATATTGATATACTATGGAAGATGATAGATATTTCTTCCTTTTTTGTGCTATTAGTTATAAAGATATGTATGTTATAATTTGATCATGAACTCTTTGTATTAATTAAAAATACTTTCTTTTGAGAAGAATGGAATCTAAAAAACAATGACATAAGTTTATATATGGGACTTATATACATCGTTTATAGAGATATTTGGATTTAAATGTATGTAAAAACTGGCATTTATCAGTACTCTTGATTATCTTTAGTGAGATGTATATTTTTTATGTTATATATGGAGATAATAAGTAAACAAACATTTGGGAAGGAAACATATTTTTCTATCCACAAAATAAAACAAACCAATTTTTGATTTTAATTTTACATGTAGAGAGCTGGTAGCTTTTGAAATGAAAACTATTAAATATGAATCTATGTAATAGTTTACTTTATTGCATATTTAAAGAAAAGTTTCTTGCAATTTACTTTGAGGAAATAATAGATGGTATGTTTTTACCTAATTGGTGCTAAAAAGAATACTACACCACAAATAATATGTATCATGGATCTAATGGAGATTTTGCAAGGATAATACATATGTCTTTGTGCTATTTATGATATTGTATTATTATTTTGGAGATGTGGTATGATTGGAAAAGATGAATAAATTTTTAGCCAATTTATGAAAATTGAGGTCTTTAATTAAAATAGATAAACAATTACTTTTAGCTTAGCAACATAATCATGCCTTATACAAGTCATATGCAAGGTCATGAGGTAGCAACAAAAGGGAGATATAAATGTGATCAATTGATGAACAATATTTTTAGAGCCTGCTGAAGAGATTTATCTAATTTATTCAAGATTTTATAATCAATCATAATGTCATGACATCTCAAGTAATTGCATAATTAGATATTTGATTTAAGCTACTTAACATATTTATTTACTAATATTTTATTTAAATACGTATATTTATTAGTCATACAGTTTAATAATGTTTGATTAATAATAAATAACTCAACAAAAGTGCAAAAGGATATTTTGTAGGAAAGGATGCCAGATGTATGATTCTATTTGTTGTATGTTTGGTGACACTATTGCAATGAGCAAGCTTCAACATCCATTCTCTAATATTTTTTCATGTTTATTATTCATATAGAGTAATAATGTTTGATTAATAATAAATAGGTCAACAAAAATGTGAAGGATATTTTGTAGGAAAGGATTTCCAATGTGGTTTTCTTTATTATATTTATGGCGATGCTATTGCAATGATTGATCTTCAACATCCATCTATTTAATTTTTTTAGACATAGAAGAAGAAAATGGAGAAAGTGAAATAAAGTTTATGGATGAGCTTATGGAATAGAAGAAGTATAATGATGCTACACATATAGGTGAGTTACCTTTTAAATGTGTAGTAAGTTGAATAGTTCAGTTGCTAATAATCCTTAGTTGTGGAGTGAATATTTTGAAATAAAGACTAATATAGTGGGAAAGAAATTGAGCGTTCCTTTAGATCATGCGGATCATTATTGATGAAATGCATGAATTTTTTTTAGTTTGATTGAGGATTTTAGATGATGTAAGCTACTCTTAAGATTTTGTAGAATTTTCAAAAAGATTTAATGTGGATGGAAATATTTTTCTTATATGCCTAAATGTAGAAGGAATGGTTGAGTCCTTCCTTCAAAATGATGATAGATCGTTTCTTTCAATTAGTTTTTAGTATTTAGCCTTCTGGTGTTATTCCATATGTGAAATCTTATTTGACACTTTTTTAAAGACATGCGGATTCATACCTTACTATTTTATGAATTTATGCATGAATTTTTTTTTTTACATTTAAATGTGTACTTATGAGATATATTGCATCTTTAAAATTGATTATGAAACTAGTATCTTTTTTCTTGAAGAGCAGGATCTAGTCACAGTTGGCTGTCAAACAGTACTCTCCTTGGGAGGGATAGGGTCAACATCTATAAAATTCCCCTGTTGCATTATCACATATGTTGTCAGATAGCTTTGTTGTTATTTGCTCTCGTTGGATTAGAATTTTTTGATTTAGATAATCCCTTGCTCAAAATTTAGCCTTTTTGCTAGGTCTCTGAACTTTCGTATTTTGATGTATTGAATCAGAACTTTGTGTATATTTGTGTATGTACTAATGCCGAAGTAGTTCATTTACAACCCATAACTATTAATAATATTGCAAACTTTATATGGGATATGCGGATTCATCTATGTTGGTGTTATTATACCTTTGGAGATATGTCCTGAAATATCTTGATTGTATAATGGCTAGTATCTAGTTGATTGATATGGTTCATATTATGACATTGTTTAGAGTTGTTTTTAGATGTGCTTGGAGAATCAAAAGGAAAAGCTTCTTTTAATAAGAATAGTTGGTGGTGGAGTCAGAATGTGCAAGAAAAGATAAGAAATAAGAAGCGTTGTTATAAAACTTAGTTTAGATGCTGGGATAAAGATATAAAGTGGCCAGATTCAGAAAGCGATATATCTGAAAAAATTTAGTTTTTGATTTATCTGATTAGATCTAGAAGAAGGTGAAAGATGTATGTATAAGTTCCGTCAAAAGAAAGACATGTTCAGTTATATAAAGATGAAATAATAAGTCTCTTGAAAAATATTGAAAATAGGTGGATGGTATTTTGATAAACTTTTTTCTGAAGGATCTAGTGATTGATTTTACAACCTTCTACTAAACAAAATAGAAATTTCATTTTTATTAGTAAATCAGTTAAAGTGCTTTAAAGAAAAGAAATGTGGAAAAGCGAGACGGATAATATTCCAATAGATGTGTGGAAATGTTTAGAGATCAATTTCTTGGCTTACAAATCTTTTTAATGTTATTTTAAATAAAAGATCGAATAGTGGAGAAAGAGTTTGTTGGTTCTATATTTAAGAATAAGGTGATACAGAGTGTGAAATTATAGAATTAAGTTAATCATACATTAAAATTATGGGAGAGAGTGAGCATAGGTTACGATGTGATCTAAGTTTCTCACAATCAATTTGGTTTCATGCCTAGATCACTATGGATGCTATACATTTGTTAAGAGGTTTGATGGAAGCATAAAGAAAGTAAGAAGGATCTATATATGATATTTATTGATTTAGAAAGCTTATGATAAAGTCTCAGAGATGTTCTTTGGAGTTCTAGAACATAAAGGAGTTAATATTGGTTATATTCAAGTCATTGGGATATGTATACTTGCATTCTTATTTGCAGGAGGATTGACAAAATATTTTCCTATTTGGTTGGATTACATCAAGGATCAACATTAAGCCCTTATCTTTTTACTTTAGTTATGGATGTTCTTACGAGGCATTTACAAGAAGATGTACCTTGGTGTATGCATTCTTCTTGTTGTGATAAGGACTGAGAAACTTGAATTATGGAGGTCAACTTTGAGTCTAAAGGTTTTTAGTTTAAGTAGATCTAAAACTGAATATGGAGTGTAATTTTAGTTGTAGTTTTTAGTGTTGTGACTTTAGGTGATCAAGTCATTAATAAGAGTGAGCGATTGATATTTGCTCTATTGTTCAAAATGATGGTGAAATAGATGGAGATGTTATTAGTAGAATTCAAGTTGGATGGTTGAAGTGGAGGAATCATCGCTATTATGTGATAGAAAAGTTAAACAAAACTTGGAAAATTTTATAAGATGCAAGACGCAATGACTTATAGTGCGAGAATGTTGGAAAATAGCTAAGTTAAGTATTGCGAGATGAGGATGCTGGTGGAGTTGCTTTACTCTTAGAGATATAATGCAAAATGATGTATGTTGGGAAAAAAAGTGGAGTAGCTCAGGTAGATAAGATTAGGAGAGTGCCTTGATGGTTTGGACATAAAGCGTCTGATATTTGGATAGTAGATCATTAGATTTCTTATGTTAAGAAAGGTAGAGGTAAACCTAAAAGACTTGGTTAAGATGTTTAAAAATGATCTTAGTATGCTTGAATTAAATGAGAATTTGACACATAATAGGACACAATGGAGATTCATGTAGCCTCCTAGTGGGATTAAGGCTTGTTGTTATTGTTGTTGTTGTTGTAACTATTGAAAAGGATATTTACAGTTTATATGAAAAATAGGCTTAAGAAACCATCATTTTACAAATACACATTTTCTAATAAATTCATGAGCTTATGGATTGAGTTTTATCACAATTATATATATATATATATATATATATATATAATCACATACAACATATGCAAGTTTTGAACCCAAGTTCTCTTGCTTAAAAGCCCTAAGCTCTCAACTACTAGGCTTAGGTTCCTTGCGATTAAATTCACTCAAATATCCTAAAAAAATAGGCATGCTTTCATGATGATATATTTATACAATACATTGAAAACGTAGCGTGAACATAACTATCATCAAACCTCATTGTTGTCCTTTTGTTTTCTGAGCAAGCAGTTCTAGTGATGTTACAGATACTCATGTTTCTGTTCCTCCAATAAAAAATCTTTTTCCATGATTTCTTTCTTGCCATCATCTATCTTAACTTCTAGGTTAATTCGCTGTAAAATTAGATTCTTAATAATAAACAACAATGCTCTACCCTTGCTCAACTGTCCTGTACTAGAGGAATTGCCAACCTTTCATCAGTACAATAGCTGCTTTTCTTATCATTAATTAATTTAATCTCAACATTAAAGTTGTGTTTCTTTACGTTTAAAACATTCAGGCGCTTCAGAAATTTGGCTCTAGCCTGCTTATGGAAATCTGAAGAATGTACAGTCCTTTTATGTTCACGAACTTTTCTTTTGTTGATAAAGCTTCATCCAGTTCTTGGGTGTAAAGAGCAGACACAATCATGCTTCTGCTGCCAAAATCATAGGTCTTTTTTTATTTTCTTTTCCTTTCTGATGTATAGCATCACCTCCAGTGAGATAATGATGATTCGTGGAAGCCAATAAAACAATCAGGTGGAACACTAGTAGAATGGCATGGAGGCCAGTGAACTTACTGATTTGTTCTCTAATTTGTAAAGAATAGTTTCTGAAGCCATGATTGCTTTCTGTTGATAGATTAAAATGTCCCTTTTTTCACCCTTTTTTTTCTTTGGAAGAAAAGTAATCTTTGTTTGATGTGATTGATGTGGAAGAAGAGAAAATTGGCGAAAAGAGAAATTCTGTACAGCATGCTAGTGGAAACTGAACAGACAATTAAGTCAACACTGGGAATTAGAGCAAGTTGTCTAGCGATTGATATGCTTTTGTTTTATCAGATTTAACTGTCATTTCTGATTGGTAATGAGTTAGGAGTACCTTTTGAGTTGAAACATTATCGTTGTTTTTTTATGAGAACCTTGAGCAACTTACTAAGGGATTGTTTGGTTGCAAGTTTTCTAAAAGTATTGTTAAAAGGAATTCCAGACTTTTGAAAATCTTATTGTTCTACCGGTTGAAAAATAAATGCATTCTAAAATTAGAATGCATTTGGAATTTCCTTTGCTGTTGACCACTTGCCGACATCTGCTGCTAGTTGCCACTACCACTACTGGTCACCGCTACTTGCTGCCACTAGCCCTGCATGCTGCTATTGGTCATTGGGTTTTACATTGTATTTATGTTGTACCTATCCAAATACTAAAGAACAAGTTCATGCATTTATAGTATACTCATTCAAACAACTATATATACTTTTCAACACACTATATCTATTTTTCACTACTTTTTTTAGCAAAACAAACAGTTCCTAAATGAAATATCAATCAATGCAAAGCTTCTATATACTGATTATAAATCTTGATTGTGCTCTTGTTTCGATCAGTTGGATATAAATTCCATTTTCCATCAATTGAATGCGAATATGGGTTGCCTCACTTCACGGCAATTCTCAATAAGATCTGGATTTTTCTAATCTCTTAGTACGAAAGTGTTTGGATGGAGTAAATTTGAGGAAATAGGAGATAATGGTATCTTAACTATTTGGATGTAGTTATGCCTTTGGCGTTCACCTGCACCATTTATTGGTGAAATGGCAGACATGAAAAGGTGGAAGTGAGAAACTTCATTCTAACGTTTGAATATGATTACCGTCTACTCTCATATATGAATAGTGACAAACATTGCATGGAATATAGTGCCCATTCTATTGTTTTATTTTATTATTTTTTTAATGGTTTGGGATCTCTGACTAGTTAAGATAAGCAAGATGCTCTAATTGCATTGATTGCATACGGCGATTACTCCTGTTCTGATCAATCCAATAAACTTATTATTTTGCGGAATTCTAATCTTGTTATGTTGTTTAACGATGCATAAAAAGGTGAAGCCAACGACCTGCAACAATTTGCATCTCTATTTACTGCGGTATATTGCACTGAACCAGTAGCAATTGCATATAGTTGCTAAGCTTCCAATATCTGCATATGGTTACTGATTTGCTATAGCCTGATAGAGCTGAATAAGGCAACTGAACTTTCACTATCGGTTTATTAAAATATTTATTTCTCATGTTAAAAACTTTTTGTTAAAATTTCTATTGGAGTTTCATGATGTAGTACATTACTTATTTGATGTCTTTTGAATGTTTATATACACAATTTTTTATCAATTTTTTTTGTAATTTACCTAACATTATATAGGTTGGAAAAATGAGTTAAAATTCAGATTTTGAAAATAATTCTCATGAAAAATGATAATTTCCCTTTTTGCAGGATAGAGCCATATGTCAAAATATAAGCACAAAGATGAAGAGTAAATACCTAATAAAAGACTTAAAGTGGTTGACTATTGAAGAATTGTTGAATTTTTGCTATCGTGCCATTCTTGTTCTCTTCTCTCTTTTTTGTGGTGGGGCTCACTCACTCTTCGATCATGGTAAAGAGTTAAGACACACGGATTAGGGCCTTATGCTATTGGATCAATTTCTCTATAGCCTTCCGACTGTATTCTATAAGCTTCCCTGTAAGGCTTTTGTTTTCTTTTTATTTTCCAATTTTTTTTTGATTTATTTTTTACTTTATAATGCCTCTTGGAGATACATAGATACCTCTTCTCGGGCAAAGAAAACAATAAAAAATTCTTGATACTTTTTTTTCATTGTTTTATTTTCTATATGACATTAGAATAAGATTAGGGTTTTCCTTTCAACATTTGTTCTCTTTCTTTAAGGTTTGAGTTTCTCACTAACAACCTTATTTATCTTCTTGGATTCTCCTTCTACACTTTGTTGGGGTTATTTGACATCCATTTAAAGGAGTCGATCATATTAAATGGTGAAAAGTATACAAAAGGAAGAACTTTAGAGATTTCAAGCATCTTATCACTTGAAGGGGAAAAATTATCTTGAATGGTTTTAAGCATGAAGACCTTTCTAAAGGGAAAAAAAAAGATAGAAAACTTGCGGATCAATCTCTAGAGCTTGAAAATTCAATGTTTGTACTTCCCATTGAAGCTGATTTCATGATCATAACATGATTGTGGAACACCTTGCTACTAGAGATTAGTGAGCCTTTTATGTCTTTCCTTATTATAAAAGAGATTTTTGATGCAGTTAAATAAATTTACTTAAAGGTGAAAGGCATTGCATTTGTGAAATTAAGATAAAGCTCATCACTATCAAATAAGATTACTTATCTGTCATTGAATAATTTAATGTCATGAAGGTTTATTGGTTAGAATTGGATTACTATGAAGATCTCTAGATATTATACTATTACAATAATATTTAAAATTTAAATAATTTATAGAGTGAGAGAAAATTATTGAGTTTTTGGCAAGATTGATTAAATTTGAGACTAAATCTTAAGCAGGGATAATTTTCTTTCTTTCAATGAAGTATTCTTTTTTATGCAGGTTGAAAAAGGAAGGATGGAGATGATCAGTGGTCCAGCCCTTAAGATATTTGCTATGACAATTTCTGCTTCTCAAGGTAAAGGACTTTTTGTCATAGAAAATCTTCTTTTAAAGGCAATTTTCAGTGCAACTATTGCAAAAAGAAAAGACACTAAAGATAAATGTTGGAGGTTCTATAGAAATCCTCAAGGCTGTGGTGATAATAAATATGAAAATAAAAAAGGGCATATTTATCTAGTTGAGTCAGATGAACTCTACTTAGGAGTAATTGACAAATTAAGTTTCTTAATTCCTTAGAAAAGTTTTTTGGATCAACTTACTCAAAATGATACAATTTCTAATTTTAATATTTTTAGTGTCATAAGTAGTTCTTCCTTTTCATGAATCCTAGATTTAGGGGCAACTACCACAACATATTTTGAACTTATTAATTCTATCCCAACAATAGAAAAATAAAAGTTATAGATGAATTTTTAACAATTGTTGTAGGACAAAGAGATATCTTAATTCCTCTCAACCTAACCCTTAGTAAAGTATTGCATATTCCACATTTTGTAGTTAACTTTTGATATATTTATAAATTTACCAAAGACCATAATTACAAAGTCATTTTATTTACTGATTATTATATTTTTTAAGACGTCCCAATGGGGAAGATAATTGGGCAAGCTAAAAAAAGATGGGTTATACCTTCTTGAGGATAAAGATTAGCTGTCATATTGCACCTCTCACACCATCGATAGCATATGGATAAATCATTATAAACTAGGGCACTCTTCTTTTAAAAATCTTTAGGGTATGTTTTACTTCTTTTCATAAATGCAAAGATTAAAGAATTTTATTATAGAATTTGTGAAATTAGTAAACATTATTGTATTTTCTTTCTTGAAAATAGCTTTAGTTTTTTTATTGTTTTATGTTAATTCATTCTGATATCTAGGGATCCTTTGAAATCTTTAATATCTTTGGAGCTAATGATTTTGTGTTTTTATTGATGATTTGAATGACATTAGTATATTTAAGTAAATAAAAATTCAATGTTAATATTATACTCTATATTCTCTGTCATAATAAAGAATTAATTTAACTCTAATATCAAATTATCTTGAATTGCTAATGTCGTGATTACTTTAATCTCATATTATCATTCTTCATTTAGAAAGAGGGTATTATCTATCAATCTCTCTGCTCTAACACTTCCTAATAGAGTGATAGGCCACAAAAAAAAAAAAAAAAAATTTTTGGAGGTCATTCTATAATTGAATACCAAAATGAAATTAGGAAGAAGCTATTCCAACAATACTTTTTTAATCAATCGAATACTCTTGAGAGTAATTGGTTTCAAATATCAAAAGTCCCACTTGATTTATTTGAAAAGGCTTTTCCTACAAATAAGCTTTTAAAGATTCATTCTAAAAATTTTGGATGCATTGCTTATTTCATATTCATTAAATAACATAATGAAAAACTTGATCTAAGAATTTTTAAATGTATATTCTATGTTAGGGGTGTGCATTTGATCGATTTGGTGATTTGAAAGATGAATTTATAAAATCAAGCCAACCAAAAAGAAGTCAAAATTGAATCAAATCAAATGACAATTTGGTTCAACTATTTGGTTTGGTTTTCGAATAAATCTAAGTTACCTACATTTAAAAATTCTTTGTGAAATTTATATTTATTATGAATTTTGTATTAAATAATTTATAAGTAATAACCAAAACTAAAGATATAATTAGTTACTTTCATGTACTAACAAAAATATATTTAAAATTAATTTTTTACTTATCTTAAAAAATATATATTTAAAATTATGAAATACAAAATAGGTTTTAATTTATTAATATTATTTAATTTGTTTTTTTGGTCTTTCCAAAATTTTGATTCACAATTCAATTTGAAAATCGGAAACCAAATATTTCACTAATTAAAATTAAAATTTGAACCACTAATTTCAAAATTGAATCAAATAATCCAAAAAAAATTGGTTTGGTTCTGTTTTTTTTTTTTTTTTTTGTTATAACCAAATATACTGCACACATCCATTATCTAAGATTGACTATCAAGAAACATATATTTCTATTGTTAAAAAAAATATTATTTATTCTAGTATTCCTCATAGCAAATCACTAGTAGGCTATACAACAATATGATGTAAAAAATATTTTTCTTACTTGTAGATGTCGAAGAATATGTTTATGTGTGTCCATCACTAGAATTCGACTGCTCTTTTAAAAAAATCAGGTATGTAGATTAAAAAAGATCTTATATGAACTAAAACAATCACTAGAGTTTAGTTAGATTTACAAAGGTTATGGTGGGAGATTGATACAAATAATGCCGATAAGACCATACTCATTTCATAAAGCACTCTCATAATGGTAAAATCTCAATCTTTATATTGATGATATGATTGTTATAAAAGATGATAATCAGGAGAATGAAGCTTTCAAAAAAAAGTTGATTGAAGAATTCTAAATTAAAGAGTTAAGAAAACTCAAATATTTCTTAGAAATAGAAGTGTCTCAATCTGATTGAGGGGTATTTCTCTCTTAATAGAACTTATGATTTTTATGGACTTGCTAAAAGAAATTAAGATGAATAGAGTGCAAATCATGTGAAACTCTAATGGAACTAGGAAAAAAAACTGGACCTTGACGAAGAAGGAATATCAAAGGTTAGTTGCAAAACTAATCAACGTATCTCACACTCGTCCTAACATGATATTCGTAGTAAGTCTAGTTAGCCATTTTATGCACAAACTGAAAGAGTCAGTACCTTCAAACCGCCTATATAATTCACGTATATCTTAGATCAAGTTTAGAAGAAAGAATTCTGTACAAAAGGCATGATATCTTTGGATCACATTCGTAGTTAGTCTAGTCAGCCATATTATAAACAAACTCAAAGAGTCAACACTTTTAAGCCATCTATAGAATTCATATATATCTTAAGTTAAGCCTAGGAGAAGGAATTCTATATAGAAGGTATGATACCTTATAAATTGAAGGATACATAAATGCAGATTATGTTGGATTATTGGTGGATGTAATGTACACTTCAGGGTATTGAACATTCTTTGGAGAAATTCTCATAACATTAGCCTTTGGTTTCAAGATTGAGTACTAAAATTCTGTTCAAAGCCATTGTCTAAGGGATCTATGAGCTTTTATGGATCAAAATTATGCAAGAAGATTTAAAAATCAAGTGAAAAGAACTTATTAAAATATTCCATGACAACAAATTGGTCATCAAAATTACACTCAATCTAGTACAACATGATCATATTAAACATGTTGAAATTGATGGACACTTCATAAAAGAGATATTGTCAAGTGAGTTAATTTGCACTTTATATGTTCCTATAATGAATTAATTGATCGACATATTCACCGAAGGATTTTTTAGCCTACATTTAAAAATATTGTGGGCAAATTTAGAATAGGAGATCTCCATCATTTAGTTTAAGGGGGATTATTAAATTTTTGCCACAGTTCTACCTCCATTCTCCCTTTCTCTTCCATTGGGGGGCTGACTCACTCTCTAGTCATAGTAATGAGTTTAAGGCCCACAAATCAAGGCCTTATATTGATGGATCAATTTCTCCATGACCTTAGGTTTGCAAATGGTGTTCTTCCTTTATAGGGCCTTCGACCTCTTCTTATTTGTTTTTCATTTTGTAATGCCTCTTACACACACACACACACACACACACTCATTTTGTAATGCCTCTTACACACACACACACACACACACACACACACACACACACACACATACACACACCTCTCCTCTTGGACAAAGGAACAACAACAACAAGCCTTTATCCCACTAAGTGGGGTCGGCTACATGAATCCTTCTTCTCCATTGTGTTATATTAAGTGTCAAATTCTCATTTAACTCTAATAAACTAAGGCCATTTTTTATACATTATAACCAAGTCTTTTTCGGTCTACCTCTACTTTTCTTAATATTTCTTAATATAAGGCAAATCTACTACATCCACTCTCCTAACTGTGTCATCGGATCTCCGACTCTTTATGTGACTAAACAATTTATGGGGACTCTCTCTAATCTTATCTATCATTGGAGTTTCTCCAACTTTTTTATGAATATATTCATTTTGCATTTTATTTCTAAGAGTAAAGCTACTCATCCACCTAAGCATCCTCATCCCTGCAACACTTAATTTCATTATTCTCTTTTATTGGCCAACATTTTGCGGCATTAATCATTGCAAATCTTACCACTATATTATAAAATATTTTCTTAAGTCTAAGCGATATTTTTCTATCACACAATAGGCTAGATGCATTCCTCCAGTTTAATCATCCAACTTGAATTCGACTAATAACATCCCCATCTATTTCACCATTTTTTTGAACAATATACCTGAGATATCTGAAACACTCACTCGTTTTAATGACTTGATCACCCAATGTTACAACCCCGCCACTTGAACTTTTACAACTACAATTACACTCTATATATTCAATTTTAGATCTACTTAAAGAAAACAATTAGACTCTAAGGTTGACTTTCATAATTCCAATTTTTCATGGACTCCCTCTCTTGTACAAAGGAAGAGTAAGAAAAAATATTTAGAGTTTTTCTCCGTTATTTTATTTTCTATATGAATGACCTTCAATATTTTTGTTAATTTTTGCATAAAATGTGCACTTATGAGTAGTGACTAGTGACTAATTATTTTAGCGTTCATTGTAGATAATTTTATACCATTTTTGATCTTCTAAGGAAATTAGCCACTTGGGAATTAAGATAATTATTCATCATTTGAGATTATTTCTTTTAAGATCAAATATAATTCAATATACTATTCTTATGTTGTGTAAGATTTAAAGAATTTCTTAATTTATTTACTTTAGTAACAAAATTTGTTTACTCATTTGTTACATAAATAGGGTTATATTGGTGCAATTGATGCTATAAATCATTGATAGATTTACATAGTTTACCATATAAACAATAAAATCACATAATAAGAAGAATTAAAGTAAATCTCAAATTTAAATTTTAATCTAAAATGAAAGTATAAAATAAAATTATAAGATAAGATTTCACTTAAAATTTAAATATGTCATAATTATCATGATTCACATTGGCTTCTATCTCACTTTTAGTATTTTCAGAAGAGTCATTTTATGTAATAATTTTACCATCCTCTGATTTTAGCTAAGTTTTTTTCAAAATCTTCTACAATCACTTTATTTTTCTTTCCTTTATCAAATAATATTGGATTCTATATAATTTGAAATAAAACAAAAAATTTAAAATACATCTAAGTAATCCGTTATATTAAAACCATATTTTGACTTTTTTAAAGCTCCAACTTTTAGCATTTTTCATTTGAGTGATTGCCAAGTAAAAGTTGCGCTTGATTTAATTGCCTTTTTATTGTTAGCAATGATATCTTCATTTTCATCATAACTAAAAGCAATTCCTTTTTTCTCTATCCATTCATTAGACATGTATATGTGCTCTCCAAGATAAAATAATGAAAAGGAACATCAGTAAATCAATAAATTAAATAAAAATAAATATAATGAAAATTATGTATTAAAACTAAGAAAAATTAAAAATAAAACATAAAACAAATTAGTTAAAAGAAATTTCAAAAAAAAAAATAAAAATAGTGAAAAAATAAATAAAAATATTTTTAAAAATTAAGAAAATAATGTCTTTGCTAAAAGAATTTAAGGAAAAAACTTAGCCTAAAATCACACTTATAGAAACACACATACACTCAAACTCCTTTGTACTTACTAAACCTCCATAAGTAAAAATAGGAATAAACCTTGAGGCAGTTTTTGTGCACTTTGCATGGAGGCACTTGAGGCATACCCCTTAATTGCATTCTTAATTGACAATATAATGTTATTGAGATCAATATTTCATAATCTCAATTATAGTACATGGCTATCTTTTGTTATCATATTATAAGAGAATTTTTGAAATTACAAATATAATAGAGTTTATAATATTGTTAGTCAAATGATTTATGTAGAATAATAATTTGTTGTATTGAGACATTTTATAGAAAGTTTTTGAAGTGAATATAGTAATCTTTTTGTAATATTAGCCTTACTCTTGTTTCATACTCCCATCTTGCAATACATGTTTGATTATTGACATAAGCATATTATTACTGAGAAATATTTAAAAAAAGTTAACACCAAACTTATTTTTTTTGTGAAAATAATATATACAACAAGAAGAAGAAGAAGAAGAAGAAGCATTTATCCCACTAAGTGGGGTCGGCTACATGAATCCTTTGTCTCCATTGTGTTCTATTATGTGTGAAATTCTCATTTAATTCAAGTATACTAAGGTCACTTTTTATACATCTTAACCTTGTCTTTTTAGGTCTATCTCTACCTTTCTTAACACAAGGCAAATCTAATGAATCTACTCTCCTAACCGGGTCATTGGACGGCTGACGCTTTATGTGGCCAAACCATCTAAGACGACTCTCTCTAATCTTATACTGGAGCTACTCCAACTTTTTCCCGAACATACTCATTTCGCATTTTATCTCTAAGAGTAAAGCCACTAATCCACCTGAGCATTCTCATCTCTTCAACACTTAACCTAGTCTCATGCTTCTCTTTTATTGGCCAACATTCTGCACCATAAATCATTGCAGGTCTTACAACCATCTTATAAAATTTTCCTTAAGTTTAAGTTTTCTATCACACACAAAGGATGCATTCCTCCACTTCAACCATCCAACGTGAATTCTACTAATAACATCTCCATCTATTTCACCATCATTTTGAACAATAGAGCCTAAATATTTGAATCCCTCACTCTTTTTAATGACTTGCTCACCTAATGTCACAACACTACCACTATAACTTCTACAATTAAGATTACACTTCATATATTTAGTTTTAGATCTACTTAAATGAAAACCTTTTGACTCTAAGTTGACCTCCATAATTCAAGTTTCTCTTGGACTCCCTCTCTAGTCCTATCAACAAGAAGAATGTCATCAGCAAAAAGCATACACCAGGGTACATCTTCCTGTAAATGCTTAGTAAGAACATCCATAATTAAAGAAAAAAGATAAGGGCTTAAAGTTGATCCTTGATGTAATCCAACTGAAATAGAAAATATTTTGTCAATCCTCCTTGTGTTTGGACACAAGTAACAGCTCTAGTATACATATCCTTAATGACTTGAATATAACCAATTTTAATTCCTTTTTTTTCTAGAACTCTCTAAAGAACATCTCTTGAAACTTTATCATAAGCTTTCTCTAAATCAATAAATATCATATGTAGATACTCCTTGCTTTCTCTATACTTGTCCATCGAACCTCTTAACAAATGTATAGCATCCATAGTAGATCTATCTGGCATGAAACCAAACTGATTGTGAGAAATTTTTGTATCACATCGTAACCTATGCTCAATTACTCTCTCCCATAATTTTAATGTATGACACATTAACTTAATTCCTCTATAATTTGCACACTCTTGTTCATCACCTTTATTCAATGGGAGAACAGAAAAAAATAAAAAAAAAATTAAAAAAAGCCAAAATAGTAAAAGTGATCCCAAATTTCCATTAAGCTGATAATAATCCTACTTATTTGTTTGAGAAATTTCGTATTAATAACAATTGACCTTATATGCCCATGATGTGCAAGAAAGAGCTTATTTTAATGATAATAAATACATGTTTAGAGTTTCTAATAAATTATAGTAAGCGAATTAAGATTTAAGTAATTTCACAAATTATAGGTCTCAAAGCAATTACAATTTTCAATGATATGATGATCAAGGAATTTATAAGATGAATGAATAGATTCAAAAAATACTCAATATTGTAATCTAGTTTTTTAATTGCAAAATGATGGTTCAAGCCCAGCCTTCAAATGCGAAAAATTTATGTCCAAATAAAATTTGAAATTATTTGAAATTATTATATATAACATAAATTTAATAAAATTGCTTTTAACTTATTTATAAATATTTGTATAAGATGATTTTATATTTCAATTATATTCTCTTAATTTACTTATATATGGATTTATGAACTAATTAATCATTACTTTTTTTAATTAAGGATAATGAACTTATATATTACTAAGCTTCTTTAATTATGTGTTTCTTATATTTAACGTTTACATAAATTTATATGCTTCATACATAGTATTCAATTTATCAAATTGAGCTGATAATTTTTAATTAATTTAAGTAAAATAATAAACTTATAATTTTGAAATTTAATTTTGTATAGTTTATATTTTTCATTTTGAATTAAATTTTTTGATAGTTTATTGACATATTTGTGATTTTATATAAAAATTTTAGATTTTTTAAAACTTATTTAATTTATATAAGATTTTATATAATTAAAAAATAGTTTTTATAAGAAAATAATTTTATATTAACTAAATTTTGACTTTTTTATTTCATTTGATTTTTATGATGTGATTTTATATGTTACATGACCTATTTTCATTAAAATTGGATGCTTTTTTCAGAATATTAGTTTTGTTTTTTTTGTTATAAGCTGGCTAATTGTTGGAGATATATTTTGAGATTTTAACTAGCCATTAAAGCCTCTTTGATTAATCATTTTAAGATTATTTAAGGGATATTGTTTTTGTATAATTTGGTTATATTTTGAGACTCTACACATATGAGATATTTTAGTGAGCTAGAGATGAATTAAAAACGTGTGAAATTTTTTTCATACTTTTGCTCAGTTTCACTCCAAAGTAAAATTTTTTCTTGAGAAACTTTTAACAGCTAATTGAAATTTCATTAAAAGCTTGAGCTTATACAAGGCCATATTATTTGCAAGCATTTTTGAACCTTTTCGAGTGATTTCTAAGTCTATAAGATATAAGATTATCCTTAAAATTTTATGTTAAATTTTCTGTTATATTTTTTGTCAAATTAATTAGTTAGATCTTAGATTTTGCTTTTATTTTTAGAAAACTCTGTAAGCTAGTTATAAAATTTTTACCAACATAGTTTTGAGTTGCTCTTGTTTGTTAAGAAAGAGCATTGGTTGTATGGCTTTCTCTGCCAAGGAGGGGAACTTGCGGTAGTAAGGCTGAAATGGTGAAATCTTGGTCAAGATATTGGCAGCGGCAGAATCTTGTGAAGATTTTGTGTATATTGTCTTTTGTTAGTTTTCACTTATTCCAGCATCTTTTTTAAACTTATACTTTACTGTTTTTTTTTATAAAACATGTTTTTAATTTAATACCCATTTTAAATTTCTTTCAAGTCTTAAGTAATTTTTGAAAAAGTGCTAAATCTCTCACTATTAGTTATGCCACACTTAATGGACTTGCTTGATTAATATGAACCAAGTTTCATGGTATGGGAATTGCTAAACTTTTGGTCATTTTAACAGCCAATTTACCCATGCCATGCGCTCTCTATCAGGCTTTCTTCCTTTGCTTCATTTCAATACTTGGGCATATGATTCTTTGGTCAAACGACTTTTTCTGATTTCCTGCGGTGTCATCCAAGACCTTTTTATTACCTATCCTTGTCATTTCAGCCATTTCGTTTGTTCTACTATAGCCTCATCACCCTACTAAACTTCTAAGGCATGAATAGTCACCCATATCTATTCCACCACAATTCTCAGATCTCCCATGCTACATAACCTCCCCAATCAACTATTCAAGTTTATAAAATTTTTTTTGGTGTTGGTGTTTTGTTGACAGGTTCATTTTCATTTTTACAGCTAAGTTATGCACACTCTTTCAGGCATCAGAAAAGTCAGACTGGCTCATGGTCTCCTACGAAGATAGTTCTTAACTCTGGTTTATTTGAAGGTAACTGCTCTAGACTAGCTTTAGTCCTGGATATAAAAAAATTGAATGCTTTGGGCAGTTATCCTATTGTTTTAGGTGATGAAGGTGGAACCTGATGACAATTGCATGCAGGATTTCATTCAATATACTAGTGTTGATCTGCACTTAAAGAGAAACTGTGCAACTGTGATTGCTTGATGTGTATTTGAAGTTGTTTGAATTGGTTGATCAGTTCTCTGGAGAGCATCTTTAGTTTTATGGGTTTGTTTAATGTGAGCAGCGGTTAGTATCTAAGTCTTTTCTGCCATCCCAGCACCTTGCCAGTTCTTCCTCTGCCATATGGGCTGCCAGAATTGAGCAGGTTATGCACTGATGAATTGCAGGAAGGGACAAGGTCCATCTCTTAATCATGTGTACAGGCATTGAGCAGGATGTGCACTGATGAATTGCAGGTATGCCCTGATTGCTTCTAGGGTTTAGGGCCTGTTGGACTCAATTTTCTTTTGTGTTTTTGGCTTTTGTTTTATATTATTTTTAAAAATATATTTATTTAGTTTGTTTTTAAGTGTTTTTATTTTTTATTTTTAAAAACATTCAAAATATTTTTTTTGATATTCTGAGTATTTTTAAAAACAGCTATCATCATTAAACATGTTTTATTTTGAAATAAAACATAAATAAAATAAAATATAAATATAAATAAAAAAACCCAAAAAAAAAAAAGAAGAAAACATTCATGGCCATGCTGTAGAGCAAATAAGCTTTAGACTTATTTTTGCTATTTTGTATGGCTGAACCATCCCTGAATACTTTTGAAGTTTTTTAAGTCTCTCAAAACCAGAGCCATTGTTTTTATTTTGGAGCTTTTGCAATAAATCCTTGTGAATCATTTACCTTTTTGTGGCTGTATTGTCTTGGAGGGATTTTCAATTGCTTCCCACCATGAGGTTCTTTTTAAAGTAATTGAATGTGAGCCTCAATCACTCGCTATAATTTCACTATACTTTTAACCAATTGTATCCTATAAGATTGTTATCTTCTGAGAAGTTGAGCTTCAGTTGAAAATAAAATGATTAAAGCAGCTTTATCTTCCTTTTTTTTTTGTTAACAAACAGAACGCCATTTATTGTAATACCCTAATGCCCTGCTACATTTAATCTGCAACCAGAGCATTCTTACAACACTACTAAGCTATTTCAGCAACCATTGAAAGGAATTTTAAGTACAATAGAAAATCTGGAAATTATTTCTTTCGTATATAGTATGACATATAAACTAGCAAGTGAAGGAGAGGAAGGAAAACATGTACTTCTGCTCTGTCATACCGTCTGAAACCATTAGTTGCATTCTTCTTGATAATTCAGATCTTGGACATATTTTAGGATATCTGTCACCAACCTAAGATACCAATCATATTAGTTAGCACAGTTAATTGACAATAGATAGAAACTAACAAACATAAGCATATATTATATAAGCCTTTGTAAGCACCACATGTTACATTTTAGTATTAAGATGATTCTTTATGCGCTTTCATGATTAAATTGCCTAAATAATTGAGGAATTCCCAATACTTCATAAGATTGGAGTAATATGCGGCTTCAAAATATTGTGGTTAACAAAGATTCTTCTTCTAAGTTTATAGTTTTCGCGGTAGCTTCATCGATCAGTAGTTGAGTGCTTGCAAAATATATAGTCAGTACATAAAAGATTCTTCTTCTAAGTTCATAGTTTTCGCGGTAGCTTCATCGATCAGTAGTTGAGTGCTTGCAAAACATATAGTCAGTACATAAAAGATTCTTCTTCTAAGTTCATAGTTTTCGCGGTAGCTTTATCGATCAATAGTTGAGTGCTTGCAAAATATATAGTCAATGCATAAAAGATTCTTCTTCTAAGTTCATAATTTTCGCGGTAGTTTCATCGATCAGTAGTTGAGTGCTTGCAAAACATATAGTCAGCACATAAAAGATTCTTCTTCTAAGTTTATAGTTTTCGCGGTAGCTTCATCGATCAGTAGTTGAGTGCTTGTAAAACATATAGTCAGTGCATAAAAGATTCTTCTTCTAAGTTCATTGTTTTTGCGGTAGCTTCATCGATCAGTAGTTGAGTGCTTGCAAAACATATAGTCGATAAAAGATTCTTCTTCTAAGTTCATAGTTTTCACGGTATTTCCGATCAAGAGTTGAGTGCTTGCAAAACATATAGTCGTGCATAAAAGATTCTTCTTCTAAGTTCATAGTTTTATGGTAGCTTCATCGATCAGTAGTTGAGTGCTTGCAAAACATATAGTCAGTACATAAAAGAGTCTTTTTCTAAGTTCATAGTTTTCTCTGTAGCTTCATCGATCAGTAGTTGAGTGCTTGCAAAACATATAGTCAGTGCATAAAAGATTCTTCTTCTAAGTTCATAGTTTTTGCGATAGCTTCTTGATCAAGAGTTGAGCTTGCAAAACATATAGTCATATAAAAGATTCTTCTTCTAAGTTCATAGTTTTCGCGGTAGCTTCATCGATCAGTAGTTGAGTGCTTGCAAAACATATAGTCAGTACATAAAAGATTCTTCTTCTAAGTTCATAGTTTTCGCGGTAGCTTCATCGATCAGTAGTTGAGTGCTTGCAAAACATATAGATAGTACATAAAAGATTCTTCTTCTAAGTTCATAATTTTCGCGGTAGCTTCATCGATCAGTAGTTGAGTGCTTGCAAAACATATAGTCAGTGCATAAAAGATTCTTCTTCTAAGTTCATAGTTTTAGCGGTAGTTTCATCGATGTTATCCACCAAATAAAAGATCTGCTCGGGAAGACCGTCTAATTCTTTGAAAAGGATGAGTTTAAACCCCTGAATTGAATTATTTTTGCGAGATCAACATATTTTCTTGAAAATTGTAATTTGTGAAAATGATTTTCTAAATTATTAATGATGAGAATAAATAGGTGAAATATTTAATATTTGAACCAGCTAGAAATAAATTAAACTTGCAGTGATTATGAAAATTACTATTGATGATGGTGACAGTATATATAATTATCGATGAATAGTAATGATATTGAGGTAATATTAAAGAGTCAGATAATTTTCAGATTAAAAAAATGAGATAGGATAGCATCAGTTGTTAATATGATTTTTTCTTTCATCATTTAAAATTAATCGGTAATTTTATATTTACTTAAGTAGTTAACAAATATCTTTATTTATACAAATTACTTTATTATTTTGTTTTCTGGAATTTGGGATTTTCATAACAAAAATAGATTTTTGACAAATAAGTAATACAAACAAAAAGTAAATTTTGAGAACATGTAAAATATGATATTTCAAAATTTTAGATATATATAAAATTATTAAAAAAACACAAAAATAGCTGATCAAATGTGTTGTAATATATGAGTTGGTATTTTTTAAATTAAAAACTTAAAATGTGAAATAAAAAGAAAATCAAATGTTCTATTAATTTTATTTTATTATAATAATTTATAAAGGCTTGCTAGTTGCTACACAACTTTAATTTGACTTGTTGAAATCATTTTTAATATTTTTATACATAAATTTGACTGTTGAAGATCGACACTTAATGGAATAACTCGGCGCTAAATATGTACAAAAATGTATTAAAGGCTAAATATACATTATTTATTGCGAAGCATATGATTTATGCATGAATATTAGTAGAAAATGTATATGAAATTATCAATTGCAGAATAAATCGAGTAATTATAAAAGTGCGATTGAGAAGTACAAATTAGGATAAAAGCTTAATAAAAAACATTCTCAAATCAAAAAAAAAAAATTAAAAATTCATGAAGGAAGTATAAAAATATATCTAAACCGAAATGAATAAAAAAATTAATTAAGGCCTCCCAATCTATTAAAGATTGGTAGAGAAGTTAATAAAGTAAGAATAAAATGCAAATTAAAGATGCCCAAAATATTATATATATATATAATAGAAAAAAAGAATTTGAGGGTGCTCACACGTAGGTCCGCCTCTGATTGGTAGAGAAGTTAATAAAATAAGGCATAAAGCTATCTTAAGCTATAGTAACAAACAAAAAACATAAATAAAGAAAATAATACTAAATTTATGAACGAAGCAAGCCTTAAATAGCTTTACGTTCGGACGTCAATCGCTATATAACACATGTCCAGTATTAAAATATGACTCTTTTTTACTTAACAACGCTTTTAATTTACGCTTTACATTCGACTCGGCCTCTAAGAGAAAATATTACGCGGCGTCGTTCTAGATTCTTTCCACAAAATAGTTTTAGATTTCGTGCGTAAATTTTCTTCATTTCAGCCCCGCTCTCCGGCATCCGACCTTCCCTCGAGATTTGCTAAATCTTGCATTAAAATTGATAGATTATAACGCTGAGATATTTCTTCTCTCATTCTCGAACTTTAATGAATTTAGGATTTTTTTTATTGTTCTCACCGTCAAATATGAGAACATTTAGAATATTTGAGTTCTTTAAAGGAAAGATGTTTGTATGTGAACTCTTTCATGATGGACACTATTTTTTTTTTTTTCAAAATTTTCAACCGGCTATTATGTTTAGTTTATCCCATTGTAGGATGTTTGATGCTATTTCATGAAGGATTTGATGAATTTTAGGGCCTGTTTGGATATAATATATTCAGTAGATGACATTACAATTTATTTGTAGGTTGTATGATGGATGTTTGCTTCAGTTTTGTATCTGTACTCTCTGTACTCTCGAGAGAGTACAACCCATTTTGTCATTTTTTTAAAATTTTTGACCATATTTGGATATAATATGTTCAGTATAAGACTTTACAATCAGTTTGAAGGTTGATTAGTTAATTTTTAAGGTTATTTTGCATATGTACTATCTGTGCTTTCTTGAGAGTACATTTCATTTTCTCATTTTTTTAACTATTAAACCCTGTTTGGAGTTAATATGTTTACTAGATGCCTTTAGAAGTAGTTTGGAGGTTGATTGGTTCATTTTGAATTTATTTCAGACAGATTTTTGTACTCTAGAGTACCCCATTTTCTCAAATTTTTTAGTATTTTTAGCCTGTTCGAAGATAATATATTTAGTAGATGCCATTACAAGCAATGTGGAGGATGATTGGTTAGTTTTAGGGCTATTTTATATGTGTATTTTCTATATTCTCATGAGAGTATACCCCATTTTCTCTTTTTTTTTTCATCTATTTAACCCTATGTGGAGTTAATATGTTTGCTAGATGCCTTTAGAAATAATTTATATGTCTGACGGGTTTTTTATTTTGATTTGTCAGACTCAGAGTACATGTCATTTTCTCATTTTTTATTTTTTTTTACCTGTTTGGATAAAATATGTTTAGTAAAGCCATTACAAGGCTTTGGAGCTGATTGATTATTTTTTTTTAAGTATTTTATATTGAGATTCTCTAGATTCTCAAAATAGACTAATTTTCTTTTTCTTGGTTTTAATCCGGGAGATAATATGTTTAATATCTTTTGAGTTAATATGTTTAGAGATGCCACACAAGCCTCGGAGTTGATTGTTTAGTTTTTATTTTGCATGTGTACTCTATACTCTCATGAGAGTACATTCCATTTTCTTATTTTTTTTCTAGCTTTTTTTACTTTGTTTGGACATAATATGTTTAGTAGATGCCTCTATAAGTTTGAAGTTTGAGGCGGTTTTAGTTTTGATCTGCTTCTCTATACTTTCATGAGAGTACATAACATTTTCTCATTTTTTTTCATCTTTTTTACCCTGTTTGGAGATAATATGTTTAGAAGATGCCATTACAAGTAGTTTAGAGGTTAATTGATTGATTTTAGATATCAGATACAGTGTCTCTGACTCATGAGTACACTCTATTTTCTCATTTTTTTAGCTATTTAATCCTTTTTGGAGTTAATATGTTTAGTAGATGCCTTTAGAAGCAGTTTGGAGGCTGATTGATTGATTTTTAGGGTTATTTTGTATCTATACTCTCTATACTCTCATGAGAGTATAACCCATTTTCTCAAGTATTATTAGTTTTTTTATCCTATTTGGACTTATTATGTTTAGAAGATGCCTTTACAAGTAGTTTGGAGGCTGATTGTTTATTTTTAGAGATTATTTTGCATGTGTATTCTCTACACTCTCAAGAGAGTACACCCCATTTCCTCATAATTTTTAATTTTTTTATCTTGTTTAGAGAAAATATGTTTAATAAATGCCATTATAGGAAGTTTGGAGGCTGATTGGTTGATTTATGATTACATATATACTCACAGATTCTCATATAGTATACCTATTTTCTCATTTTTCATTTTTTAGCTTGTTTGGAGATAATATGTTTAGTAGATGCCTCCAAGCGAGGACCGGTTGATTTTTGATGCAGTTTCATATGTATTCTCATACTCTCAGAGTACATGCCATTTTCTTAATTTTTTTAGCTTTTTTACCCTATTTGGACTTATTAAAGATGCCTGAAGTAATTTGATGGTTGATTTTGAGATTATTTGTAGATGTACTGCACTCTTAGGAGAGTATATCCCATTTTCTCATATTTTTCAATTTTTTTATCCTGTTTGGAGATAATATGTTTAGTAGATGTCATTATAAGAAGTTTGGAGGCTGATTGGTTGGTTTATGAGGTAATTTTGTATTTGTATTCTCTATATTCTCATGAGAGTATACCCCATTTTCTCATTTTTTTCAACTTTTTTAGCCTATTTGGAGATAATATGTTTAGTAGATGCCTACGGAAGTAGTTTGGAGGTTGGCTGGTTAGTTTTTGAGGCAATTTTGTATCTGTACTCTCTGTATTCTCATGAGAGTACATGCCATTTTCTCAATTTTTTTTAGTTTTTTAACCCTATTTGGAGATAATATGTTAAGTAGATGCCTCCGGAACCAGTTTGGAGGTTGACTGGTTGGTTTTTGAGGCAATTTTGTATATGTACTCTCAGTACTCTCATGAGGGTACAATCCATTTTGTCAATTTTTTTTAAATTTTTTACCCTGTTTGGAGATAATATGTTTAATAAATACCATTACAAGTCGTTCTGAGGTCGCTTTTGCTGGCCAGTGTGTACTCACGAGAGTATACTATATATTTCTTCGCTTTTTTAAACTAGGCTTGTCATATGTTTATTATATCTCATTGGAAAATGTGATGTTCCATGAAGAATTTCTTTGGTTGGTTGTTTTGCTCTCAGACATCCATCAGGTCGATAATGTTCTCATTAATTGACTTTTCATTTTGAAATTTAAAATGTCTGAGAAAAGG
Source organism: Cymbidium sinense (assembly GCA_021442155.1). Classification (NCBI taxonomy): domain Eukaryota; kingdom Viridiplantae; phylum Streptophyta; class Magnoliopsida; order Asparagales; family Orchidaceae; genus Cymbidium; species Cymbidium sinense. The sequence goes on along the minus strand of CM038220.1, from coordinate 152,111,854 downwards.
ATAACTTCCAGATGCAAGCCTATCACCATTAGAGTGGTGTTCGATAATATTTCACCACGTTTTACTGATGAAGTTCTTGACATTTTAAGGAGGCTTCATTTGCATCAATTCATTAGGCTGCATGGAATTCAACAAAACTTAGCTGTAATCACTTTAATCATGTCTTGCTGGGATATAGAGAAGCAAGCATTTTTTTTGGTGGCCAATGCATTCCTTTCACCCCCAATGAAGTTGCATTAATTGTAGGGATGCCAAACAGAGGAGAGGAGGTCATATGGCAGAAATCCCCACTGTCGAAGTTCAGCTCAGTGGATTTTAAGAATAAACTTGAGAATTTAGATTGCTCGTTGAATGCGGCACAATTTGTGCAGTTGTATATACCTTTTTTGCTTTCAAATCTTTTTTTATATATCACAACTATAGATTGACATCGAATTGATAGCATATGTCGACGACATAGAAAAATTTGTACAATTGGGTATAGTCCATTTGGGCTTTTCTGGTTTCACAATTTGATGATATTACAACAAAGATTCTGACACAGAAGGTAGCCAGGTACACAAGTGGTTTTGTCACTCTTATAATGATACATTCTACATCTTCAGGTTTATATTATTTGATGCATTGAAGTTAAGTTATATAAATATTCATTGCAGATTTAGGCAGCAGAGCACATAGGCATCATAAGGCCGCCTTTTCCTTCTGCAAAACCATGTATGTTACGATGGCCAAAAATAAAGTTTGTAGATGATTCTTTCAGTGGTTTGGAAGGACACTAGGTGACACAAAATAAATTCACTTTATTTATCTTAGAATGTATTTATTCATATTATAAATCATCATATTTTTTTATTGGTGTAACATGTTCTGCCTTTCATTTGAGGACATATCAGAGGAGGAGACCTGGCTCCTTGAAATATTGCCCCTTATCCAACAGACAACCCATGTCGAGCCCGATAGCAATCCCATTCCAAGCATAAGGAGTAGAACCCCTACTAAATCTCCATACGTCTCTCCTTGATATTCTTCCAATGATCTAGCCAGTCATTTAGAAAGCTTTGTGGTAGAGGATACTTGCTTTTGTGGGAGAGAGAGGAGAGAGTATCATCAAGCATCAAGAGATAATTGATTGGTGATTGCTATCGAGGCGGTAAGGGTCTCAAGATGGGGACGCCTCCACCATGGGGAATCTCTTGAGGAGGCTATCACAGGGGCAACATCTATGGAGGCTACCACAGGCGAAGCTCCTGTGGAGGCTACCACAGGGGAAGCTTTAGTGGAGGTTTCTACTAAGAAAGCCGCTGTGGAGGCTTCCATCGGGAAGCCCCGGTTACCACAGGGAAGCCCCTGGAGGCTTCCACGACATGAAGAGGATGCTCAACCCTCCCAGAAGATCAGGAAACAAAGAGGAATCCCCCACAGCCCCAGAATCCACTCAGAGCCCACAGTGAGCAGACAACGTATATTACTTTTGATCGCTCAGATTTGGAATGTCAGATTCAAATGCACGCTTTAAACATTTCGTTTTTCGCAGTATTTCAAAGTATATTTTAGATGAATCGCCAGATTTCGAATTAAATAACCGTCTACTGTGATGCGCCCTCCGCTGGCCACGCTTGCCTCGCCACTGGCCGCTAATTGGCCGGTTTGGCTTACCTCCGGCAGCCTTCCGGCTGGCTGCACGGCATTCAGCCGGTCGCGGCACGCCTCACCGCATATCAAACCTTCGCTTATTTTACATTATATTTTGTCAACCAAACAAAAAAAATTCATGAATTTGTAAAGCTCTCAACCAAACAACTATAAAGTAATCCTTTATCGCATTTCTTTTACATCAGATTCCTTTTACATCGCATTCCAAATCAGGCAACCAAACAACCCCTAATTTAACCCAATAGAAGCTGATTTCATTAATTTTTAATGTAGGTTAGCAAAGATGTTCCAATATCAGTGGATGAACCACCGACTGCTGTCATGGTGGTTGAGGAGCATTAGGCGGAGGTATGCATCATCTTAGCTGATTAAGCCTTAATTTACAATGAATATATCTCTTCATCACTAATTTTCTTCATCACTAATTTCCTTGCAGCCAGCTGATGCACACACATTGTTGACTTCTCATCAAGAGATGACCTACCCAATACTGTAGCTTATTGACACCTCGCGCTCTCGATTCAAGGACAAGCAAGTCATTTTTCATTCAACTCATTCTGTATACATAAAATCACTTATTCATTTAGTAATGCTCACATTTCCATACTTCTCACATGCAGGAGTGATAACGTATTTGCGGCTGGGAATATCATCATTGTCAGGCCGATTGATGAGTTGTTGATGATCAAGATTCTGCCGATGCAGCGATGCCTTTGCCTTTTTACTAGCCAAGTACTCTCTATGTCCTGGGCTATATGTCCCCTATCTGTATATTTCATGCATGCACTAGGTAAGTTACTGCACAAATTTTGGGTAATACGATCCATTCCTAGTTTCGAAGCTACTAATTATAAACTATCTCTTGACTTCTTGCAGAGTTATGTTAAATATGGCCTACCAAAGGAAAGCAAAATGTTCATCAAGCATGTTACTGCAGATAGTGTTTCAATGGCTGAGTTACTCTTACTTCCAGTTATAAATAATCAGCATTGAACACTCCTGATGGGGCATATTAAGCAAGGGGTTTGGTATTTTTATGATTCATTGTCAAACCTAACTCATAAGGCCATTCTTCTTGATATTGTAAGATTTGTTCTCATTTTTGGTTTGCCTAAAGTGCATATTTTGTGCCTAATTATTGACTTTATTTTTTACTCTTTAAATCAAATTACTTGTTGAAGATGTTGACCAGTCTTTCTAGAGCTATCCCACAAAATGACTAATCGAAGTGATGAGTGGGCTACCAGTCTAACAAAATAGTGTCGACTGTGGGATGCTTGTGTGCAAATAAATGGAAGTAGCGATAAGCAAACCTCCAGTGGACTGGGCTGACCACCAGGATTGGCCAAAGAAGATGAATTGTTGAAGTTTATGCTATTTTCTGTTTAGGTATGAAAAAAATGATTTGAAAAATGTTGAATTGAAGAAGTTTTATCTATTGAAAATGTATTTGTGTGGTGTATTTATGGATGCAATTAAAAGCTATTTTTCAGCTTTTAAACCCTTTATGGAGATAACATGTTTAGGAGATGCCATTACAAGCAGTTTGGAGGCTGATTGATAGGTTTTAAAGGTAGATTTGTATGTGTATTTTCTGTACTCTCATGAGAGTATAGCTTATTTTCTTATTTTTTTTTAGCTTTTTTGGCCTATTTGGAGAGAATATATTTAATATATTACATTAGAAGCTGTTTGGAGGCTGATTGGTAGGTTTTGGAGGTAGATTTGCATATGTACTCTCTATACTCTCATAAGAGTATAGTCTATTTTCTTATTTTTTTTAGATTTTTTGGCCTGTTTGGAGAGAATCTGTTTAATAGATTCCATTAGAACCTATTTGGAGTCTGATTGGTAGTTTTTTTTGAGCTGTTTTGTAGGTGTACTCTCTGTACTCTTATGAGAGTGCATACTATTTTCTTTTTTTTATAGATTTTTTGGCAGAATATATTTAATAGATTCCATTGTTCGCTTGGAGCATTGATGATTGATGTTTGTACTCTATGAACTCTCATGAGAGTACAACTTATTTTTTTAAAGTATTTTTCAATTTTTTGGCCTGTTTGGAGAGAATATGTTTAATATATTTCATTAAAAGCTATTTGGAGCCTGATTGTTAGCTTTTTTAAGCTATTTTGCATATATACTCTCTGTATTCTTATGAGAGTACAAACTATTTTCTCATTTTTTTTCCAAATTTTTTGGCATGTTTGGAGAGAATATGTTTAATAGATTCCACTAGAAATTGTTTGGAGCCTGATTGGTAGTTTTTTGAAGCTATTTTACAAGTATACTCTCTGTACTCTCATGAGAGTATAGCCTATTTTCTTAATTTTTTTCAACTTTTTTAGCATTTTGGAGAGAATATGTTTAATAAATTCCATTGGAAGTTGTTTGGATTGTTAGTTATTTTGCATGTATTCCTGAGAGTATAGATTATTTTTTCATCATTTTTCAGCTTTTTTTGCCTGTTTGGAGAGAATATGTTTAATAGATTCCATTGGAAGCTGTTTGGAGCCTGATTGTTAGCTTTTTTGAATTATTTTGTAGATTCTTTCTCTCAAGAGCACATACTATTTTTTCTCTTTTTCTAGCTTTTGTTTGGAGAATATATTAATAGATTCCATGTTTGGAGCTGATTGTTAACTTTTTCCTTTTATGTGGACTCAGACTCTCATGAGAGTACATATTTCTCATTTTTTTTCGTTTTGGCTTTAGATAGAATATGTTTAATATTCCATGGCGATTCTGATTTTTTTTTGAGATATTTTATAGGTGTACTCTACTCTCAGAGTACATACTATTTTCTCATTTTGTTTCAAATTTTTGCTTTGGAGAGAATATAGATTATTAGAGCTATTTGGAGCTGATTCTTAGCTTTTTTTTGAGCTTCTTGTACTCTATCCCTCAGAGAGTACATACTATGTTCTCATTTTCTTCTAGTTTTTGGGTCTATTTGGAGATAATATATTTAATATGTACCATTCAGCTTTAGTGATTGATTGATTGATCATTGTAGATTTCTCTATACTCTCATGAGAGTACAGCCTATTTTCTCATCTTTTTCCAGATTTTTTGAATTGTTTGAAGAAAATATGTTTAATATATACCATTAGAAGATGTTTGGAGCTTGATTGTTAGCATTTTTGAGCTATTTTGTAGGTATACTCTTTGTACTCTCATAAGAGTATAAACTATTTTCTCATCTTTTTTCAGATTTTTTTGGCTGTTTGGAAAAAAATATCTTTAATATATACCATTAGAAGTAATTGAGATATTGATTTTTTTGAAGTTTGATGTATATTCTCCTCATGAGAATTATTCTCATTTTTTTTTCTAGCTTTTACGTGATTGGAAAATATGTTTAATAGATTCCATTGTTTGGAGCTTTATGGTTAGCTTTTTTTGAGCTGTTTTGCAAGTATACTCTCTGTACTCTTATGAGAGTACAACCTATTTTCTCATATTTTTCTACATTTTTTTGCCTGTTTGGAGAAAATATCTTTAATATATACCATTAGAAGCAATTTAGAGATTGGTGATTTTAATCTTGATATATTGTACTCTCATGTATGAGTACATACTATTTTTTTTTTTTCTAGCTTTTTTGAGAGAAAATATGTTTAAATTCTTGAGCTTGTTTTGTTAGCTTTTGAACTGTTTTATAATCTCAGATTCTCAAGACTACAATCTATCTTCTTATCTTTTTTCAGATTTTTTGTTTTGTCTGGAGAAAATATCTTTAATATATACCATTAGAAGTAATTTGGAGGCTGATTGGTTGATTTTTTTGATCAGTTTGGCATGTGTACTCTCTATACTCTTGTACAAACTTAATTTATATCAATATTTGGTACACCACTTAATTATTGCTTTCATGATTATTTTCTTCTCTTTAGCCCAAAATGGATTCTTCCAATACCGTATAAGCCATGATCATTTGTGAAAAGATGAGTTTCCAACTTTCCATACACTTAAAAAAAAATCCTTCTCATGTAATCTATTTTTATTTTCAAAATCTTTCTCTCTCATAAGAGTACATAGTATTTTCTCATTTTTTCTAGCTTTTTTAGCCTCTTTAGAGAAAATATGTTTAACAGATTCCAACATAAGCTATTAGGAGTCTGATTGTTAGTTTTTTTTTTGATGCTTTTGTGTATTGTACTCTTTGAGAGTACAACCTATTTGCTCATTTTATATATTTTTTTCAGCTTTTTTGCCATGTCTGGACATACTATGTTTAGTACATACCATTACAAGCAGTTTCGACAAGCACTGTAGTGGATTTAGAAGATCATTCTAAACCAGTTTTATTTTCTATTTTATTTGACACTGATTCTAATTTGAAATAAAATAAATTTGACATACTAAAAATGTATTTGAAGTTTCAATAAATATTAAATAAATTATTTGTATGAAATAACTAGCAATGATCAAAGGTAAAATAGTTATTTTTAAAAATATTTACATAACCTTCAAAATTTTTGGCTTTATAAGATACGTGCGTGATAAGAGCAGTACCGTTTACTCAAAATAGTTCAGATTCAAACTTACAATCATTCTAATCATGCTTTATAAAGATCGTGCGTGTTAAGAGCAATTCCATTTGCTCCTACTAATTCAGATTAGAATTGAAAATCATGCTTTATTTTATTTTATTTTTAGATTTTTTAAAAAAGGAAAACAGTATAAGTGCACTACCATTTACTGAAACTCAATATCATAATCCAATATATTCTAATAATTTATTAGATATTATTCATTATTTTATTTAGAGAGCTAAAATATAGTTTAAAGTTATACAAAAATTCAAAAAATTCTCTTTCGAACCTAATTGGCTTCCTGGTAGATTTTTTGAAATTTGTTTTTGCAGTGTTTATCAGAGACACTTGCTTTTCGACATTTTTTTAGCATTTCTACCAATTCTTTCATTCAAATGGTGGAGTTTTGAGCTTTTTGTATGTACTCTATACTCTCTAGATAGTACACCACATTTTTTCCTTTTCTGTTAGATGTTATGCCTTGTTTGTAGATAAAATATTTAATAGATGCAAATGCAAGCTCTGTTTGAAGGGTTATTTTGCTAGTTTTAAAGGCTATTTAGCATGTGTACTCTCTGTACTCTCTCGAGAGTACACCCCATTTTTTCTTTTTCTGTCAGATGTTATGTCTTGTTTGTAGATAAAATATTTAGTATATGCAAATGCAAGCTATTTGAGTTTGTTTTGCTAGTTTTAGGGGTTGTTTAACACGTGTACTCTTTCTACTCTCTAGAGAGTACACCTCATTTTCCCCTTTTCATCAGATGTTATGCCCTGTTTGCAGATAAAATATTTAGCAGATGCAAATGCATGCTGTTTGGAGTTTATTTTGCTAGTATTAGAGGCTGTTTAGCACGTGTACTCTCTATACTCTTTTGAGAGTACATCCCATTTTCCCCTTTTATGTCAAATGTTTTACCCTATTTGTAGATAATATGTAGAGATGCAAATACAAGTTGTTTGGAAGTTATTTTCCTTGTTTGGAGATAAAATGTTCAGTAAATTTTGGTTATAGAACATAGACTCTATTGATGGAAATTTTCAGTGGTTTACACTACTGAATATCACCACCACATTAAAAATAAAATCAGCAGTGTCGAAGTACAAAGATTAGTCATCAAGTACAACATTCTATCTACTAACTGACACATCTTCAGTCAAATTAACATTAAAATATGTACAGTTGAAGAACACATAATAACTAAATGAGATCACATTAAAATGTTTCCCTATAATGATATCCATCATCAGCTTAGTGTACCCTTCAGCCAACTGATTGATTGTTGAGCTTGAATTAAATTCCTAGAATAGAACATCGTATTAGTTAATGAAATGTAAGAGTATGAATGACAGGTTTTTCATGCATACCTCTGAAATACACTCTAACATAACAGAAAAAAGGTGTTACAATGGGTGACCTTACATGGTTTCCACCCCTCCCAAGTTGTTCTTTGGTCTCTCTAATAATAAAAATATAATAGTTTAAAGTTTGAAAGTAATATTTAAAGACTATAATTTTAGAGGCAAATAGAAACTTAATCTTGGCTTTCTTGTTTCTCTCCCAATATCCCTTCACCTTGCATTTGAAACACTCTTTGGCCGCTGCTTAACTGGATCCTTTAAAATGTCATTTCCTTTATTTGTCTATTGTGGTTGACTTCTTCTTCTTAGCCGTTCTATCAGTTGGAGGTGAATTTTCACATAATATAGAGTCGATATTATCGATATAGTTTTTAATGATCCCAAAGATATACTCATATCTCTTATTACCTTGTGCCGGTTCTTATTTGATATGCATATCGGATGTGGTTCCAAAAATAATGCCAATTTTTTCCATCATTGCCTTGCACATATTTTAAGTTCCCGTAAGCACTGCCAAAGTAGATATCCCTCTTCGCTCTGGTTGACCATCGCATGAGAAGATACTTATTTGAAATGCATACAATTTCTTCCTGACTAAGAACTCGGATGTAGTGGCCACAAAACAATCCCATCATGTCAAAGTTTTTATAACTACAAAGCTATATTTAGGCATGTCTTCTCGAAATGGGCAGTCCATGTTTTAGAAGAATTTTTATTCTCTAAGTTTCTCACCAAATACCATGATTATCATCGACACATTTTCTAATCCTCCTCCATGCAAAATTCTTCCTCAAATATTGTATAAATCTTTCTTGTGTAAAACATAGCTTATTTTAATTGGATTGCTCTTAACTCGAACAATTCGACATTCTTGAAATCTTCATCATGTTCATTCCGACGCCATATATCCATAACCTTCTCCAATCCCAAAAAATAATCTGTGATTGAACTTGTTGGTTTAGAGATTCCATGTCATTATTCATTGGACTCATATGTTGACAAGATACCCATACAGATTGAGTCTTTGTAGAATACGGCGGACCACTTGCATCTAATTTTATAAAACTCAGATAACCAAGCATGATCATGCAAATTGCCTTCATCTAGCATGGTAGACCAAGCTTGCTCAAACTCTTCCTGTGAGTCACACTTGCTCATGCATGTATATAATAGACTTTGTACAGTCTTATTACTATTAAAGTAATGTACCTTCGAAGGAGCTTTCCTCGAAATATGCCATTGGCATAACCTATGACAAGTATGCGGTAATGTAATTTCGATAGCTCTCACCATTGCTTGATCTTGATCAATGAATATTATTATAGGATGCTTGTCACTCATTAACCAGAGAAATATTTTGAATAGCCATGCGAATGACTCAATTATCTCTTATGATAGAAAGACTACTTCAAATAAGATATTTTGCTAATGATGATTCACTCCAATAAAAGGGACACATACAAGATTATATTTATTGAGTCAATAGCTTGTATAAAAAATTATGATATCCCCAAAATAATCATATTCTATTTTTGACATGTCATTGCTCCAAAAAAAAACCAACCAAGCTATCTGACTCATTAACTTGGACATCACATGCAAACATCCCATCCTCTGCTTGTCTTTTCTTGAATATTTGTATTAATGCATTACTATCACCATTCGTAATCCTCGATCTTCTCTCTTTTTGGATGAAATTGAAAACATTTCTTTTTTATTATTTTCTCTTCCTCACTTAGATAGCTAAACACATTAGTTGCTTTAATTCCTTTGTCATTGTCTTCAACATTGCATTCTCATTCTGATGCCTGATATATGAAGATGTAGGTCACCTTTCAATGAATGATTATGACTTTCTATATATTTTTTAACCTTTCAATTCCCATCTAAATCAATAGAAAATCTAATCATGGCTGGACAACCACTCCTTGTATCTATTTTCTAGAATTTGGTTGAGTAGTTTAGATTGATAGCTTTCTTCCAACCTACTTTTGCATAAAAAATTTTTTGATTTTAATTTTTTGGAGTTTGGCCAATAACTAGTATGATCTTTCTAACACTGAACCTAATTTGATGTGCATAATCATAGTACAATGCATACGCCTCCTTTTCATTATGAATAGTGGTGCCAAGGAGTTTCCCCACATTTGGGTCATTAAACATAATGGCTTTATCATCGCACCAGTCATTTACCTCATTCACTTATGCAGACAAAAATATGTCACATGTAAAACAATCCCAAAAATAAAAAATTCTTCATGAAACACCTCCAAACATCTTACATTAGGATATTCTAAACATATGACAAACCCCATAATTATAAAAAATGACAAAATGGGGTGTACCCTCATTAGAGTACACAGAGTACACATACAAAATAGCTCCAAAAATTAAAAAAATTCTTCATGAAACACTTCCAAACATCTTACAATGAGATATACTAAACATATGACATTACAATTAAAATTTTAGAAAAATGGTGTACTCATTTAAATTACAGAGTACACATACAAAATAAAAAACAAAATTCTTCATGAAACATCTTCAAATAGATTACAATGGGATATACCAAATATATGACAAACCCCACAATTGCAAAATTTAAAAAAAATGGGGTGTACTCTCATGAGAATACACAGAGTACACATGTAAAATAGCTCTAAAAATCAAGAAATTCTTCATGAAACATCTCCAAATAGATTACAATGGGATATAATAAACATATGACATGCCCCACAATTGAAAACTAAAAAAATGGGTGTACCCTCATGAGAATACACATGCAAAATAACTCCAAAAACTAAAAATTCTTCATGAAATACTCCAAATATCTTACAATGGGATATTAAGAAAACATATGACACGCCACATAATTAAACATTTTAGAAAAAATGGGGTGCATCCTCATGAGAGTACACAGAGTAAACATGCAAAATAGCTCCAAAATCCAGCAAATTTTTCATGAAACATCTCCAAACAAATTACAATGGAATTTAGTAAACATATGACAAGTCACACAATTAAAAATTTTAAAAAAATAGGGTGTATCCTCATGAGAGTACACATACAAAATAGCTTCAAAAATTAGGAAATTATTCATGAAACATCTCCAAATAGATTACAATGGGATATACCAACATATGATAAGCCTTACAATTGCAAAAATTGAAAAAAATAGGGTGTACCCTCATGAGAGTACACATAGTACACATATAAAATAGCTCCAAAAATCAGCAAATTCTTCATGAAGCACCTCAAAACATCTTGCAATGGGATATCCTAAACATATGACAAGCTCCATAGTTGAAAAAATTTAAAAAATGGGATGTACCCTCATGAGAGTACAGAGAGTACATATACGAAATAGCTCCTAAAATTAGCAAACTCTTCATGAAACCTCTCCATACAACTTCCAATAGGTTATGGTAAACAAATTGTAAGCCAGGTTAAATTTTTTTTGATATTCTCACGAGTATAGAGATACACAAAATAGTTAAAAAATTTATGAAATATCTCAAAACATCTTACATTAAGTTATGGTAAACATATGATAAGCCCACAATTGAAAAAATTGAAAAAAATAAAGTGTACTCTCATGAGAGTATAGAGAGTACACATGTAAAATAACTAAAAAAATCAATCATCAGCCTTCAAACTACTTATAATGGTATATACTAAACATATTATCTCCAATCAGGGTAAACATGCTGAAAAAAAAAAAATAAGGTGTACTAAGTAAAAGTCTGAGAAACAATATAAAAATAAAAATCACCTCCAAATGCTTGTTATGGCATCTACTAAACATATTATTTAGATAAAAGTTGAAAAAAGAAAATGGAATGTACTCTAGAGTATAGAGAATTACACAAAATAGCTCTTAAAATAAGTAAAGTCTCTGTAAAAACTCTAGCATGTAGAAAATATACATGTATTAAAAAAATTTCAAAGAATATCACTAATAAACATAAAAAAAATTGTAGATATAAAATAGTTAAAATCTATCGATATTTTTATTTAATACATCATCATAAATTGATCGTAATATCAAGGCCTAAACTTCAAATTCTTTCTCCATCTTCTCTTCGAAAAATGAGATTTTGTTTCTATCTTTGAGCTTGATTTCTCTCTCTCTCTCTCTCTCTCTCTCTATATATATATATATATATATATATATATATATATATATATATATATATATATATATATATATATATATATATATATATATATATATTATCCTATCTTTATATATTCTTTTAAATTTCTCCTGCATTCAAATGTCATTTCTACATTGTTTTAGCAAGGGCCGACGGGCGGGTTAAATGTAATGACATCATCAAGTTATCTTGTTAAGTAAAAAAACATATTTTAATAATGGACACGCGTGTTGCAGCATTGGCGTCGACGTAAAAGCTACGTTTGGACTCATATAATATTTTCGAGAGATTGAGAGGGGAAGCGGGTATGCGCTATGCAGTATAAAATTGTTTGTTTATTTTTTTTAGCAAATAATGAGTAAAAATATCAACTATATTTATAATTTTATAAAATAATTTAGGGTGGCAATTGCCCACTCTGAGAATAGGGTAGATCCGCCCTTGCCCATGAAGATAAAAAATGAGGAACACTTGATGTTAGAGAATGTGAGTCAAGTCCAAATGTTGTGTTGATATTTCTATCATTTATATTTTATTTTTTCTTAATGTATTTTGCATGTAAATGGTGAAAAATAATTAAATGCATGCTCACCTATAAGAGAATTTAAAACAAAAATTATAAAATTAAAAATTCATTTAAATAATATTATACAATGGATCACTAAAACAAAGAGCATTTTGTTTATTTTATCTAAATGTGACATAGAGAATAATAAACTATCTTAAGAGACAAAAATATCATTCTACTCTAATTTTAAATATAATAAAAGTTAAGTTTTTAAAGTTTACATGGTTTACATTTCCAAGCTCCTATAATTAATAATATCTTAAGAGTGCGAACTCTGAAGAATAATCTAGATTAAAATAATAGTGAATATTTTATGATTTATTCAATGTTTATTTCAAGGATTTGATTATTTGGAATTTTAATTAGGATTGGCTCAATATAGGACGAGTTCTTTTCAAAATCCAGAGGAAGAAAAATAGGGAGCATACAATATTGAGAAGCTCAGTAGTACTCCAACTATCATAAAGTTAGGAAAATTTATATACATACCATTTTATTTACATATTTATTTGGCTTGAATATTTACAAAAACCTTTCCTACGTAAAAAGGCATTTCACTTAAAAAAAAAAAAAAGTAATCGTGGTATTTTGATGTAATAATAAAAATTTAAGTGCTATTTAAGTAAAAATTAAAATTTGATGTTAAATATGTAAATACATAAGAATTGCGTGGTATGTATGTAAATCCCCCATAAAGTTAATCATTTATGTTTTAGTGTTTAATTTTATTTATGTTTTGAGTTAGTCATAATAAAGTTCTAACATCATCACAACACTATTCTAACACATCACATCTGAAAATTAACCTAATGAAATTATCACATCATAACAAAATATTACAACATATCATCACATCACACAAATCAAGAAGAACAAATCAGCCATATCTTAAAGGTCTAAAGGTGTGTCCTAACAAATAGATATAGTGTGTGCAAAGTTATGTAGATGTCCTTTTATGTTTCAATTTCTTAAAGTTTAGAATGATTATCAATTTAGCCAAGGGGGTTTTAGTTTAAGTGATTAATGATTTAAATAATTTTATTTAGGTTTTAATTATTTAAGGATTTTGAAGAATATTGAGGAAAATAAGTTTCATCGAGAGGGTGAACCCATCCTAAGTGTTATGAAAGGAATTCTACATAAAAGAAATGAATGTATTTCATAACACATTCAAATACTTTTAAGTATATTTTATAGATTTTATGATATTCAAATGATTTTTTTTATTATTTGTGATTTTTATAATAGAAAATTTAGAGAAAAAAAATAACTTCAATTTTATGAAAAAAATCTCTCTAACTTGGAATAGAAAGAGAAACTTTTCATAAATTTTTGAAAATTATTTTAAAATTATTTAATATTTAAACTTTTAAATATTTTTTCATTACTGTATCTTAATTTTAATTTTAATATTTATGTCAAATTAATTAAAAATGTGATGAGAATTTTTTCTGAAGCTTATTGTTGACCTAAGGGATAATGCTTGAAAATTTGGAATTAATATGAATTATTTTTTAAAATTTTGACGATTTATAAAATTAATTTAAATTATTGAATTTAAACAATTCAAATATTATTTTTTTATTTTTATTTTAACTTTCTCTGATATAATATTTTATTAAAATTTTGAGAAAATTTAGTTTGTGTTTAAGGATTTAATTTGACTTTATTTAATTTTTAAAGGATTAATATATTATTTTATTAATTTTGAGAAAAATTTAATAATTAATATATTATTTTATTAATTTATAATTAATTTAATTAATCTTTTTTATTTAATTTTGTTTAATTAATAAACCAGAAATCTATTACTTTTTATATAAAAATATTTGATTATTTATTTAGTTTCTTTTAATTTTTGTATTAATTTTCTACTTATTTTTTATCTTTTCAATTTGAGATTTATTTTTCTATTAAAATATTTAAAAGAATTTTGAGAAAATTTATAAAGATTAAAAATAATCAAAGAAACCTTCGGTGAAAATTTCAAGATAAATTGATTAATATTTAAATTTAATTTTTAGAAATTATTTAATTAAACAAAATTAACTTAATAAATTTTTGGGCTTTTGATTTTATTACATTCTCCTCTTGAATACAAATTCATAGATGTCTTGATCATAATTTTAGGTTGATATTTAATTTTCTTTAAATTTTCAAAATTTTAATGCTTATTTATTTATTAATTAAAATTCAAATTGTATTATTCCTATTTAAACTTTCCCACATGGCGTAATGTTATTGGATGTTGAAATGAGGCCCAATCCACATGGCAACCAACATGGAATGCGTAATGGATATGGCATGTGGGAAGCTATTCTACAATCCGATTAGCTTAGGAGCCTTTTGGGATCACTATTATTTTTGATTTATTGTTTCTTATTTTTATTTTATTTTATAATAAAATATATTTAATGATAATGATTGTTTTTAAAAATATTTAAAATATTTAAAAATTATTTTAAATATTTTTAAAAGTAATATTATTTCTTTAAAAAAAATAGAAAACATATTAAATAAATATATTTTTAAAAATAACATAAAAACAAAAATAAAATTGATCCCAATTAGCCCGTGTATATATATATATATATACCACACTATTATTTTTTATTAAATAATTTATATTTTTTATCATAATACTAATGAATTGTTAGTTAATATATATATATATATATATATATATATATATATATATATATATATATATATATATATATATATATATATATATATATATATATATATATATATATATATATATATTACGGTTTGCATATTTAAAATTATTTTGTTGAACCAATTAAAATTTGAACTTAATTTTTAAATGTTAATTAGATTAATTAAATCATAAGTTACTATAAGATAAAATTCCAATAAATATTTTTGTTCCAACTTTAATGAAATTTTGAGCTTCAAAATTAACATATAATATAAAAAAAATTTTAAGTAATTCTATGATATAAATGTTTGAAAAGAGTAATTTCTATCCTAATATATTATTATTTTTATCAGAAATTTTGTCTACTAAATTTCTATGTAATAAAGAATTACTGTTACTTGTTATCATAATTTTATTAATTAAGTAAAATATCAATTTATTATGATTAGCTAAGATGAGAAGCAAAATAGTGTACAGACGGGAGAGGCAAAAATAAGAGCATAGGAGTTCCAAAGAAAGTTAAGGCTGAAAAAACGAACATATGAAATATGAATGTCACCGAGCGATTGAGGAATTGGGAATGAGCGATGTGATTTATGGAGCTGAGAGAAAATTATAGTTTTCCTAATGCCAAAGCTGACATGTGGTGAGCGACGGCGAACAAGGTAGACAACATCTAGCGTCAATAAGTTACTATTCGATATTAAGGAATAGGGTTGAGCTAGATAGAGGGAGCACAAGCCCTAGTGCTCTTATTGTAGCTCCTTCATGAGCAAAATCTTCTTATGAGAAATAGGATTAGAAAAAATAAAATATAGAAAATAAAAAATATAATAAATAAATCAAAATTTATTATTCAGCCCATATCTTCGTACAAAATGATTAAGGCACTACATACCCTAGAGAAGGAGAGAGAAAAAATAGAAGAAAAAAGATCACTTTTTAAAATGACCTCTTTCATAATATTAGGGGAGAGATATTACATATAATAAGTACGCATATGACAAATCCAGTATATGAGGGAACTTGCCTCGATATGAGGAGAATGTTCTATGACAAGTGGTGAGTTCTAAGGACTATTTGAATGAGCGGTTTGCTTCTTATTCAGATGTACAACTGCTCTTACGTATCGAGTTCCCATGTCAAGGTTGGATCGCTGAACTTTGGCAGTTTAGGTTGGTCGGCCTTTCTCGATCACTAGTCAACCACAGGCGAATCATAATCAACATAGTCGACGCCCATGCTTTATTCCTTAGAACATTCTTCTTTCACTCACCATTCTTGTGGTGAGTCTTAATTGTCAAGATGCTTAGTTTCATGGGTTCATTCCCATTTTGACGATGGTTTGTTATGAAAACTAGCTCGATATGCTCCACATTCTTGTATATATTTAGCTTTCCAATTATTCAGCTCTTTTAAGAGGCAACTCTCAAAAAAGGATAGGAGAATGAATAAGATAATTAGATTTCATTTTGACGCAAATTCAGGAAGTACAACATGCGCCTCAACTCCCTGAAATGAACATTCGACATAGATTCATGAAAATTCCCGGGGTTCTTAATTACCCTTGAAAGCATAAAAATGAACTTTGATAAATTAAAATAATATTCGACATGCCTCCACCCTAGACAACCAAAAAAATTATAGTGACTCACAGATCAAAACACTAGCTTAAATAGGTTCATCGCTAAGTTAAGAGAGCATTGTTCACCATTCTTTAAAGTATTAGGTGGTGCAAAGAAGTTTGAGTGGACACTTGAGTGTAAAAAAGCTTTTTATGAATTGAACAGTCTACTCGCCTCACCACACTAATTACGAAGCCCAAAAGAGGTGCGATACTGTTGTTATATCTTGAAGTCAGAGAAGACTCGGTTAGTTTAGTCCTAGTTAGAGAAGATGCATAAAATAGTGACAATCTACAATGTGAGTAAATTGTTCAAGGGTTTCGAGCTATACAATCCTATTATGGAAAAACTCACACTCACATTAATCATATTAGTGTAGTGACTTATACCATATTTTCAAGCTTATAGAATACAAGTCATCATGGATAGCTCCCTAAGGTTGGTATTTGCTAAACCAGATCACTCAAAAAAGTTATTGAAATGATTAGTAAAATTGAGCGAGTTCGACATATCATACTCATCAATGCGATCAAAGCTCAAGCACTTATAGATTTTCTTGTAGATTTCTGTAACTTAAATATTGTCTTGATCAATACAGGTCCTGTATGGCATTTGTATGTTAATGGCTCTTTAGGTGAATAAGGAATGGGAGTAGGTATTGTACTAAAAAGTCCAGTGGGGATTACTACAACTCATTCGATAAAGTTTAACTTTAAAATAATAAATAACCAATATGAATATGAGGCTTTACTCGTTAGACTTAAGTTTTTCCCAAGGAATTGGTGCTCAACATATTGTAGCTCACCTAGACTCATAGCTAATGGTCATTCAAATTAATATGGATTTTAAAGTATGAGATGAGTCAGTACAAAGATACTTAGTCAAAGTGAAAGCATAGATAGGAAATGGGAATGTTTAAAAATCATGCAAGTTCCAAGAGATCAGAACCAAGTCGTTAATCTAATTTCTAGAGTGAGTGACTTTGGCAAGCAACCCACATTCCAACTCACCCAACCAAGTATAGAAGAAGGTGAGTCCATGCAAATAGATTAAAATGACCTATGGGAACTAGATTCAATAAGATCAATCTACCTCAATATGGGGAATAGAAGAACAAATAGAAGACCAAGAAAGAAGATTCATACAATTGATTAGAAGTATTTTATACACTAAGAAAAGACATTGATGAATTCACCAAGAGATGCAAGCAATATCAGAAGTTACCTATTTTGCAATAGTATCCACCACAATCTTCAAAGCCTATTATATGTCCTCAGTCCTTCACCATATGGAGAATGTATTTGAAAGGACTCTTGCTGATTGCTAGTGGACAAAGAAGGTTTATACTCATTATGATCAAGTACTTCAATAAATGGATCGAGGTAAATCCACTTGCCAAGATTATCGCCTAGGTAGTTCAAAATTTTGTTTGGACTAACATCATTTGCAAGTATGGGATACCCATAGTGATCATCATAAGAAATAGTCAATAATTCCCCAACAAGTAGCTTAGAGAATTCTATGAATCTCAAGGAATTCAACTCAAATATGATTTTAGTGTATCATGTCAAAAGTAATGGTCAAGTAGAAGCTGCAAATAAGAAAATACTCAACTTATTGAAGAAAAAGGAGAAAGTACAAAGGTCAAGTGGGATGATGCCTTACCCATCATATTATGGGCACTCAGGATGACTCAACATCAAAGAATGGACAAACTCCATTTGCATAATCACATGAAACAGAAGATGTGTTGCCTGTTCAGTACAAACTCCCCAATCATAGATTAATAACTACCAAGCAAGGTTAAGAGATTGGCGAGTGGGAAGCATCAAATGCCGAGGCCATGGAAAGATTGCTTAATTTGTTGGAGGAAATACAGATTGAGGTATCCTTAAGGAAAGAATAAACTAAAGAACAAATGGCTAAATACTATAATCACCACATCAAAGAGAAGTATTTCAAAGTTGGTGACTTAGTGTTAAAGAAAGTAGATGCAGCCACTAGTCAAAATGTGTTGGGTAAACTCTCTTATACTTGAGATGGGTCTTATATCATCAAAGCACAAGTTGGCTTAGGAGCATAGTAACTACAATCACATTTAGGAGAAGATGTACCCCATACTTGAATGTGAAGGACTTAAAAAATTGTTTTTAATAAAGATAAGCTTTCTTGTACTCACCTTCAACATTCTTAATCAATGACTATTCTCTTATTCATCTAGTGAATTGATTATTAAATTTTATAACTAAATTACTCAGAAGGTTAAGTGAATCGTAAGAATTTATCGACCAAAAGCCTGATGAGTGATAAAGATTTAAAAGACTCAACAAATAAACAATAATTTGACTCAAACATTCAGGGAACTGTATGTCAACTTAAGTTACTCAGGGAGTCATATTTAGCCCAACTAAAATCTTCCATTCGGCAAGCCACCTAAGGGTCCAAATTCTGGACAAAAATTTGGTGGACCATTCTTGGCCCTAGGATATCAAAGTCGATTAGATAGCTCAAATTAAATTATGAATACTTTCTTAGTCAAAAAAAATTTTACAAAGAAATGAAAGGGGATGTGCACTAAAGCCCAACTCCTTATGGTTGATGATTAAGACTAACTCCCCATGGTTGGTGACTAAGATGAATTCTCAATGGTTGAAAAATTAAAGACCAACTCTCTATGGTTGGCAACTAAAGACCAACTCTTCATGGTTGGAAACTAAATAATAGCTCCCTATGGTTGGTGACTAAAACCAATTCACCATGGTTGGAAATTAAAGACCAACACCTTGTGGTTGACGATTAACACCAACTCTCTATGGTTGGAAACTAAAGACCAACTCCCCATGGTTGGCGATTAAGACCAACCTCTATAGTTGGCAACCCAAGACCAATTCCACATGGCTAGGGACTAAGACTAGCTCCTCATGATTGGTGAATAAGACCAACACTTCGTGGTTGGTGACTAATACCAATACCCCGTATAGTTGATAATGATATATTCTCCCACAAATAGTGAAGCAATTATAAGTGACTACTAAAATAAACTTAGCAACTAAATACATTTGAAAAAAGGCTATAAGTACATCATGACAAGTTTATTTAATTCTCAATAAAGAATAACACACATGAACACTCTAGGAGTACTCAATAAAACATTGAATTGAGTACTTGGGTTTTTTGATAAAAAGTAAAAAAAAATTATTAAAATAAAATTGAAGGAAATTCTTGTTTGCTCTCAGTATAACAAAGTGAGTACATTGTCAAAGTTTGCGATTATGCGGTCCAACTTGCCAAGTTTCACCAACTTGGCTGTAATAAATTCGATTTCTTCTTTAAAATTTTGCTGCAACAAATCCCTGTATTCATTAGAATTAAGGAAATAAAGAGAGTTGGCTTCTTTGTTCTAAAGCTTCTTAGCATGGCAAGAAAGTTCATCCTTCACCTTGTTATTTTCCTCAAAAAGGCAAGTCAACTCAAAAGCTATTTGCTTCATTTCTTACTTAAGCTGCTTCACTTTATCTCACACACAACTAATTTAGACTCAACATTCTGTTGGTGAATGTATTTTGATTGATATGCTAACTTAGCAGTTGAGAGAACCTTTTAATTAATATGTATCTACTTGGAAAATTTCCAACCTAACTGCTATGATATTGCTTGAGCCATCATGGTAGCATAAGGTAGCCATCATCCAGTAACCTTATCATTGAGATTATCCAACTCATAAGAAAGAAATTTTCCCCCAACCTAAAGGCTTCACTTGTCAGATTAGCTCAGTCGGGGGTATAACTATCAATGACATTAAGTCAACCATGCTCACTTGCTAGCAGTTTGCCCTTCACACTCTTCTTCTTTAGTGAAGAGCAAGGATTGCCACTAACTTGCCTCTTTTTGGACTTATTGGGAGATGAAATCATTCTTACCTTATTAATCAATTTCTCAAAACCAGGCTCAATAGCAATAGACTCACTGCCACCCTTCTCATCCTCATACTTTCCAAAGAATTTAATGATCACAAAGCTGGTGGGGAAAGGTGTAGAAATGTCCTCCCCTAAAAAATGAAAGTGTAAATCATCAGTATAAGTGAGTCATAAATAATCATCCAAAAAACATAAGTAGCTAGTACTCATTATAATTCTTGAATATAGTAATTTTATTATTTAGCCTTCTCCCAATCAACTCCCCTTTAAACAAGAAGTACTTGAAGAAAAGAATCAAGCTTAATCAACACTAGCCATTTTGTTGTCGAGCACTTAATAAAATATAGTTGATTGCACCATTTGTTGACTTCATTCAATATGCCGATGATCTTCATTAAAACCATCAAGAATTAGGGAGTGTTATTCTTCTAGTCTTTGCTGGAGAAGACCTAGCGAAATGGTGAGAGGCTCTATGTACCCCCTCCTCAGAAAGATGAGGAAGGTAGTGATTCTCACAATTGAGTTGGAAAACACTTGGGAGATTACCAAGCAATAGTTATTCAAGATCTCCATCAACTCAAAGTAATAAGGGATGCAAAGATTGAACCGTATATGGTTAAGAGGTATACATGACTCAATGAAACTAAATGTTTCACTCTCGTCTTCATGAGTGACTTGCACAAAGTAATTCAAATTCTCATGACAATACCTGTGGAAAACCAAGGACATGTTCATGGGATCAAGAAAAGGTGACTTGTTGATCACAATCAACCTAAAAGTAATTGATCCTCTCTTCAAAGCAGCCATGATCATACTTGTTGAAAAAAATAAAACTCATATAAATGAAACAATTAGGAAAGAAAATTCTACTCACTTCATGACCAAAGAAAGAAAGAAATAAAGGCCCACCTAATCATGGGGGAGTAATTTATAGACATGGTAAGAATGTTTCAGTAAGGTGAGTATCACATCAAGCATTTAATGACTAAGTCATTATTAAATTTGATGAAGATCTCAAATGGCACAAGTCATAAAAAAAACCAACCGCTGTTATAAAATAATATAGTTTTTCAACATAAGTAAAGAGTTGAGTGTGAATCACACATTTCATTTATTAAAAAATACTTAACACAAAATGTTAATTACAAGCACTCACTACCTCTCATCACTTTTTAACTTGTTTAAAAACTGGGACTGAGCACCACTCTTTAGCAAGTTTCCCATTGTCATATAGGTAATCAAACAAAAAATTGGCTCTTGCATTAAAGAGAGAGGATCCTTTCAACTCAACAAAGCAACAAAGAAAAGTTAACTTAGCTTTAATATCAGCTTATTTCTACTGAAACTCCTCCTTTGTCGTTAAACATCACTGTGTCTCATCATTCAACATAACCTACAACTCAACAATCTCTTGTCTCACTAAGTCCAAGTCATCTTCAGAGTGACTCTCCTCTACAAGGAAATGAGCTTGATGAACTAAGAAGATAGTTGAGGAGCCCTCTTCAACACCTCCCACTTCAGAGGAGGATTCACTTTTCTCAGAATTGTCACTATCTCAATGAGTATAAGGAGTAAAGATAACCAAGATATCTTGAATATTCAGCAAGGTAAAGCTATCTACTCTAGCAACTGAGAGAGCTAGTGTTGTAACATCAAGAGGAACAATTCAGTCTCCATAGGAAAATGTGGAGATGCCAAGTTAATGATGGGTAATCTCACAATGACCACTACGTAATGAAAGTTAATGTGAGTAAGATCTGATAATTGAATCATAATGAGGTTCTTTTTTACATTTTTTGCATCGTTGCATCTATTTTTCTGATCTTTTGTATATTCTTCATCATTGTATTTTTTAAGGCATAAATTGAGGGGAAATTAACTCATTTTCTTATTATTTAAACTCTCAAAACTCAACCATAAATATGTTTCATCATAAAAAATGGGGAGATTGTTTGCCCCATGAGCCTTCACTTAATATTCAAAGTTTAGATGATAAATATTTTTGGTTGAACACATTATTTTTTTACTGATCTATTGTGTGTGTAGGCTATGTTAAATCTATAATGTAGGAACCAAAATTTAGCAGTAAAATCAAGATTCACTGTAAGAGCATGAACTATAGATAATTGTTAAAATGCTTGACCAGAGATTCATGAAGATCACAAATATTGAACCATTATTGCCAGAAGATCCTAATCAAGATCAAAATTTGTATTGCCATATATGGTATTTGTATTTTATTTTTGCTTATGTATCTTGCATGTAAATGATGATTGTCAATCAAGCACACACACACATCTGTATCATATTGTGTGATGATCATATTTTATTAAATCGACTAAATAAAAAATTTATCAAAATTGTGAAGATTGTTCATGATGATTTAAATCGTACAGTATGATTATCTATTTCTGTTAAATTTTCAGCCAACTTAATCAGGTTGATTATGGCCAAAATTTGCTAAATTAAGCTGATCGTACATGATGATTATGGTCATATTGTATGACTAATTTATGTTAATTATGATAGTTGTCAAGATTACTTTGGGTAATTATAAATAATGCCTTAATTGACTAGTTGTACAATACGATGTTAAGCATATAGTATGATCCTCATTAACAACTAAATTGGGCTAAATAGGTCAACTTGGGTCCAACACCAATTTGGCTTGGTTTGATCTAATTGGATTGCATTCAAAGTTCAATCAAGTTCAATTGAGATTCACATGAGTTTGCATGAGTTTAATTGAATCCATTGAATAGATTTTAGATTTGATCTTAATTTTAATTGGTTTTAGAATTTATTGGGTATTAAAGATGGTTTGGGTTTAGGGTAGGTGAGCCCTACTTGACCTAAGTTAGAGTCTATCCTTACAGTTGAACTTTATGAGTCTTTTAGGCTAAGGCTTATTATCCTCATAGCCATTAAGAGTGTCTTAGGCCTAAAATAACTTAGTGTCTATATGGATCTTAGGTCTAAAGAGATGATCATCAACCTCACTCCAAAAATGAGGTCAAAAAAAGGACCTTCAATAGGTGTGGTGTAAATGACAAGGCACACCATATGTATTGGCATTGACTGAGCTGGCCAAACATGTCCAAAAGGTAGCAAACGAATAATACCTACACATAGTTGGAGGGGCAAGTGTATTTGGTGGAAGCCACCAAGAAAATTTGTTTTGTAAATCAGGACTTCCCAAACATCAAGAGTCTTGGAGAGAGTATCTAAGATACTTAAGACAAGCTATGGGTTTGGAGAGATTCATGATCTGAATTTACCAAAGCCTAGATGAAAGGGAGAAACCCTTTGAAAAAAGCATAATGTTTGGTTTGAATAGGTTTATCTTTGTCTCATGTTGGAGCATGAAAAAGAATTGATAGATTTTATTTTCATTTTGACTTGTTAAGAATTAGATTTTTGCTAAGGACACAAAGGGGAATCTACTAGGGGATTGAGTGAATTTGATTGTGTTGTGAGTTTATTCATGCCAAGGGCATGAATGGAAATTTATTTTGGGATTGATGATATTTTAATTAAATTTAATTTTGATTTAGTTTGATTTTGTTGATTAATTGTATTTGATCTTGGTGATTGATGTTGGTTTAAGTTTAAGTTTTATTTTGTTGAATGGATGTGGACCCTATTAGTATGTAATGGGCCATACTATGGAGGGCTATAGGAGTCTATACCTACCTTAGATTTACTAGCCCAAAGAGTCTGCCCACATATCTATAAACTGATGGTACTCAATTTAAAGGAGAAACTATTAGGAGAGGGGCCACAATTGCTCGATCTAACCTAGAGTAGTCAGTTAGAAGAGGAGCCACGAGGGCATGATCCTGACCCTGCATATATAAAAATGGACCCAGTTTATTTGCAATGAATTGTATTAAGGAAGGGCTATAAGAGCCTATACTTGCCTTATATTTACTAACTTAAAGGAATAGTCCATTGGTCGTACAGTGGATACTACTCAACCTAAGGATTGCCCATCAATTTATGATGGTCAAACTAGGAAGAAAGCTTGGGACTCACATCTTCCAGAGGGGAGTCAACCACTAGGGCAACCTATTGATTAAGAAATAAGTTGAGCCCGACCTAAGATGACTACTAAGTGAGGCCCACTTGGGTCTTTTCTTAACTTGAAGAAGTCAAGGTCAATCCTATAGGGAGTTTTGCTGACACTATCTAAAAAATAGAATGCCTATTTAGGAAAAGTTACCCTGTGGATTTAGTTAGATTCACAAGAGATTTTATTCTTGCTTGTTTGTTTGTTGAATGTGGACCCTGTTGGTTTGTGATGGGCCACACTAAGGAGGAGTCATATGGCTTTGACCTATCTTAGATTTATTATCCCAAAGAGATAGTCTGTGCTGTTGATCTCATTTTTGAATGAGGTTAACATTTCTTCCAAAGACATTCATTAGGACTCCTAACCCTAAATTAGATTCCTTCTAACTAAGCACTTAGGTCATCACACTTAGTGATCTAGTGCACTTTCTGTAGATTAATCTAACTTAATGGGTTTAGTTAGATTCAATCCAATTCTTCAACCTAAACATACACCATTCTAAATGTAAAATTGATTAAGCCTAGGTTAGGGTTTAATTAGGTAACTAAACTTAATTACCTTAATTAAGTTTATTACCATATAAACTTAAGGAAATTAAAATTAAACCCAATATAAATAAAAACAAATGAAATCAGAAACATAAAATCATGACATAAAATTAAATGAATCAAATCCAATCTAATGCAAAGGTCAAAGGTTGGTCAAACCCTTTTGCATGGGTTTGACTTATGTGGGTCCCACAAAGTTAAAGGTCAACCCACCAAAATGTGACCAAATAAAATCATTACAAATAATTGAAATGATAATATGAGCATACTTAAACATGGATTTGAAAGAATATAAGTCCAATATGGCCCTGATTAGACTAATTAAGTTATTTAACCTAAAAAGTCCTAAATGGGTCTTATTTGACTTAAACCCAAATTAAATTCAAATAAACTCAAATCAAATATCCAAATTCATTTGAATATGAATGTTGACCATAAAACAACCCATTATTGGGTCTACATTGAGCAATGTGGTCATTTGACCCAAATGAACCCAAACTTATCCCATTATGCCCAATTTGGGTCAAATAGGTTTCAAATGAAATAAAATTGGGATTGTTTGATCCTATGCTTTTCAAATTACTTGGATTAGCCCAATGAAAACTTAAACACATTATGATTAAGCCAAATAAATTATTTGGCTTAATTAAAAGTAACCTAAACTCAATTACCTTAAATGGGCTAAACCTAAAATAAAAAACTCTAAAACTCTTAAAATCCTTGAAACCTTTTTATCAAAAGGTTCATTAATGATTAAATGGACATATATTAAGTATTAAATCAAGACTAATCCATTAAATGAGATGATATAACTTAAAATAATGTAAGAAATAGTTAAATGTCTTAATCCAAAATGATGCCAATCCTTTCTCCTACTAATTCACTTAAGATGTTATTAAATACTAATTCACTTAAGATGTTATTAAATCATTCTTAGAATTTTTTAATGATAGTTCCCTGCCCAACTAAGTCATTTAAGCATCTTTCATATAAATCCAAAACAAGGAATGTCATGACAAGTCCAAGGGATGAAAAGCCAAATTCCATTTGTATTACTCAATTTCCTCTCCACCTCTTCATCCTAGACAGGTGTGAGATGGCTGCGAAGCATGAAACTAACTCCCAAGAGTTGCAATTAGCTCAGCCAACCAAAGGGAGGAGAGAAGAAAGCTAAAAATGCACAGCCAAGGAGGGAGATAAACATAGAGCATTTCCCAAGAGCAAGAGACCTTTCCATCACCTTCCTGACCTCATAAAAAGTTGAAACATACTTTCCCCCACTTCCCTCGCCACTGGGAGGTTGAAGAACATCCAATGCCACTAGAATTCAAATCGAGTTTGGTTTATGGAGCAATCTAGAGGGAGGCAATCCAATTCTTTTGGCACATGAGCTTCCCATACCAATTTGCAGCTATTAGAGTCGACTCCACAGCCGGAGATCACCGGGACCGAGGTATGCCATTAACAACCTCCTTTAAGTTTTTGACTTTGGTGCTTTTTGAAGATAATTTTATCTCAAGTGAGATCAAACTATTTAGATCCCTTCATTTTCATTCATTGATGGATTTGCAATCGAAATCGTGTGATTTTAATGGTTGGATGGCAAAAACTCACACGAAAATGATGGATGGATCTCGACCTCGGCTATCGTCATAGGTGAGTAGTCTCTACCACCCATTCCTTTTAAAAGGAACAGACGAACGAGATCTAGCCGGATCTCTGATTAAATCTGATAAGGGAAATCGTGACTTGAATCATGATCATTTGATCTTCGATCAAACGGTTTGTAATCAAACCGCATGTGCTTCCTCTTATAGGTGGGTTGAAGTTAGACCCCACATAGTGCAATGACATGGCACCTCGTGTAAATCAGTACCACGTCAGAACCACATGGATCCGACGTGCTAAAACAGAAAAAGCATGTTTTATATAATTAAAAATTAAGAAAAAATACAGGAAATTTCAAAAAATCATAAAAAAATAAATCAAAAATTATTAACTTGGGCTCTATGGATCCATCTTGATGAGAGAAATCCATTAAGATTAAAATCCCCAAATTATTTTGGGTATTTTGACCTTAATTTAGGTTTGAATGAAAAATTTCAAACCTTAATTACTCCCAAACTAATTATCCAATCCAAATGAAACTTTGGGGGATTAAAATTGATGTTAAGACACATATCATGTAAAGTTTTCATAATTTATTGAGCAATGAATCTTAATATTGAAAATTTTAAATCTTAAACCCTAATTTCATGAAATTAATTACTAATAAATTAAATAAAGGTTGAAAATTGATCAAAGTGATTTAAAACATCTTAATATACTCTAATAATCATAAATAAACCATTAAAACTCATGAGAACATAATAATATATAAAATGGATTAATTAGGCCATTAATTGAATTAATTAAATAAATTAATCAACTTGAACTTAAATAAAATGTAATAAATTAACCAGAAAATTATGAATGAACCCCCTTCGGATGCATATTCCAGAGGGGTTTGAAGGAAAAATAAAACAATTAAAAAATTTTCATTAAATTAAGTCTAATTTAAATTTTAATAAATTAATTGAAACTTTAATTATACCTTAATCACATATCTGATCAAAGTGAAACTTTAGGGAAATTAAATAGGCAAGGAACCCATGTTATAAAAATTTTAGATTCATTTGACCATTGGATTGAGAGTATTTGAATTTCTAAGTCTCTAGGTAAATTTAGAAGAAAATATTAAATCAGAAAAATTACATAAATGATAAAATTTATAATACAAATTTAAAACAGTATAATTAATATGAGAACACTTAAATAAAGTATCTAAGTTAAATAAAAATAATAGAATTCAAAGAACCCTAGGTGAAAGACCATAATTAAAGGAAATATGAAACTTAAATCATATTTAAATATTATAATTCTTTAAATCATGATAATTTCATTTTATAAACTGAAATATAAAAAGATCATTGATCTCTAAAATATATAAAGTGTTAATACATAAATATATTAATATCATTTACAAAAGGAAATGAAATGGTATAAATATGAATATAAAAGGATAAGTGTGTAAACATACAAAAATATGAAATGTGAATATAAAAAAGGTTATGTTTAATTAAAGCCATAAGCTAGAGTGAATTAAAACTTTAAAATAACAAAGTAACAAAGCACATTTGATCAACAAAGAAATAACCTTTCTTGTAATTACTTAAGTCATAGAATAAGTCTACATTAAGATAAATGCTCTTTTCAAAAGACATAAAGATCATTCCTTTTGTTTTAAAGTAATTAAGATAAATGGAATCCTTTCATAATGCACAATTTGGAATCATTAAGTACACCAATTTAGAACAATTCCATAATGAAAGAATCATTAATGTAAAGAAGTTATAAAAGTGGAATGTAATAAATTGAGTAATCTTAAACAT
This sequence comes from Cymbidium sinense, assembly GCA_021442155.1. Lineage (NCBI taxonomy): Eukaryota > Viridiplantae > Streptophyta > Magnoliopsida > Asparagales > Orchidaceae > Cymbidium > Cymbidium sinense. The sequence continues at coordinate 152,083,321 of CM038220.1, read as the reverse complement.
AATAAATTGAATATAATTTTATTTAGTTTAATGAACATTAATAAAAATGAATAAATGAAATTAACTCCAAAGTTTTATATTAATGAAAATGAAAATAAAATTAACTTGACTTGAATAGAGAAAATACCTACACTTAAGTTTTACCTTGAATCAAATATAGTAAAGTCAATGAACAAACATAAATATTAAATCAAAAATGGATTCAATAAACAAATGTATAAGTCATAATAATCAACTAAGTAAACATGTATAGTAAACCGAACTAAAAGAATAAATGATAAATATCAATATCATAATTTTAAATAAAAAAATTAGAAGAACCTCAAATCATAATGATAAATGGATTAACTTAAAGAAAAATCAAATTAAATCATAATAATAAATAGAATGAACAAATTCAAACCAAAATCATAAAATTCCTAATAAAAGAATACAAAAAATATGAAATAAATTGAATTAATCCTCTAAATTCAAATTTAATCAAAATACTTAGAATTTTAAATAGATTTTTAGGATGAATCTTTACCTTAGAATAAAGGTATCATCCTATAAGGACCTGTGATGTTGAAAGGAATGGGCTCCATTTAAAATGGAACCTATTGTATTCTTCATTCTTGAAAATTTTATTTAATTTAAAGATAATAAAATTTACCTAAAATAAAGATAAAAATTATTAAATAATTTGAATTGAAATCATCTAGAGGTAAATAACCCAACATTCAAACCTAAGGAGATAAAAATTGAAATCATAAAGCCTTATAATGTCTTGCCACACAAACCCTTTTCTTCATACACTAGAATTATAGGTAATAGATCCTAGACATTGGTTAGGATATTCTGTGATTTTCTGTGATTTTTTATGATTATGTATTGAGAATTGTTTTTATTATTTTGTGTTGTACTATTTTTGACTGGATGGCAAGGATTGATTGCCGATAGTCTAGATGGTAGGACGTTATTTCTAGAACAAATGATGAAAAAATTTATGACACCACATAGAGTTTAGAAATTTCTTATTTATATGATCAAATGCATCATTAAGGAACAAACATATTACCTTGGAAGATAAACATATTTTCCTAGAATGGATTCGATTATTCAATAAAAAACTCCTAAGGCTAATGGGTATTTCGTGTACTAGAGATTTTTTCCCTGAACTATATGGAAGGTAGAATAGGATTTAATTTAAAGTGGGTTCATGGTTCCCTATAGAGGCAAGGTCCTATAGTTAATTATAGCTCAAGAAGGGTCTCTTCTTAAGAATACTCTCCATTAAATAAATAAGTTGTTATTTCTAAAGAGTTCTCAGTTGGTTTTCAAAGGATTGATTTTTGGAGTTTTCAGTTGAAATTGATCCAAATTGGAGGTAGTAAATTTAAGAACCATACGTGATGTAGTAGAAACTGCCTATTGATATTGGGATGCCAAGTAGGCACTTTCAACTATCTTATAATTGAGCTTTAAATTTTGGAATTTTATTTAGATTTTGAATTGATATTTTCTTAGAAGTCTAGGACTTAGATTCTAGCAACACAAGACTATAAAAATTCATAGAGTTGAAGACTTATTCCTTTAAAGGATGCTTCAAAGCTTAGTCTACAAATTCTTTTGACTCAAGTTAGAACTTGACCTAATTTTATTTTGGGAATTATCGATCATTGCTCTTACTTGAGAGAATTAACCTATCCTTGATTCTTCTGGACTCACAACCCACCTGAAAAGGGCTGCCAGCTAACCCCACCTAATCACATTTTAAATTCATGATGCTAAGTTGTGAGACACTATAGCACCCAAGAGGGGGGGTGAATTGGGTAATATTAAAATTTTCAAAACTTAAATTTTAATTTTAAATAGAAAATTAGATTTTGATTTTATAATGATAAGATATAATTCTAAATGCAAAAAAATAAAAATACAATAAAGTAAATAGAGACAAGAGGCACACGATTTTACGTCGCCAAACTCCAAAACCGCCTACGCCCACGCCACCCCGGCTAGAATCCACTAAATGAAAATGGTTTACAAAAGTACTCTCCTATAACGGGCAAGTACAACCCCTACAACAATATGTACTCTACAAAGTGGAGTACAACCCCAAAATAAATTTTACAAGACAAAAAAAATACAAAATAATAAATTTTGATAAAGTAAATCTCTCACAAATATACCAAGAAATCAAATTCAAAAGTGATCTCACAACTTATAAATGATCACTTTACAACTCAAAAAATTTGCAAAATGCTCACTTAAATAAATATCTTAAAGTGATCTTACTAGGATGTTTAAGTTATTATAATTTGTAGAATAATACAAAATGATTTCAAAATAAATTCACAATATTCTTTTCATGATAAGATAAATTTCAGCAAGGAGTAATTTTTTTCTTAACCAAAAAAGATTCTCTAATGATCAACTAATGCTAATTTCTAGAAAATATGAAAATAATTTCAGCACAAAATAGATCTAAGAATAAATGATCTTTCAAAATAAGACCAAAGAAGAAATATTTCAAGAAACTAAAAAGAAATTTGTAGAAGCTAAAAATTTCAGCAAGTTGAAATAGATCCTACAAATTATCACAAGAGTTTTTCACCAAAAAAAAAATGATTGAGAAGCTTTGATGTGAAAACCAATGTTCAAAGACTAATCCACCAAAAAGTATAAATTAGAAAGAAGAAATAGATGGTGAAAATAGCATGAACAACTAAGAAGTATTAAGATCAAGAAAACAAACTCAAGTAATTTAAAAAGGCTTGCTTCGTTGAAGATGTTGAAGCTTCCAAACCAAGGATTTGATCTTGCAATATTTGGAGAACACTTGGAAAGAACATTTAAGAGATTTTCTCTTAGATTTGCTGGAGAGATTTTGAATTTTGAATGAGGATGCTTTCATGAAGAGAATGAGGAAGGTTTTAGGCAAGAAGGTCATTTAAAAAATTATTTCAAAGAAATATATTATACAACCTCATTTTATCATGTGATAATTTAATATTCAATAAAATATAATTTATATTAAATAAATATTAAATTTAGCAGCAAAAATTTGGCTATTCACATGGGAAAGTCAAAATAATCACATGTAGCTCTTAATATATTCAAAGCATGTAGCATGCATTCATTATTAAAATCAAGTAATGTTTAAAAAAAGTCATAATAAATTCAATTTTAATCAAAGTCATGGGTCAACCACTTATTTTAAAGGAAAAAATCCAAGGAATCGATGGAGATAAAATCAGATATTAATTCTTTGATTAAAAATGACTTTGGCTAAAATACAAAATTTTATATATTTTTGTTAATTTTGACATGTGATATTTAAATATTATGATATAATTTATATATAATCATAAATATGTTAGTTATCATATAACCAGCAAATTAAATTAAAATATTTAATTATATTAAGTAAATAAAATAATTATACTTAATAGTTATGATCATTTATTACTTTGACATTTTATTGCTATGTAGAAAACATATAATTGAATGTTAATTAAATAAAGATTTATACAAATTAACCTCATTAAAATAATATGTTAGGTTATGAGCAAATTGATTCATGCCAAAGAACTCATATGAATAAATATCATATAACCTAAAATCATGAGCTTCACATTATCCCTTTCATTCTTTTATTCTTGCAATTTCTCAACAATTTGTGAGATGTATTGGATATGTAATTAGCAATTGATATATCAAACACATAAAAAATATTCATTAGAACATCCAAGCATTTGTTATCATCAAAATTAATCAAATTGAACATGAGGCTAAGCCAACAATCTCCCCTTTTGATGATGACAAACTAATGTTGGTATTGATTTTGATGAAGGTGCAAATTGACCTTTCATCATAGTTTTTGAAAGAAATTCTAAAAAAAATTATGCATAAGAGATGAATAATGTTGCTCCCCTAAATGTATGCATTAAATAGACTTAATATTAACCAACATTTTACTCTTCTCCCCTTTTGACAACATCAAAAGTGAGAACAAACTACATACAATTTTAAATATTAGGATCTAACATTCCAAGCATGCTCTTAAAGTACAAAACGTTCTTCCGTAAGGGTTTTGTAAAATATCTAATTTGTAAATCGCTAATAAATTAATATTAACATCACCTTTCAAAACATGATCCCTAATAAAATGATGTCTAATTTCTATATGCTTGGTTAGAGTCGGATAGGATTTTTAGTTAAACTAATAGCACTAGTATTGTCACATTGAACTAGAATGTGATCTTGCTTAATACCAAAATCTTCTAATTGTTGCTTTAACCAAAGGACTGAGCAACAACCACCATATGTACTCAGAGTGGATAAAGCTACTAATTTTGTTTCCTATGACCAAGACACAAGTGATGATCCTAAAAATGACATATGCCGATGTGCTTTTCTATCTACTTTGCATCCAAAAATCAGCATCAGAATAAGCAACCAATTCACATGATAAAGAATTTTAGGATACCATAAACCTAACCTAGTAGTGCTTATCAAATACCGAAAGATACGCTTGACTGCTATTAAATGAGATTCTTTTTGGCTCAAAATGAGCACACAAACAAATAGCAAACATAATATCGTTACTAGCAAGGTATAAAAGTGAACCTATCATACTCCTATATAAAGTTTTTGATCAGATTTTCCTAATTCATCTAAATCCAATTTTATAGATGGGCTCATAGGAGTTTTACTAGATTTAAATCTTTTCATGTCAAACCTCTCAAGCAATTCATTTATATACTTAGTTTGAGATGAATGTGCCATTTTCTTGTTGCTTCACTTGAAGACCTAAGAAAAATTAAGTTCTCCCATCATACTCATTTCAAACTCTTTAGACATCAAAGATGAGAACTCATGGCATAAAGATTCATTTGTACTTCCAAATAATATATCATCTACATACACTTGTACCACAATCAAATCATCATCTATGCTCTTAAGGAATAAGTGGTATCTACTCTACCCTTTCTAAATCCATGATCTATCAAAAGTTACTTAACCTATCATACCAAGCACGAGGAGCTGTTTTAAACCATATAAGGCTTTCTTTAATTTATACACATGATTTGGACAATCAAGGCTCTCAAATCTAGGTGGTTGCTCTACAAATACATTTTGGTCAATAAATCCATTCAAAATGCACTTTGACATCCATTTGAAAAAGTTTAAAATTTCTAAAACAAGCAAGGAGTAACCTGATAGCTTCTAGTCTTGCTAATGGGTGCAAAAGATTCTTCAAAATCTATACCTTCAACTTGTGCTTGTGCAACTAACCTAGCTTTATTTCTAACAATACAACCTGAATCATCTAGCTTATTCCTAAAGATCCATTTTGTTCCAATGACATTTTGATCTTGGGGTCTTGGGACTAATTCCCAAACATCATTTCTTACAAATTGATTCAACTCCTCTTCCATAGCAATAATCCAAAATTATCATTTAATGCTTCTTCTAAATTTTTAGGTTCAACCTGATAAAAATGTTGAATGATCTACAACCTCTACTATGTCTTCTAGTCATAACTCCTTTTGAAGGATCTCCTATAATTAGTTCCTTTGGATGATTTTTATTATATTTCCATTCTTTAGGCAATGAATCATCCATATTATCTTCTAAAGATATTTTCTTAAAATTATCAATCTCTTCATCAATCACTTCATTTCTAATAGGGATCAATTAAATTTTCATCAAAAATAACATGTATTGATTCTTCTACAATCATTTTTCTTTTATTGAAAACTCTATAAGCTCTACTAGAAAGAGAGTATCCTAAGAAAATACCATCATCTGATTTGCAATCAAACTTACCTAAATGATCTTTTCCATTATTCAAAATAAAGCATTTACATCCAAATACATGAAAGTGTTCAATCTTAGGCTTCTTTCCAAAAAAACAATTCATAGGGTGTCTTCTTCAAAATTGGTCTAAAATAGATCCTATTCATCACATAACATGCAGATTTATCGCTCCAAAAAAATATTTTGGCAATTTATACTCATCAAGCATAGATCTACTTAATTCAATTAATATTCTATTTTTTCTCTCTACTACTCCATTTTGTTGGGGAGTTCTAGGTGAAAAAATTATGTCTAATCCCATGTTCATCACAATAATCCTCAAATAATTTATTTTCAAATTTGCCACCATGATCGTTTGAACCCTATTAATCAAAAGGCCTTGTTCTCTTTGAATATATTTAGAAAACTTTCTAAACTCACCAAAACATCATCCTTGTAAGTTAAAATAAACCCAAGTATATCTAGAGAAATCATCAACAATCACAAAACCATAATTTTTTCCACCTAAGCTAGTGGTGCTAATAGGACCAAATAAATCCATGTGCAACAATTCTAAAGGTCTAGAAGTAGAAACAATATTTTTACTTTTAAATGAGCTTCTAGAATGTTTACCATGAATACATGCATCGCAAACATAGTTTGAATGAAAATTTAAATTAGGTAATCCAACTACTAAATCAAGTTTGGCAATTCTATTAAGTGTGTGCATGTTAATATGATGTAGTCTTCTATGCCATAACCATATATCATCATGAGTGCTTTTTAAAAAATGTAAATTTAAATTCACATCATGAAAGCTATCTAAATCAATGACATAAATATTTTTATATCTTTTTCCTACTAACAAAACATTTTCATTATTTTTTTATGCAATATGATGCATGGAATACTACATTCAAACCTTTATCACATAATTGACTAATAGAAATTAAATTATGTTTTAATCCTTCTACTAGAAAAACTTTATCTAAAGTGATAGAATTCTTACAAATAGAACCAATGCCAATGATTTTTCCCTTGCATTATCTCCATATGTAACAAATCCTCCATCACTTGATTCTAAAGTTGTGAATTTATCTTTATCTCCGTCATATGTCTTGAACATCCTACCAAGTACCACATGCCTTCTTTGATTTTCTTTGAAGGCATTCCTACAAATAAACTCACATGTTAACTTTTGGAACCCAAACATGTTTGGGTCCACATTCTAAATTTGAAGTAAGATATTTAGCATGCATGGTTTGTGTAGTGTTTGTACCTTTGGTACCCGATGATTGCTTAGTATTTTGTATTTTGTACATAGCAATCAAATGAAATATGCCCTTTTTTTATTGCAATAGTTGCACCAAACATTAGTGTTTGCATATGATTTAGAATGATAATTATAAGATATATGAGTGGGATGTGTATGATGCAAATAATTTTTTATTAAATGTTTTCTTGATGAAGTATTATAATGAACTTGTGATTTTAAACATAATTCTAATCTTGCTTTTAATAAGATATTCTCTCTTTCAAGTTTACTAAGGAACAATTTAATAAAGTATTTTTACTTTTTAAATTATCACATTCATTTTTTAAATCACAAAAATGCATATCTAAATTTTTATGTTCTTTTCTAAGGTTTTGTATTTTCTTTTTAATTTTTTATATATTCAATAACTAAATCATTAAAAGCATCATCTAATTCATCATAAGATATATCATTACATACCTCTTGAGAATCTAAGTCAAATTCTCCATTTGCCATAAGACATATGTTGACCTCTTCATCGATGAGCTAGTACTTGATTCATTTGAATCTGGATTGGCCCATAAAGCGTCTTCTTCTTCTTATGGTACTTTTCTCCTTCATATTTTTCTTTTGTTTACATCAATTTCTTTTTCTTTGATTCAATAAGTTCGGACAATCACCTCTTATGTGTCCGGGCTTTTTTACAATGATAGCAAATGATCCCTTCACTGTAGGAAATTTCTTAGTTTGAAATTTATAATTTTTTTTTATACCTTTGATTCTTCTTCCTTAGCAAGTTCCCAAGCCTTTTGGAAAGCATGACCACCTCATCACAATCACCATCCGAGCTTGAGGTGTTATGCTCATCCTATCATCAACTTGTAGTGCAATGGCTTTTCCTTTCTCCTTCTCCTTTTTTTGAGTTATCCATCTTATCCCTTTGAGCAATAACTTCATGTGCTATCAAAGAACCCAAAAAACTGATCAAGTGGATAAGTAGATAAATCTTTAGCTTCACTAATAACATGTTACTTTAGCTTCCCATTCTTTTGGAAGACATCTAAGAATCTTATAAACTAAGTCTTGATTCTATATGTTTTTCCAAGAGAATGTAATGTGTTAATTATTTTCATAAATCTAGTATACATATCGAAATAGATTGAAGGAGACATATGAAATAACTCATAATCATGAACAAGTCTATTTATGTGAGCATCTCTAACTTCACTAGTTCCTTCATAAGTTATAATAAGTTTATCCCATATTTCTTTTGTACTTAACATAGAAATTTTCATGTAATCATCGGTAATAAAGCACAATGTAAAGTATTACAAGCCCTAGCATTTAATTCATCAAGTTCTCTTTCGGTATAGACCATTCCTCAAAAGGTTTTCTACTTTAATGCCATTTACTTCTCTTGTGTGTATGATATTGATGTGTCAACATATACCACATCGTGCATCTTGACCTCTTAAGAATGTACTAATTCTATTTTTCCAATAATCAAATGGTACACTATCTAAAAGTGGAGGTCTATGAGTGGATTGTCCCTTCGGTAATGAACCCTTTGTGAAACCTTGTGCCATAGTGAAAAGATTTACTCTTGGATGTTAAGCCAATAAAAGAGCCTAGGCTCTGATACCAATTGTGAGACACTATAGCGAGAGGGGTGGGTGGTAATATTAAAATTTTCAACTTAAATTTTAATTTTTTTAAATAGAAAATTAGATTTTGATTTTATAATGATAAGATATAATTCTAAATGCGAAAAATAAAAATACAATAAAGTAAATAGAGACAAGAGGCACACGATTTTTCGTGGTTGCCAAACCCCAAAACCGGCCTACGTCCGCTAGCCACGGCTAGGAATCCACTAAATGAAAAATGGTTTACAAAAGTACTCTCTCTATAACGTACAACCCTACAACAATATGTACTCTCCTACAAAGTACAACCCCAAAATAAATTTTACAACAAAAAAAATACAAAATAATAAATTTTGATAAAGTAAATCTCTCTATACCAAGAAATCAAATTCAAAAGTGATCTCACAACTTATAAATGATCACTTTACAAAAAAAATTTGGCAAACAAAATGCTCACTTAATAAAATAAATATCTTAAAGTGATCTTACTAGGATGTTTAATGTTATTATAATTTGTAGAATAATACAAAATGATTTCAAAATAAATTCACAATATTCTTTTTCATGATAAGATAAATTTCAGCAAGGAGTAATTTATTTTAACCAAAAGATTCTTTCAATTAATGCTAATGATCACAAAATAAAAAAAAATAAGTATATGATAGATCTAAGTTGGCTAAGCTTTCAATTAAAAGAGATCTAGAAAATATGAAAATAATTTCAGCACAATTTATTTTAAAATACTTAAAATAGATCTAAGAATAAATGATCTTTCAAAATAAGACCAAAGAAGAAATATTTCAAGAAACCAAAAGAAATTTGTAGGAAGCTAAAAATTTCAGCAAGTTGAAATAGATCCTACAAATTATCACAAGAGTTTTCACCAAAAAAATGATTGAGAAACTTTGATGTGAAAACCAATGTTCAAAGACTAATCCACCAAAAGTATAAATTAGAAAGAAGAAATAGATGGTGAAAATAGCATGAACAACTAAGAAGTATTAAGATCAAGAAAACAAACTCAAGTAATTTAAAAAGGCTTGTTGAAAGATGTTGAAGCTTCCAAACCAAGGATTTGATCTTGCAATATTTGGAGAACACTTGGAAAGAACATTTAAGAGATTTTCTCTAGATTTGCTGGAGAGATTTTGAATTTTGAATGAGGGATGCTTTCATGAAGAGAATGAGGGCTATTTATAGGCAAGAAGGTCATTTAAAAATTATTTCAAAGAAATATATTATACAACCTCATGCTATCATGTGATAATTTAATATTCAATAAAAATATAATTTATATTAAACAAATATTAAATTTAGCAGAAAAATTCGGCTATTCACATGGGAAAGTCAAAAGTAATCACATGTAGCTCTTAATATATTCAAAGCATGTAGCATGCATCCATTATTAAAATCAAGTAATGTTTAAAAAATCATAATAAATTTAATTTTAATGCAAAGTGGGTCATGTAACCACTTATTTTAAAGGAAAAAATCCAAGGAATCGGAGATAAAATCAGATATTAATTCTTTGATTAAACAATGACTTTGGCTAAAATACAAAATTTTATATATTTTTGTTAATTTTGACATGTGATATTTAAAATTATGATATAATTTATATATAATCATAAATATGTTAGTTATCATATAACCAAAATTAAATTAAAATACCTAATTATATTAAGTAAATAAAATAATTATACTTAATAGTTATGATCATTTATTACTTTGACACTTTTATTGCTATGTAGAAAAACATATAATTGAATGTTAATTAAATAAAGATTTATACAAATTAACCTCATTAAAATAGTATGTTAGGTTGTGAGCAAATTGATTCATGCCAAAGAACTCATATGAATAGTCATATAACCTAAAATCATGAGCTTCACATTATCCCTTTCATTCTTTTATTCTTGCAATTTCTTCTAACAATTTGTGAGATGTATTGGATATGTAATTAGCAATTGATATATAAAACACATAAAAATATTCATTAGAACATCCAAGCATTTGTTTATTATCATCAAAATTAATCAAATTGAACATGAGGCTAATTAAGCCAACATAAGTCTTATGAATGTAAGAGGGCTAGGCTATTGTATTTTTAGGAAAGGAATCTATGAACCTAGATTCAGTCCCTACTCCCTAGGATCATGTAGGGTATGAAATGCATCTAACTAATGCACATTTTCAGAGTTTTTTTAGTGTTTTGATTCAAGATTTATTTGAGGTCTTGGGTATGTATTTTTATGCCTAATTTCATGCATTTAAAAATGGTTATAGGCCAAATAAAAAATAAAAGGTAGGCTTCCCAAGAAGGTGGTCATCCTCATAGATTAGGTGCCCTTTATGTGTAATGGGAGAAGTTGCCCAATTCAAGGAATGAAGTAATATGATTTCATAGTTTCAAAACCTAATTGATTTCTAATTAATTTTAAGTTTTCCCTAAGGCTTTAATTTATGTGATATTCAAATTTTCTTTTATTTTTGTTTCAATTGTTTAGATTTAAGTCAGGTATAAGATTTAATTTTCTCTATGAGCCTAATCATCTAGGCATTCAATCACAGGAAAGCACAACATAGAAGAAATCTAGAAAAGTAGCTTGATTCTATTGCACACCCAAAATAATTCAAGGCAATTTAACTTAAGAAAAAGGCCAATGCAGCCAGGTAATGCTGTACACCTCGAAAGAAAGAGAAAATGGGAAAATGAGCTTTGCCCTTATAGCTCAAGCTAGAACCACAAGTCTAGATCTATGGGTCTTCTTTCCAGGATTATCTCCTTCTTCAAGGACATCCATTGGGCTTGACAAGGGACCATTGCACCTTCTCCTGGTAGGGTCAGCTCCTGCTAATCGTAGACCCTATAGATCCTAACCTAATTCTAAGCTTAAATTTACATTTTAAAATTCAAAATTAATTCTTTATCCCTGCAAAACAAATGTCAGCAAACTATAAACAACACGTAGATATTATATTTCACAAACATATGGGCTTAGGATTAGCTACTTGCCAAACTTATCTATCCTATGGGCTATGATTAAGGACTTAATCATACCTGTAAGGTAATAACATTTTAATTTTTATTTATGATAGCATCCCTTTCCAGCATAGCCCCATGCAGAAGACATTATTAGATCTAAAAGGAATGTCCTATCATCCAATATAATGGGCAAACAATCCTAGACATGCACTCTAAAATAGTACACCACAAAGACATATGGAGCACATCATATCACAACACATCACAAGAAATCATAAAGAATCACAGAATGGCCTAACCTAGGTCTAGGGTTTGTGACTTAATGATCTAGTGTGTGAAGTAAACATGCTTATGTAGCAAGACTTTGCTAGGCCTTTTTAGTTCAAGTTTCAATTTGGATTTTGAGTTTGTTTAAAATTTACCTTTGGATGGTTTTAATTCAAATGATTTAATGATTTATTTTCATTTTCATTCCACTTTCATTTGGTTAAAGTGAAGTTTATATTTTTCAAGAATGAAGAATAGAATAAATCCTATTTTTGGGTGGAACCCATTCTATTCAACACCCTAACCCTTAATGGAATGAAACCTTTAGCCGAAGATGAAGATCCATCCCAAAGGTGTAACTAAGATCCTTAAGTATCTTAATTAATCTTTTTAACTTCATTTAAATGATTTGGGATTGAATTCACTTTGGATTTTGAATTAATATTTTAATTCTTTTCTTTAGAATTTGATTCTTCATTTCATTTCTTTGATTTAATTTATTTCTTCTTTAATACTTAGTTTAGTTTATTTTGATAATTTAATTTGGTTTGAATTATTTTATTTGAATTGGTTCATTTAATTTAGTTTAAATTATTTTATTTGGTTTGCATTTATGCTTTGGTTTTAAGTTATGTTTCGGTGTGTTGAATTGTATTCATTTCATTTGGTTCAACTTATGTTAGCCTAAGGCACTCAGGTTAATGCTTGACCCATTCTTAGGTTAGCTTGATTATGGATTAAGGTTTCATTAGTTTGATTATGAGTTCATTAGCTTAGGATTTAATTAAGTTTTAATATGCCTTATTAATTTCCTTAACCCCTATGTATGGAATTGATTAAGTTCTTTGATTTAGGATGTTGGAAAACCATCCTAAGTATTTCTGATGTTTGATTAAGGTTGGGGTGTTTTAACATCAATTTTAGTTCCCCAAAGTTTCATTTGAATTTAATTAATGGTTTATGATTAATTAAGGTTTATTTGATTTCATTTAAATTCAAATTAAGGCTAAAATACCTAAACTAATTTGAGAATTTTAATTTTATTGGATTCCTCTCATCAAGATGAATCCATAGATCCCAAGTTTGCAATTTTTGGATTTGTATTTATTTTTTTTTATGAAATTTTGAATTTTTTTATAATTTTAATTAATTTTAAAGGGGATTTTCTCATTTTATGGCGGGTAGATGGCAGCCACCGTGGTGCCATTACCACATGGCGAGGCATGATTGAGATCGCGTGGCATGCCACAAGATCCTTGACCTTCGATAAGATACGGTCCATTGTGGTGTCCTTAAAGAATAAGATCAAATCGTCTAACTAAATCATGGTCATTCATTCCTAATAGAAGTATTGGGTGACAGAGATTAGATCCCGCAACTCTTAGGCAAGAGATGGTTACTCGTCCATCATTTTTGACCAATTTCTAGTGATCTTTGGTGAATTTTGACATGATTTTGATTGCAAAGGATCAAGGATCATCTTGCATCCTATCCATGGGGTATGATCCACTTGGGGATCAATTTTATTTTGAAAATACCAAAACTGAATGCTAGGGAGGTCGGTGATGAAGCATACCTCATTTTTGTTGATCACTAGTGGTGGGATCAACTCCATTAGCTTTGTATCAATGTGAAAAAGTGGTGTATAGAATTTGGTGGCTTGCCTCTTCATGGATTGCTCCTTATACCAACATCAAATCAATTTTTTGGCAGCTTTGGTCATTTTCTAGCTCACCGGCGGTGAGGGGGTGAGGTGGTGATTCGTTTCAGGTCTCTTCGACCTCTAGAACATGTTGGAACTCAATTTAATTAAATCATCTCTCCTCTGGACTTCATGATTAAAGGGGCTCAGATTTTGTCTGTTATGCGGCATGTCGATGGTGAGGAGTCAGGGGAAGAGTCGCCTCCTTCATCTCCTGCCTTAGTGAAAATCAAAGGATGAAAAGGGAGATGTAATTGGCACTCTCTCCTCTCTTTCCATGTATGGCTGAGGGTCACTTCTTTGATCTTCTAGGTGACCAAAATTCCATCGCCAGCAGCGGTAAGGCTGGCCAAGGGGTGGATTCAATCCCCCTAGGCTTTGTGAATAGGTTTGGATGATCACATGGAAGGGAGGAAGGCATCTACCCTACTTTTCTTGCATGGCCAAGCCTCCTCTTCCCTTCATTTTCTTTTCATCATCCTTGGCTTCTCCCTTAGAGAAAGCCAATTTACTTTTGACTTGAGGCTTATCCTCTTGCCTTCAGCCCATAGAACCATTCTTTTAAGAGGTGGTCAAAGGTCCGAGGCTACTTGGATAAATAGAAGTCATTTTCATGATGGAAATGGGGAGAAATCTTCCTTTGGTCAAAGATTTCCACTCCTCTTCTTCTGTTTTTTTTTTTTTGTTTTAGCTTTAGGCATAACAAATCAAAGTCCTTAGTGATTCCAATGTGATATGAATGGGGTCTTAATGACTTACTCCTATCATGTGAATAATAGGAATGGTGCCAAGAGTGCTCCAAACCTATGAAAAGTTATAGGAGGGTCCCACAAATAGGCTTACACCCAACTTAAGGAAAGAAAAAAGTTATACCCTAAAAGGCTTACTCCAAGTTTATGAGAATGGTGTACAAAGGCTTACTCCAAACTCATAGGAAAAATATAAGAAAGGTGCCACAAAGGGCTTGCTCCTTTCTCATAGATGGTATGAGTGAAGAAAAAGGGGTCATAGTGATGTAATTCCTAATCATCAAGTCTTTGGACTAATAAGCAAGAGTCATATGGACTTGATCTTTACTGAATTAGTCTAATTTAATGAAAGGTATTGGAAGGTTTTCTTCCATTTCTTGGTTTCACTAATGCTTCTTACACATGAAGAAGTTTAGTGAAGATGATTTCAATGATTTGAAGGAGGATTTGAGTATATTTTTAACCCAATGCTTTACTATGCCTTAAGTAGAGAAGTTCATAATTTTTCTTCTTCTCTTTTCTCTTATTTTTTTTATATCTCAAAGTTACATATAACCATGTTAAATGTCTAATCTATTTTTAGGCAAGACATCATAGGATACTAACCTAAGAATTTTACCTTTTTGAGCTTGCATGTGACACTGCAGTTCTTTAGGCAGTAAGAACAAAAATCAACCAAATGAGAACTCTTTTTCTTTTTGTTTGGATATGTATTTCATTTTTATTTTGTTGACTTGACTCAATAGCTTATAAGGCCTTCTCTTAGATTCAATAAAGATCAAAGGATTCCTTTGAAGCTTTCTAAAGTGAATGAAAATCAAGATAAATAAACTCTTGGATTCTCATGGAGACATATTTTTATTTTATCCTTTTGTCCCTAATCAATAAGGGAATTGAAAGGATTAACTTATTAGAGAAATTAAGATTCTCCTGATAAGTTTGAAATTAAAATTCTTAAGTTAATTTAGTATTCTTGTAAAGGTTTTTTAAAATGATATTTCATAAATGTATTTAATTAATTTCTTGTTTGTCTATTTTTGATCCTTCAAAATTTTACTACAAGGTCCTTGAAATTACGTCAAAGGTATATTTGAGGAGTCTATCTGTAGTGATATGATTATTTTTCAAATCACACTGAAGTTTCTTTTCTTTTTATTTATTCATCATCATTTTCATTTTTTTACAAGATTTTAAATGTAACACTTCACTTAATTGAAATTGAGGTTATAAGAAATCTTGATCATGACCCTTTGATAAATTGTCCCATTATTTTGAGACTAAATTATATGACTATATAACATAACATTCTTATAAGGATTCTAAATGTCATATCATATGCTTTAAATTTTCTTTTTCCAGAGTTATTTTGATTTGACAATTTTTAGATAAGTTATCCTTAAGGAGGATAATCTTATGCATGAAAGCCTTTTGATTTTAAAATGAAGTATGAGTAATATGAATCCATCTTCAAGGAAAATATTTTATCCTAGTCCCAATATGTGGCACATGCAGATTTAAACTTTTTTATGTTCTTTTTCTTTTCTTTATATTATTATTTTTTATTCTTGTTCTAATGATGTTAGCCAACCAAGAAAAATGTTTTCTTCTTATGTAAGGCCATCATTGATTAGCTTTTAATCTAGCAGCATCTTACTTTTCATTTGAAAGTTTGATTGCAGTCGTCAATGGACTTAGCTTATTGAAATGGAATCAAGCATAAGTTTATAGACCGCTTGTTGACCTCACTTTTGGAGTGAGGATTCATCCTTCCTATCTTAGACTTAGGATTCTTCAAGACACTAAAACATCCTTAGTCATAGGACACTTCTAGTGGCTAGGTGAACACTAAACCTAAGCCTAGAGACTTAAGGATGGTAAACCTTAGGTTTAGGTTATGCATTTAGGACATATGCAAACTTACATATCTTATAGCCTAAACCAAACCCATGCCTATCCACTTAGCCAAAATCAAATCTCAAATCAATCCAATGAAAACCTAATTGAATTCCATTTCATATCCAAGCTCCAAGCCAAAATGATTTAAACCTAAAACCAATCACTCATCCTAATTCAACCCTATGGAATTAACCCAAAATTCCTTCAATCAAACCAAACCCAATTGATTTTCACAAAAGAACTCCAACCCCTCAAATCTCCATTTCAAACCCTTCCAAATCTATAATCAAGCTAATCAAACCAAAACCAAATAAATTAACCTAACCTAGCCTATTTGAACCCAAAATGTCTAAATGAGCCAAAATCCAATTAAACCTAAATCAATGGCAATCAAAGCTACTAATCAATTGTAAACCAATCATCAAACTAAACTCAACCTATATCAACCCAAAACCAACTTAATTGACCCATTGGGTTCACTTGGCCCAAAGTGACCTAAAGGACCCATTTGAATCAAACCCTTATCCAACTCAAATTGGATTGAACCAACCCATTCAAAACCTCTTAGAATGATTGTTGATCACCCTTGATTGTCCATTTGCAATCAATTGGGTCAAACCAAGCTAATTTGATCACTTGACCCAAGTTGAACCAATTAGCCTACATGAACCAAATTTAACCAAAATTCATTCCAAACCCAATTAATTGAAACCAAGGAGTCTTACCCACTCTAAATTGATCCTTGAATGTGATTCAACCATCAATTGAGCCAAACCAAGTCCAATTGGCCTCTTGACCCAAGTTGACCTAATTTGACCTAAAATACTAAATTGCACCAAATCAAATTATAATCCAAATTCATTAAAACCAATGATTCAAATACATCACAAATTTATTATTGAACAAGATCAAACCCTTGATTGAACCTAATTGACCTATTTAGCCCAAATTGACCTAAATGGTCAAATTGGTCTAAATCATTCCTAAATATGAATTGATTAAAATCAACACCTACAATCATCTTCAAATCATCATTTGAACCTAAACCAACACCTAACCCAAGCCAATTTGGTCAATTTATCCAAATTGGCCAACTTAGCCCATTTGACCCATATGAACCCATATGAGTCAAATCCAAATCTAATCCAAATTAAATCAAAACAATTACTCATAAACATCCCAAATAGACATTTGAACTTGTCTCAACTCATGGATTGACCCAATTTAACCAATTGGTCAACTTAACCCAACCAAGCCCAATTTGACATTGATGGGTCAAATTGAACCAAACCCAATCAAACCAAATCCAAACCCATTCATACTTGGCATGATCCATCATTGGGTCACCATGGCTCAAACCAAATCCAACCCAACCCAAACCAAACCCTAATAGACCCAATACCCATTGGGTAAAGCACTCTGAATGGGACAAAACCCACTTTTTGGTGGTCTTACCTACTCCTTTTCATTTGATAGCCTTCCTTAGCCCCAATTGGACCCTTGGACCACTAGCTAACCTAAACCAAAGTTGGTTGGGTCAGCCATGGTCAAGGGAGGTAACCTAACCCATCCCTTTTCATTTGCTCAATTAGGGAAGCAAGGACACTTCACCTCAGCCATGGCAGCCCACCTTCCATCACTCAGCCACTCAAGATGAGCTACCTCTACCACTCTAACATCCCAGTTGCTCTGACTTGGACATCATGCGTGATAATCTGAAGCTATCATTTGAGGGGAGGAGAGTATACTCCTCCCCATCTCATTCTCACTCATACTAGGACTTTCTTAGAGCTAGAGAGAGTCAAAATGAGTCTCCTTGAGCTTCCCCAAGTTCCTTTAGCCTGCCCATCAATGACAACATCAAAATTGAGTGAAACATAGCCTACATTCCTTCCCACTCTTCTCAAATATTACCAAATCTAAGTTAACTTCACCCACACCTTCCCCTAGCTCTGGTGATCAAGAATGAATCAATTCCCGATCAATTCGAGCATCGGAGACCCTTCCAAGACCAACTACGGTAAGGATTTTGTGGCGAGGAGGCTAGGCATGCGCTTCTCAATAGAGCTTCGTCTCTTCAAGACGAAGCTGTCTCGATTGATAGACCGTTGGTCTTGAGCTCCAGTGAGGTAAACTCTAGCAAACCGTAGAAAACCCCCCTAGGTGTTGATTTTTTGTGATGAATTTTGTAATTTTGTGCGAATCCCACCGTGAGATCCCTCTAGATCTCCCTCTTGAACATTTTGGAGTCAATCTTGATGCCTCATGAGCTCCGAAGAGCTAGGATCGAGTGGAGGAAGGCAGACGATGTCCATCTTCCATCTCTCGGGAGACGATGGATCATCCCTGTCCATTTCACATGATTGGAACGGATGATCGTGATTAATTTGATTTTTTCTTTTAGGATTTGCGGGATTAATCCCCACACTTTGATATGAGATTAGATGGTTGGGAAGAAAGTATGCCTGCCGCTACTTACTCAGCTGTTGCGTCGGATCATTTAAGTGGCCATTCCCTTGATGCCACATGGAAATCTTTGCCACGTCAGCTCCCGCATGGTACCGATGGGATTAGGGATTAATTAGGAGTTAAAAATGTGTTTAATTGCTATGAAACTTCATAAAATCCTAACTAATTATAAAAAAATCCAAAAAATATCGAAAATATTTTGGAAAGGTTAAACAGAGAAGAATTTAAGACAAATAATTCCATTAAGTTTTGAATAGTGATTAAGGCTTAATTAAAGGTTAAATATTTCTTTAATTATCTTAATTAAGCCCTAATTACTTAGGAAATTAATGTCAAACTTGGCATTTTGATTTAATGGGATGACCTTTGTCTCTCATGATTTTCTTGGGATTTATTGGCTATGTAATTAGGGAAATTTGAAATTCAAACCCTAATTGTCCTCTTAAGTGATTTAAAAATTATTTAAAATCCTAAATTATAAAATTTAATTAATTAAACTTCATTAATCAATGATTAATAGTGAGATGATGAAGGAAAGTGATTAGGGCCTCTTTCTTAATTACTTTTCTAAATTCATTTCATTAAAGGGAGTTAATTAATGTGCAGTTTAATTAAGAGATCAATTAAGCAATTAATAATGCAATGAAATCAAACTAAATTGATAATCACTTTAGATGATTAACATTCGAATCATGGGTTCCTCTTTATGTGTTCAGTAACATAAAGACCCCTAACGAAATTATGATTTACCCATGGTTGTGGGAAAATAATAAAAGTACTTAATTAGATTCCTTAATCTAATTAATGCTTAAGCATGTGCCTATTGCATTAGGTCCTTTAGGGGCATTGCAATTTTAATTTTTGATTCACATATCATTTGAGGCTCATGAATAAGTGATTAATTAAATTAAAGAAGTATAGGAAAAGGTAATAAAATAAATTTCTTAATGATTCTAAGTTAATTAATTCATAAAATTTATTTAATTACTTTTCCTTAAACATATTAAATTATTAACATGAGATGGGATACAAAATAACAAGTGTTTCCTCTACTTTAAGTTTAATAAAAAAAATCCAAAATCAAATTTAATAAGAAGCTTTGGTTTTCCTTAAGTGATTTTATTTAATGAGATTGTCCTTAGGAATTAGTGTAGTTGAATGAATTATGTGGAGATGTTTAGTTATTCCTTTTTAATCACCATAAATGTTGTATGTTATGTGATATCATATATTCATATTTTCAAAATCAAATGAAATTTACTAATGCAAAATTGTATGTGATATTATTATATATGTGGTTATTATCACTAATATATTTTAAAATTATTTTCAAAATTATAAATTGATAATGAAAATTTGGAGTAACATTAGCTATGAATATATGCATAGGATTTTCATGTGTTTATAGCCTAAGCATGTCAAAGTTTTGCTCTCTTTCTTACATTCATGCATGGATTTATATCTATTTGAATGATGATAAGTATATAGTTTGGACATCTCATGAATACAAGAATTTAAGTAGCCTCAAGGAGGTCATTTGATTATCTCACTTCCCTGGTTAACAAAGGCATCCACTTATTCAATTTTATTCCTATGTATGTTTGTACTAGAATTTGGATAGAGCTTTACTTTACATGTATAAATAATTTAACAAAAAATAATAATAATAATCTTTTGCATAATTTTCATTCTTATGGTTGTATATACATTCATATGCATTTAAGATAATAAGTATATAGTGTGGGTATCCCAGGAATACGAGGCTTTAAGTAGCCCCAAGGAGGTCATTTGAATATCTTACTTTGCTAGTTTAAATAACGACACGCACTTGCTTGCATCTTTTATACATGTATGTTTGTATTTGATTGAATGAAAGTCCCCTTTCTACTAAAAATATATGCATTCATAATCATCTAAGTA
Source organism: Cymbidium sinense (assembly GCA_021442155.1). Classification (NCBI taxonomy): domain Eukaryota; kingdom Viridiplantae; phylum Streptophyta; class Magnoliopsida; order Asparagales; family Orchidaceae; genus Cymbidium; species Cymbidium sinense. The sequence goes on along the minus strand of CM038220.1, from coordinate 152,062,650 downwards.
TGCCAAAATATATTGCATGTATATGTACGCTAAGGGTTAAATCATATGCATGTTATAAGTAATGAAAAGGCATGGTTCAACATATTCTGTGTGATGGTAATTCAACCACATTAATCTTAAGATGCCTTTCATGTTGAATATGATTCTTTAAGATTAACCTAAACTTAGGATTAATAAAACATGTGATAAATCATTCACTAACAGAAATTAAATCATTAAAATGTGCTTTAAAAATAACCTAAGGTAGGGATGAAGGAGGCTAAGCCTCCTCCTTCTCTTTACAACACTTAAATGCTAAATTAAATGAAATAAAACAAAATACAAATTAAAATTTTTAAACTTCTAAACAACTTAAAATGAAACCATCCATCATTTTAACTCAAACAATTCCAAACTTAGAAAATCATAATTCAAAATCCTAGGTTAAACATGCCACATTAAGCTTGAACACACACATTAGAATGCTAAGTCACAACTTCTAGCTTTAGGTTAGGATGGTGCATCTAATGATGGTGTGTTTTGTGATGTAATGCTTTAGACTAGATGTTAGGAATGTGGATTTTATACTGGATGTTAGGCAATAGATAGCCTAATATTATTTTTTGTAGGGAATTGTGTTTAAGGGGCCGCTAAAAATAAATACAAATAATTTTATTGTAGGTTTCTTATGCCCTTAAGCATAATCCACATTAGGATAGGTAGGCTTGGTTACCCATGTGCAGGGTACTAAGTCCAAATTATGAAATATAACTACTTGGGTTATATGCATGTTTAGCTAACTTTTGTCCTGCAGGTATAGTTAGATTTACTTTCCATAAAAAAAAAAAAAAATGTAATTTTGCAATAGGATGAGCAGTGGCTAGAAGTTTTAGTCCTAGAGTGCCCTGTGATGCCTTGGAGCAAATCAGATAAAAAAAAGAGAATAAAGAGAAGGAAGGAGAAGAAATGAAGAATAAAGACCCCATAGTATCAATTTCAATTGTAGCATTATTTTGTAATCCAGGTTGTCTAAGAGTAGAGCTCAGCTACCCAATTTTTTTCTCTTTTCAAAAGTGTACGATGGTACTTGACCATACTGACCTCTTATACTTTCATGCTAGTCTATAAAATAATTATTATTTTGTTTAGATTTTATAATAAAATCTCATGATGTTTAAAGTTTCTTCATGATTGATGTTTGAATGTGTGGCCTAGATGCGGTAGGCTCTTAGAGAAAAATTAATTTTTCTATCCAACTATCAACTCATAACTAAAATTTAAAATAACTCATAACCTCATTTTAATGCCTAGGCTATAATCAAGATAACTAAAAGATTTAGCAACTCCTTAGCTAAATTTTGTATGTCTAACATCATGCATATCATATTATATCTAAAAGATTTAGTGAGGTCATTTAGGATTAGCAAAATGAAATTCCTAAAGACTTTACACTTATGTTTTTAGGATGGATATGAACATCCTTTCATAATTATTTTTTTGATCTTTTTCTTTTATTTCATTTCATTTTTTTTCTTTTTAAATTTTTTAGGGCTGGATAGGACCATCCAAGATTGTTAAAGATGTTCCTGAATTCCTAAGAGTCTTTTGCAATGTTTGAATTTTTAAATTCAATCAACAGTATGATTGAGATTAAGTTCTTCTTTTGAATTGAGTTTTCAAGGTTAATTTTTCATTAAACTAAAAACTCCTTTCTTTACTTGTCTGAATTTATATGGAACCATCTTATCAAATTTTGATTAGAACTAGACCTATGTATATTCACTTTCATGTTTATAATTGATGTTAACTGATGCACCAAGATCAACAAGTATTTGGAGATTTTTTCTTTTTAATTTTTCACATCAACTAAGATGTTAATAAGTTCTTAGTATCTTCATTATAGGAGATAACCCCAGAACTTCTTTATAGTGGAATGCCACATTAGGAAGTTGCTTATAGTTAAATAAGGCAAATTATAGGATTATATAATGCCTTGCTTAATGGTACTTTCTTTTCATTTTATTTCTTTTATTTCATTTCATTTTCTTTTTTTATAGAGCATTATGATGCTTGATTTTGCAAGAAGCTTCTCTAAGATGGGCAAAACATCATATTTTGAAGATGACTTATTTGCCATTTTGTTTTAATGTCATTTGAGGTGGTATGACTCTACCATTTTGAATATGATTTCAAGATTTTCCCTTTTGATATGTAGGGAAGGTAGGTCTAACTTCATCCTCAATAGATCAATAGACATCATGATCTATTCATTTGGAAGAATATTTAAAAGAGGACCCTCAGGTAAAGGATGTACTACTAAAAAGTTAAGTATGACTTTTACTTTTAATAACACAAATAAGATTAAAGGTAATCTCAACTTGCAATGAAATCTTTGATCACTATGTTATACATCAAGACAATGTCAAATGGGTCATAAGAGATAGCAAAGGATTCACCTTAGATTCATTTTTGAAAGAAAGCATATAATGCCTTAGTTCCAAAGTAGAGAAAACTAAGTATTTCTTCATTACTTATTGACTAACAAAGTCCTAAGTGATTTATCTATCAACTTGCTAGAGATAGAAGTTTCATACTTTAACTCTGAGAGATAGAAATATCACCCTTAGGACCCAATCCTAAGGTTATGATTTTTTTAGAAGGATTAAAATCTTCATTTATTTTCTTTTTAGAATTTGTCCTTAAAATTTGTTAAGGTCATTTATGAAATATCAATCATTGAATGGGAGAAGACTCCCATTAAGGAAGTTGATTTAAATTTATTATATTTAAATTTCATTTATTTCAACTTTATTAGGAGATTTAGAATTCTCAATCTCTGCCGTCTCATTTCTTTTATTGATTAGGAGAAAAAGTGAATCTTTTCAACATGTCATCATTTTTTATTCATAATGTCATGTCATCTTCCTCTTTTGACTTTCTCCTAAACTCTTAAGGATTCAAGGTTTTAGAGGTCTAAAAGAGGGTTATCTCTAAGTCACTCCCTATAACTAGTCGATCAGCTTGAACAATTGATTTTCCAAAGTTATAGTGGACATATGGAAATGATTAAGATTAAAAATAATTTACATTCATATAAATTTCCTTCTATAAAGATAGAAAATTTACATTTAATTCCTTAATCAACCTCTGCATAAGGTCAATAAGGCATTCTCTTTTTAGGATGATTTTTTTAATTCTTCTATTTTCAATTTTCTTTTGAGTTGATTCTTTCTTTAAATGCAATTCAAGCTTCAATCATAGTGGAAAGGCCAATAGGTACAACTATGCCTCCTTCCTTTGATTTGGATTTTCTCAGAAGTTAAAGGAACTCCTTTATTTCCATATACATCCTTAGGTGTTTTCCACCTTTGAATTTAGTAGAACAAAGGGTACCAACTTAGGACCCTGTACTTATTCTCTTTAGCTTTAGTATAAAGCCAAAGCAGGATCAAAGACTAATTTAACTTTGTGATTTTTATTTTTGAGATTTATTTTTTAGAATTTAAAGTAATTTTCAAACTTTTTGAATTTAACATTTCTTTTGCACATTGGAATGACATGTCTTGACTAGTGAGTGGAACTAGTACATTGCTGATGTATAGAAATAATAACTTATTTCTAAAGATGGAGAGAGGAATCATTCCCCAGTGGAGTTGCCAGAAAATATACTCTGATGAAAAAATTTATGACATCACATAGAGTCTAAGAATTTCTTATTAGGATGATTAGATGCGTTATTAAAGAATAAACATATTATCTCGAAAGATAAACATATTTTTCTAAAATAGATTCGATCATTTAATAAAAGACTCTTAAAGCTAATGGGTCTTTCATGTATCAGAGATTTTTCCCCTAAACTACATGGAGGTAGAATATGGTTCAATTTAAACTGGGTTCATGGTTCCTCATAGAGGCTAGCCCCTTTAATTAGTTACAGCTCATGAAGGGTCTCTTCTAAAGAATACTCTTGATTAAAGAAATAAGTTATTATTTCTATGGAGTTCTAAGTTGGTTATGAAAGGATTGATTTTTGGAGTTTTTAATTGGGATTGATTTAAATTGGCGAGAGTATTTTAGGAGCCAAACAGGATGAAGTAGGAAATGCTTATTTATACTGGGATGCCCAATAGGCACTTCAACTAACATATAATTAGGTTTTAAATTTTGGAATTTTATTTAGACTTTGAATTAACATTTTCTTAGAAGTCTAGGACTTAGATTCTAGCAACACAAGACTATAGAAATACCTAGCGTTGAAGACTTATTCTAAAAAAGGATGCTTTAGAGCCTAATCTACAAATGCTTCTAACTCATCTCAAATGCTTGACTCTAGTTTTATTTTGGGAATTATCAGTCATTCCTCTCACTTGAGAAAATTAACCTTTCCGTGATTCTTCTGGACTTACAACTCGCCTGAAAAGGAACATGAAATCTTTATGTGCATGAACTTTGGCAAGAAGTATGAACTTCTTCAAAAAGGGATGAACCTAATCCTTATGCTTTTGCATTAAATTTTGGGAGTCACTTATTTGTTATTTTTTTCATGGTTTAAACCTGAATATAAATAATAGCTAGAAACCTTCAGATCTTATGCTTGAATTTTTATCCTTTTATGCATACAATTTGATTTTAAATTGACTCATAAATTCTCTCATCCAACAAAATATGTGTACTAAAATTGCATAAAGCTTAGACATTTTTCCTTAGGAGTGAACTTATATTTTATAGCTTACTATATGAATAATGATTTATGCATTACATGATCACATTTGTAGAAGAGGGTGGATATATATGAGCTAGATGATTAAATAGATGGATAATGTAAGCAAAGGTTAATCATTTGTCACCCTAGGTTGTAGTGATAGAAACACTTACATAATGCTACCAAGCAAAGCTTGAAAAAAAATAAACTTTTCAATTATATTTACATATAGAATAAAATTACTATGTTCATTTCCATGCATTTTCATCCATTAAAATACAAGAAATTCGAATGATATCAAAAGGAGAGCATTAAACATATTAAAACTAAGGGGTGTGATTCATTGGTCAAAATCTCCAAATATATGAACCCTTCAGTTGTTTAAATCTTCTTATGCATGAACCATGTCAAGAAGAATGAACCTTCATCTTCATTTATAGGTGAACCTAATCTTCTTGTATGCATCTAAAATTAAGATATAATTCTAATTTAGATGGCATGGTCAAGCACTCAAATTTTATCTTTAATTTTTTTTAATTAAACTCATTTTGTACACATTTGATAAGAGAATTTGTTGGCCAACACAAAATATTCATTTACATAACTATTTTTATCATGAACATGAAATCCAATGCATATAGATATATTATACTACTATGCACCCATAAGGGATGAGATAAGTTTTGACCAACTATACATGCATATTATAGTGTGCATATAATTGATTAAAAATATATAATCTTGACATTCTATTATTGTGATATGATGATAAACTATTCTAAATTTTACGGCTTTTATCTTAGCAAGCTTATCATATTTATAGAGTAATGCAGGGTAAGACTTTACTTAGACACATGATAAATAGGGTAAGAGCAAACAAGATCAAAATAATAATAATAATAATAATAATAGTAAGAAGAAAATGTAGAAATTTTTTACTATCTTTATGAATCAGTACAAATTAGAGGGGGTAGAGTACAAGAGTGAACTCTCTTTCTTTATAAATAATAAAATGCTTAAGAAAAAGGAAACTACATAATAGCTTATAGAAGCTTTGTGTTGGTTACCATATGAAGAGACTCATTCACACTCTATGGTTTGGGTGAGTGCCATATTCTGATTCTTTTACATATGTGAATATGAAGGTCCAATGTTGGTTGCTTAGTATGAGAAAAACTTCTCCAAATACTTGCTCAAATGAAGGCAAGTATTATTGCACATTGGTAATTAAGTAGGTCTCCTCCATGGTGTGAGTTCTTTTGGGCGGTTGATGAATAAACCTTTGTAGGGGCTTTGGTGGTTGTCACTAAAAATTCTGCATACTAGTCCATCTGCTCGATCTCTCTTACATATTTGGTTGTAAAAATAAAGAAAAATAATCATTAATGAAGTTATTAATAAATTTGAACAAAATGTTATTAAGCATTTATGTCACATCACTTTTGTTTTGACTACCACTTTTGCATTTCCTTCATCTTGTGGCTATGTAAGAGGGACTTTGGCATTTTGGAGCGACTTTGTAATACTCTTTTGTGCTTTCTATTGAGTGTTTCCTTGAATACTACCTGACTTCATTTTCTAATTAATCAAGTGCTCATCATGGATTCCAAAGTACTTTATGCTGATATTGATGCTATTTAACTATGGTTAGGCTTTTAGAAGAAAAGAAAGCCAAGAAGGTGCTTGGAGGGGAAATCACCATTGCCCTCTTTGTTGAAACAAGTTGCTTGACCCATGTAGAGCAAACTTTGACAATAAGGGTTGTGCTCAATGAAGGAAATATTATGGACTCATGGGAGAGGTGAGTGATACCAATCCTATTAGGTAGCTAGAGTGTCATGGGAAGGGAGGTTGACCATTAACCCCTTGTTGGAGTGATCTTGATAGTGTCAAACATACCTAAAGGGGATGAAGAAGGATGCCCTCCTCTTGCTTGTTAGGGGATGGTCATGGTGAGGAGGTTGGAAAGGGCTTCGCTTGAGGAGATGTTAGAGGAGGACTATCTTATCACAATAGGCAACTTCTTAATCATGTAATCTTGTTAGTTTAAATAAGAGATTTAAATGAGTTTCTTTATTCTTACAACTTAGAATGTCAAGTGTTTGTGACTACTCCAAGAGGGGTGATGAGCAGTGGACATCCCATGTAGATGGTTACTTTGGGCATATTAGTATAGTTGAGCCAAGCATTCATCTCATTATTAGAAAATGACTGGGATATCATCCTAGTGAAGAGGAACTGCATTGGTTTCATCAATGGCTACCCTTCCTTAAAATGATCCCTTCGAGTAATCACCTTATAGTAGCTCTTTTACTCACTATTCACTGCCTTTTTCTCATATTACAGGGGAGGATTTAATGAAAATGATTTTTGCCACAACTGATTATTAGGTGATTCCTGGTAACATGATAATCTTAAGTTTTTCTATAGGAGTCAACCTCCATAAGATGGAAAAGGGCTTGGTGGTGCCAAATATTTTGTTTATCAAGGAAACTAGTTTCACCTTAGCAAACTTGAACAAGATGTTCACAAGCTTTCCTTTTGGCTCATCATGAGAGTGACAAGTCAAAGAAGAATGAGTCATATCCCTTAGAGAGAAAAAAAATACAATGGAGGAACCTCAACCCTATACCGTTGTTGCTGAGTTGTTACAAAGGTGATTAACTTCTCTTGAAGAGGGCATGAATTCAATGCAGGGAGTGGAAATTGAGGTGTAGGAGAGGCTGGTGATCTTAGTAGTTGAGTTGACTTCACTACATCATCAAGATGAGTGGAGCAGGTCTTCTTACTTCATTGAAGGGTACAATTTAATGTTTGACTACTTGTCAAGAAAGGAGCACTCGTTATTGAGTGGATTATTAATAAAAAAATTAGGAAATTTTAAAAAATGAATGTAATACAATGTAATAGATGGAGACAAGTATTTTTAAACTTTTTATTTGAATAAAAAGATGAAATTTCTACTTTACTCACCTATTATGTTTTATTTTATAATGTACTATGTTTTTGTTTTTATGCCATCCTCATTAGGTCTTACTTTATACTTATGGTTTTATCATTTTGTGTGATGATTGGACTTCTCATGAAATTCGATAATAATTTTTTTATTTTATGCAATAAATGCTTGATGTGGCACCCATATTTTCAAAAAATTTTACACTACCTACATATACCTCCATTTGTGGTTATGTAATATTTTTATTACAAGCAATCTAATTTTTTAGCTTTTAACCTTTCCGTTGTGTGAACCTTCCTTTTTTTTTTTCTCTTGCATGTTTATTGTGAGTTTTACTTATTTAACATGGTCATGGAATTCCTAAAGAAGGTATTCATCAACTTCTTGGCAAGCACCATTCTCGATATTTGACCCAAGATTGAGATAATCATTTTTAATGGGTACTGCCATGTAAATTCCAACTTCTTAGTGTGAGTCATTAGGAGGGATAAGTGACTAAACACCATCAAGGATGATGAGCTTTACACCCTTTCATTCACTTATAATGCGGACTTTGTGTTGTCTGTGTGCCATGTTGGTTTGAAAATTATGCCTTTTGGCTTCAACAACCTAAAAAACTCATTAAATTGCTAGAGTTAGTGAACAATAACGTGAATGCTGAAAAGTACAATGAAGTCATCTATCCAACACTGTTGATTTTGGCAAAAGATTTGATGAAAAACCTCCTTCAAAGTAGATACTCAGAGATTGGTTTTAAGCATAAAGGCCAAACAGAAGAATGCAACCTGAAGCGCAAACACTAGGGTAATAGAAATTCTATAACTCACTGTAAAGGAGCTGATTATCTGCCACCCACTCTAGTAACTCTCTTAGAGTGTCAATGGTCAAGTTAGTGAAGGCTATTCAAAATAAAAAGTACATTAAGCAACCACCACCTATGAAGGCCAATAGAGTTCATGACCACTCAAGGTATTACGCTTATCATCATGATCATGGGCATAACACTAAAGAGTGTCATCATCTAAGGAGTCTAGTTGATGAGTTAATCAAGGAGAGAAAGTTCAAGGAGTTCACTAGTAGAAAGGATAAGGAAGTTGTTGAAACTGATAATGAAACCATACCCGCACATATCTTCTATATTGTAGGCATCATGCCCATCAACTTTGGAGGCGATAAAAAATCCTTAAGAAAATCATGTCTAAAAAAGTTGTAGTCCAAAGGCATGAACTTAACCTCCATGCTATGAGCATTGCTTACAACTAAAGTTCCTCTAAGTTTGTTAAAAAATGACAAACTCATCACTGATAATCCATATAATGATGCAATCATTATAAAACCTTAATTATTAATTACCAAGTTGGAAGTATCTTGATTGACATGAGGTGCTTAGTAAAAATCATCTTTAAATCCATCTTTGATAAGTTGGGATTAGCAAATTCCAAGCTCGCACCTTAGAAAAACAAAGAGAGGACAAGAAGCTATTCACAACTATAACTGATTTATTATAGTGGAGGCTCATGCTAATTTTAATATAATTTTTAGCTGACATTTTCTTAACACATTCAAAGTTGTAGCATCGACATATAGCATAATAGTCAAATTCCCTAATAGAGATGCAGAAACAATAGTTAAAACAAATCTCAATCAAACCATGATTGCTATTTGAAAGCTATTTGCGGGTTAAATAAAGAAGATGAAGTATTGTAACTAGATGTTGTGTGAACTAGGATGGATGTCCTCAAGAAGATAGAAGAAGTCTCAACCATTCAAGATGATGGGTGAATCTTTAAGATCAGCTTGGCTTTCTATCTCGAGCATAAGAAGAACCTCACCCAAACTCTCTTGGATACTCTTAATGTATCCACCTAGATTGAGACAGAGATGTCGAGTATTAACATTAACATTATATTTCATCACCATAGTGTCCACAAAGGCGCCCAACACATCAAATAGAAAATGAGAAACACCACTGCCTCACTCACCGAGCCTATCAAAGGGGAAGTCGCTACATTGCTTAAAGTCAACTTCATTACAAAAATCTAGTATCTAGAGTGGGTGTCAAACATGGTAATGGTGCAGAACAATGTGTGTTGACTTCACCAATTAAAACTTAGCACACCAAGAAGATCGGTACCCACTTTTGTGGATAGATGCACTCATTGACTCAGCAGCTAGTTGCTTAATAATGAGTTTCCTCAATGAGTTCTCGGGATATAATCAATTACAAATGCACCCTGCTAACTCAGAAAAAATGGCATTTATTACTCGAAAGGGATTATACTACTATTAACCTCACTTTTAGTGAGGTTGAAATCCATAACTTTTTAGACATAAGATTTGATCTAGACACTAAAGTTTTCTCACCTATAGCTAAGACACTTCTAGTGGCTAGGGGGACACTAATCCAAAGCCTAGAGGACTTACAAGGCTCAACCCTAGAGCTAAACCCTTACTCTGACTAAGTGGAACCCAATGACCTCAACATCAAACCAAACCTCATATATCAAACCCAATTTTTTCCACCAATTGGTGTTCAATTTGGCCAGGTGACCAAGTTGACGCAATGTGACCCTTTGGGCCTAAATGGGATAAACTCAAAATTAATTACACCATTTGGGATTGAACTCACCCAAACCTCTTAAAATACTATTTGGACTTTATTGAGGTTCATTAGGATTCAATTTGGTCAATTGACCACTTAGTCCAATTTACCCAATTGAATCTTATAGAATTAAAATCAAATCTAATTTGATACAAGCTAAATTGAGTCAATCCAAAACTTCACAATCAACCTAATCATGTACTTGGATATTCCTCTTGACCATTTGAAATCTAATTTGGTTAATTAGCTAATTAGACCCAACTTAGCTCAATTTAACCTGAAGGGTCAAATTGAACCAAACTCTAATTCAACTTAAATAAAATTAAAACAATTTTTACAATCACTTCTAAAATGATTATTGATCTTATTCCAATATTTAATTGAAACCAAGTAGGTCAATTTAGCTAGTTGATCCACTTAATCCCATTTGACCCAATTTAGCCTAAAGGGGTAAAATTGAATCGTATCTTGCTTTAACTTAAATTAGATCAAACAATTATTATGACTAATCCCAATATGATTATTAATCATCATCCAACACTTAATTAAAGTCCACTTGAGCTAATTTAACCCATTGACCCAACTTGATACAATTTGACCTAAAGGGTCAAATTGAACTAACTCTTGATCCCATTCAAATTGGATTAAATTGACACCTGCAATTAGTGTCAAATTGACTATTGAATACTTCTCAATAGCTAGTTTGATCAACCTAACCTAATTGATCAACTCAGCATAAATTGGTATAATGGATCAAATTGAACCAAAATCCAATTCTAACAAAATTAAATCAAATAAGAGCCTATAGTCAACTCCAAATGAACTATTGAACATGAATTAACTCTCAATTACATCTAATTTAACCAATTTGACCAAAATAGCAAACTTGACCCATTTGGCCCATATGAACCCATATTAGCCAAATCCAAATTCACTTTAAATTAAATCAAACTAATGGCACCAATATATTCCAAATCATTATTTGAGCACAATCGAATAGCCCCTTGGGCCCATTTGATTAATTGGTCAACTTGACCCAATTGAACCCAAATTGACCTAAATTAGCCAAATGACCTAAACCAAATCAAACTTGGCATAGCTCATCCTCACATGTCCTTAGCCCTTCCTAAGTCAACCCAACCCAAGGTGAGCCCAGTTCAGGCCAATCCAAGTGTTTCAAATATGACAAAATCCTAAAATATGAAGGTCTGGCCAAAGTAGCCAACCACTTTAGCATGGCTTGAGCTCTCCTCAACTGACCTAAACTGACCGAAGGCTAGCTTGTCTCACCATTGGCCAAGGTGAGATCTCTCACCTTAGACAGCTCTTGGATCATTAACCATGTGTTGTCCAGTTCACCACTGCCCACCAACCTCCTCCAGCTAGTGGAGGAGATCTAGCTCATTAGTCTATAGATGATAGTGGCCATACCCACTGTCTGGCCAGCTATCATGGCCTAAACAAAACCAAATGTATAGACCTTCCCATCCCTCCATATTCAAGAAACCCCTTCACAAGCATACAGAGCCAATCCCCAAGTTCCCTAGAACTCCCCATGCACCGCATCCCTAGTGAGACCATCCTATTTTTTAGCTTGAATGTCCCAAAACCCAACCTCACCACAACTCAACCCAAGCTTAACTCTATATTAAACACATTCCACACACTTTGGTAATAAAGAAGAAATAAAAAACCACTCGATTTAAGCACTAAAGATAGGAGTTCGGTCAAACTCTAGTGAACTCATAGTGACCTTTAGTCTCGAGGGTGAACGTCTAGGAGGTAGAGGGAACTTCAACAAAATGGATTCACCTATTCTAAGTGAAGCTACCTTGATGAATTCAACATTAGTTTTGAGCTTTGATGAGATATGGCTTCCAAATCATAGAAATCCTCGTTGGTGCTGGTGTTTTATTTAGTGAATTGGCAATTCTTGTAGATCACACTGTAGGGAACCCTGAATTTTTTTTATTTTGATCTTAATGGGGGTCGATCTGAGCATGAAATGAGCCATGGTTAGCTTAGATCAAGTGGTAGTGTATAAATGATGCTCGTCTCTTGCTAAAGGAGAATGATGAATCACGAGTCATCCATGTCATGTTATTACAATGGACGATCAAGATTATTTGTGTCAAAAGTTATTTGATTTAATCTCTTAAAATTAGGAGCTTAATCTCAACCATTTGATCTTTGATAGAATAGTCCAGAACTAAGCTATGTTTGCTGCCACTAAATTATTAGCCACAAGAGATGGTTTAATTGCCAATCCCATGGCAGCTCATGTAAAGCACAGTTTACTCAACCACTGAATGTGTAATTCATCTAATTAAGGGTTCAAAATGTAAATATATAACTAAAAATTTGAATAATCATAACTAATTATATAAAAATTTATAAAATATAAATAAATTCTTATTAGAAAGATTAGACTAAGGAGAACTAGGAAAAAAATTCTCAACTTTTATTAAGTGAATAGAATTAAGGTTTGAATACTTCATTAATGATGTAATTAACCCTTAATTACTAGTCTAATTGGCTTGAGATTTTTGTTGAATGTTCTATGGGATGACCTCTATCTCCCATAATTATCTCAAGTCAATTGGATAAGTATATTGGGACATTTATATTTTTAAGACTTAATTAGCCATTTTTGGTCATTTATTAAATAAATTTATTTAAAAAAATTATAAAAATTATCATGAATGACCAAATATGTATTAGAGGCCTAATGGTGAAAAGAGAAATTTATTAGGACCTCTGGTTTTATTTACTTTTCAAAATCACCATTAAATGGCTTTAATTAATTAGTAAAAAAATGCATTAATTAACCTAGGACTTCAAAAATTCATAATTAAAATCTTTAAAAATTATAAATGAACCCTCTTCATTCTTAACTAATAGAGAGTTATTTAATAAAATTAAAATTCTCAAATAATTATGGGTATTTTAAGAGCAATTGCCTAATTAAAATTTTCCTTAATTAATTAATTAATTAATCACAACATATTAGCTCAAATGTTTTGAAATTTTTGTTGTTTATGTTTCATATTATTTTGCATATTCAAGAATTTTCTCATAATTTTTGGGCTTATAAATTATGGCTGATAAATTATTAAGGTCTCTTGGATATTAATTGGATTAAATAATTATGATATTTAATTAATTCATAAAAAAATATCATTTCATCTCATAAATCAAATTAATAGCTAGAGGATGTGTGGGGGAAAATTCCATCAATTGATCTCTCTTCGGTAGGTCTAATTAAATATAGTTAATATGTATTAATTAAGAAAATATTGATTAAGCTTAGATGGCATTATTTTCATATGAAGGACCTTAGGATTTGATTGCCTAAGTAAATCACTTCATGATGTCGATTTTATATCGTTTTATCACTTATGAATGTATAGCTAACTTATACTTACGTTTGAAGCTAAATCTCTTAGGTGCATGATATAACTAGCATTTAAAATTAATTGAAGTGAATGAAACCCCTATGTATAATTCATGTGTATAATATACACTCTTCAAAGGGACATAGTTTTGGACACCTAAGGGCACAAGGCAATTGGTCTGCATGAGGTCTTAGATACCTCGTCTCCTAGGTTTAATAAAAGCATGTACTTGAAAAGCGGTGTAGAAAATACATGTAAAAATAAAAAAATATTTTTTTAACCTTATACCATAAAGATTTCAAATTTTATTTTATCATTATTCATGTTTATAATATATATATATATATATATATATATATATATATATATATATATATATATATATATATATATATATATATATATATATATATATATATATATATATATATATATATATATGTTATTTTTAAAAACTAACTTATTAAATGATAAAAAATAAATACAAATTTCTATCAAATAAATTATTACAATAAAAATAAAATATAGAGTTACTTTAAAATAAATTATTAAATTGTTAATTTAGATATATATAATTATTTTAAAACAAATTATTAAAATAATAAAAATAAATACAAACTTATTATAAATTGGATTATTAAAATAATAAAATAAGTACATGATTATTTAACACATAATTTTTTTAGAAATTGAATTTTTTAAATGATAAGATAAAAACATAATTACTTAAAAATAAATTATGAAATTTATGATGAAATAAAAGAATAATTATTCATGGATGGGCTATTAAAGTGATGAATAGAACATATAACTACTTTTGGAATATAATACTAAAGTGTTAGAATAAGTACACTTATTTAAAAATGAAATATCAAGAGTAAAAGAAATTAATGTTTGAAATAAAATGAATAAGCAGAGTAATAAAGAATTGAAGGACATGATTAAGTAAACCACCACTTATTCCTATTAGCCGTAGAGTGTTTTTCAAACAATCATGACTTGATTTAAATTTAATTTGAACTTAGAAATTAATGAAAAAACCTAAACACTTTGTTAAGAAAGAGTCTTTTTCCCTTTTTGGTATTTGTATTTATATTTCTCTTCTTTTTATACCTTTGTAATTTTATTTGGCACATTTCTATAATAAAATTTAATTTTTTGCAATAATAAATGTACTAGTTGGCTAGCTCCTGAACTTAATTATAATTTAGATATTTCATATAAGTTATAAATTTGATTAAATAAAATTTCTAACTTGAAGAAAATTAGACTGAAAAGTCAATCCCTCAATGCTAAACGGTTAACACTTTGATGCTAAAAAGTTAGCACCTTGGCGTTGTGATATTAGCGCCTTGGCGCTAGCCTTGACGTTGGGGATCCAATGCCTCTATGCTAGATGGTGGGACAAAGGCTTAAAATTAGAGAAGGTAGTGCCTAAGTGCTAGAAAAGTAGCACTGCAGTGCTTTCAGAATAATGCCTCACTACTATAGGTTTTCACTTTGGCTTCATGACCCAAGAAGGCGGCGCTGGGACTTGACATTTTGTATTCTACAACTCGAGAAGGCGGCGCTATGGCACTAAGATTTGGCACCATGGTGCTGATCATAACACTTTGACTCTATATAACAGTACTGCAATACTGTGAAATGTAGCGCCAAGGTTCAAAATCCTAAGAGCTCAACTCCACGATGCTGGGTATCAGCGCTAAACACTACGAGTCAAAAAACTCTATTGTAAGGCCAATTTTCTATGTGATTTTGATGATTTTAAGAAATATTGGCAACATAACGACTTAGCAATGCTTGATTTTGAAATATTTTAGTGCAAAAATGCACTTTTCTCCTTTGTTCTAGATCAAAGATCGATCGAGGAAGGTTCTTTCATCTCACTTCAAAACCAAATTTGATGGCTGAGGTATTGAACCTTTAAATTTGTCTTTTAGTGAAATAAAACCCAATTTAATCTTGATTTTGACAGTAATTTATCTTGGTAATGCCTAAAATTTTGATTTTAATGCAATTGTGCTCCTTCTCCCTTACTTTGAATCTAAGATCGATGGAGGAAAGATCTTCATTTCACACAAGATTTCCCTCTAGAGCGAGGAATTGTATATGAAAAAGTATTTCATCTAGAGTTTTACTTAAAATCTTGCCTTACACAAGAAAAATAGTGTACAGTGTAAAGAAACTTACAATAGAGTCCATAGTAGAGAGAGGGAAGAGAGTGTGGCTAGAAAGGGAAAAAGAAGAAGAAGAAGGAAGAGGGTCAACCCTTCCCTTCTTATAAGAGTCAGTTCTCAACCACTCCCACTCTCCTATCAACCGTTCCTTCAATCCCCTTGGACAATTATTGCTGAGAGGGATGGCTGTTGGTGGGGGTGATTAGTGTTTTCTAGAATTTTTAAACTTAAGGGCAGTGGAGCCAATGCTTACGTGATGGGCCTAGTCTGCTATCAACTGCTCTAACTCTCTAAATGGCTCCCACTCTCCTCTTCGGCCGTTATCGCTGAGGGGGATTACTATTGGTAAGAGTGGTTTGTGTTTTTTGAACTCTTTAAACTTAGGGGCAGCGGAGCCAGTGCCTAGGCATCGAGTTTGCGGTGCCACGGTGTTGGAGTCAAGATGTTCATTTATTATTTATTATTTATTATTTATTATAATATTTTGGTTGCAAATAAATTTCCCTTTAATGAATGTGTCATGTCAATTAAATATGATGCATTCATTGCTTTCTCCTTTATTTATTTGTGATTATATTTAGAAACGTAAAAAGGGAGAAAGAGTATAATATTCAAAAAGCCAATAATCATAATATTCATGTTTCATGTAACAACAAGTGATAGTTGCTAAAAAATTTTTTGTAATTAATTTGAATTTCTCTAATATAGATAGAAGAAATAAGAGCTCAATAAGCCATAGTATCCTGTCTCTCTCGTGTATTGCGAAGATATTGGAAGGCTGCTTTTTGGTCATGGACTAATGTAGAGAGAACTGTCCACATGAGCATCCATATATGAGCAATCTTCTTCTATAACTGTGACAACTTGTCTCACCATAGACCATCTCTCCAATAAATATTGCCTTCTCTACTGCAACTCTATTAATTCAGTAGATATATTGAGAAGCTTGATTTATACTTTGGAGAGTTCTCTCTAGTATGATCTTAAGGCTTTGAGGCAGTGCTTAAATTTTGATGAACTAGAGAGGGTTAATGTAAAGTTGTATTGAGCGAATTCTTTTCCTTAATGAGGGTGTTTGTTAGGAACTCTTGGTAAGTAGTACATAGCAAGAATAGTCCAAACTCAACATTTCAGCATGGGGACTCCCAAAGTTGTAGCTCTGCTATTTCAAGGCCCAAAATAACATCACAATTTAGCAAAGAGTTCACCTGTACACAAAAGCTAGAAATCTCAGGCAAAACTTCTAAGTCAACACTCAGAAGTAGGTGACATAATGTTGTCACTATATAATATAAGCTCTTTGAAGAACCATAATGTGACGCTGTTGAAGGTCTAGAGTGTATCTTGGAGACTAAGCATGAAAGTTCTAAACTAGATAAGCACTTCTGAGCTATATCCTTCATATTAGAAGTAGGGTCACTATATGCACAGAAGTCAAGCACTACTGAGGAATCATCTTAGGTGGAACCCACTATCACCCAAGTCGAGCTTGATAAGAATGATTCATCACTAGTTTTTAAAACACCAGCTTTCTCTATACATAGATCATCATCGATTTTCATATGATTATTACTAATAGGCTCAACAAAATTAGAGACTTGGGAAGTCCTACTAGCATCTGTCAATAATACTAGAGTGACATTACTCTCTACCCGCTCTGTTGATTATTCAACCTCTATTGGTGGAGGTGGAGCATGAACAAGATCGATGTTCTTGGTACTTTTATATCATAGTCAGTTAGAAGAGGAGGTATCCCTTTCAGTCTTTGTATGAATAAGTGAAGGTTCTCGATGACACATTCTACCACTATCTCATAATATGTGCTACGTGTCAAAGGGAATGCAAGTGTCATGTTGATCAGGATTTCCTAAGTCTATGACTGTATATGCTAAATCCTCTAAGAAGGAAGAGAAAGTGCCATAAGTGGCTAACTCCTGTGGAGCAACATAAAAATAAGAACCAGTCCCCAGGAAAAGCAAAAAAGCCCAAGCCATAGAAGCTGCATATAAATGAATAGACAGTGATAACATCCCTAGAGAATGAGTATCTATAATATCAAGTATCTATGGTAGTCCGTATAAAGGTGTAGCCTGAGTAAAACCATACTATCTAGCTACTTTGTTGGGATTATATCCTTCCAAAATTATAGCTTCATGATAGTGATAGTAAAGCCAAGCATATATTAGTTCAATGAGATATTCTACAATGCATTTATAGCATGGCTTTGATAATAGTAATGGTGTACCTACATCAATAATATAATCCATGAACTTTTGTCCCAAGCTCTGATCAGGTAAGCTATAGAAAAATAATTTATAAATGATCTAAAAGTGATTCATTATGCGTGTTAGCATAAATATGAATGTTCAGATTTGATCTCTATCTAAAGCAACTATTGCTTTGCTCAGCTACATAATCAATGAAAAATGATGCTATCTGAAGTAAAAAGGTGTCGCAGGATAATTGAATGCTCCAGAAATATGTGCTTGAATCCATCCATGTATGCAATACCAAGAAGCCTCCACATCATAGTGACATGAGTCGGACATGACGCTCACTCTACTCAATTCATGATACATGTAAGCTAATGCTACAGGTGCTATTGTGATCCTCTCACCATGAGCAAGCAAACTAGCCATCAGAAGAGTAGAATGGTAAAAGAGTCTAGTGTGACCTAAGAATACAAAGTAGCATAGCCATGTAGGAATGAAGGCCACTATGGATAGCTCCTCTTTAATGCCTCATGCTAAAACATGTCGAGAATTAGCTCTCCCTTCAAGCTCAAATTTAGTGCTGAAGAACTCTTTGGATGAATGAAAGCTAATGTCAAATGGATCATCCAATCATGTAGAGTGAGGCAAGCATACTATTGTATGGAAGAAACTTTCAGACATATATCAAGAGTAGTAGTACTAGGTAATCTATGGCCTGCTCTCCACTCTTTGAATAACATTTGGTATTGAGTTAGAGCATGATAAAGGTTGAAAGAATATACATGACCTCCTCTCCTCTACTGAAAAAATGATTAATGCTGAAAGAGCTCATGATCTAGAAGGATGCACTCCTTATATGGAATGCCTAAAACTGGGAGAACTACTATATCATGTATATCTACCAAAGATATCATCATCTCGTGCAGACTAATCCAAGAAGTATTGGTGGTCCTATCTAATTTTCTACTATGCCATGGTTCCAGGTGAAAGAAAGATGGTTATAATTAAAGAGTGATGCATAGATTACATGATATATGCCAGCTCTCCTAAGAATATCACCATTCATGTATAAATGATGGTGCCCTATATATGTAGTCACTAATAGCTAACAGAGGTGTGTTAAACACTGATTTGGGTCTCAATCCTTTACCTAATGGTGTAGTATACGGTAGCCTAAAAGTATGATTATACCTACAGAAGAAGCGCTATTTGTAACTGGTTGAAGTAGATCTTGATCCCCAAAGCTAAGGTGATCTGTGACTCGCTCTAGAGGATAAAAGCATTCTTCTCGATCTCAAAAGTTGATAATGTTTTATTATTTTGGTTGATCAATTTAGAGTCAATTTTGACTTTTGTGTTTATAAGGTATAACATCTTTAATAGTTATGCATAATATCTTTTGAAATATTATCCATTTATAGGGGGAATAGGCCTTATGCATTTTGCATCAATAAGTTGATAAGCTCCCCCTTCATATACTTTTTTTGATAATGTAAGGTCCTTCCTAATTTGGGCCAAATTTTCCATAAATCTGGTGATGAGAAATGATAGGCCTTCTTTGAACGAATAGCAGTTCACCTATTTTAAAGATTCTTGGGTAAACCATATGATCATGAGCTCGATTCAACTTTGCTCTATATATTTCTAGATTTTGTTGGGGTTGTAGTCAAACTTTATCTACAACTTCAAGCTCTTTGAGTCATATTCAAATATTTTCTTCCATTATAATTCTATTTTGGACTGAAATATGGAGTTAATGTAATTTTACTTCAAGAGAGAGCATGGCTTTTACCCTGAAGGCCAATAAGGATGGTGTTTCCTCTGTAGCCATTCTATTTATTGTGTGATATGCCCATAAGGACTCTATTAACTTATTTTGTGATTCTATTTATTTTTAGAGAAATTTTTTTTTGAGGGGTTTGACCAAAATTTTGTTGAATGCCTCTATGAGACCATTGGCTCTTGGATTATATATTGAAGAATATCATCAATCTATCTTATATTTTTCAATGAAGAAATAGATTTTGACATTCTTGAAGGTAGTATACTTATTAGATATAATTCATTGAGGTACTTCAAAATGGTAGACGATATAGTCTCAAAAAAATTATATTACAGTGTATGCTTTAAATTCTCTTAAGGGAATTACTTCTGTCCATTTTGAGAAGTAATCAGTGGCAGCCAAAATGAAATGATGTTCACTATATGATGGAGGGTCTATGAGACCAATTATATTAGTTCCCCAACTCTGAAATGGCCATGATGCCACTGTAGGATGTAATGTATTAGGAGGTCAATGTAAAGTGTCTATGTGTATTAGAAACTGATGACATCTTTTAGTATGTTTAATATAGTCTTAAACCATGCTAGACCAGTAATATTCTATTTATTTGATTTTAATTTTTATCTTTAGACCAGAATGGTGTGCACCACACAACCCTTCATGAATGTCAACCATTACCATTTTGGCTTCATGTGGTCTTAGGCATCAAAACCACATTTTATCAAATGAGTGACAATATAACGTGTCGTTCATAAGAGCATATCGTAATGTTCTTTATGAAATTTGATGAGTCTTTAATTTAGCTTTCAATAACTTACCTCCCTTAAAGATAAGTGATGAATAGCTCCCGCCAATCATCTTTCTTATTTATTTCTAAAATAACTTGATTTTCTTTAGCTTTAAAAGCTTGAAGAAGGATTGGTGCTAATGCTAGCCTACATTGGATTGTTAATGTAATTTGGCCTCATTAAGAGTCTATCATTTCTATAGCTTATTTAGATAATGCATCAGCCTTGCTGTTTTCCTAATGCAACACTATCATACTTATTACTTTATGGATTTATTTTAGGAGCTCTGCTATGCATTTATGATAAAGAACTAATTCAGGGTTATTTATATTGAAAGTCCCCATTATTTGTTAGAATATAATTTAAGAATCTCCATAAATATGATGCTTTTTAATTTTTATATTAACTACTAGTTTTAATCTCATTATTAATGCTCCATATTTAGCTTTATTATTGGTTCGAGGTTGAGCCAGGCTATATGAATACCACAGTATGCCATTGTGAGGTCTTATAAATATTAAACGAATTTGGACATATACTACAGGTAATCTCGATGATTTAGCTGATTTTATTGACAAAGCTCCATCGAAGTAAAGCTCTCATTCTAATGATTATTGAACTTCTTCTACTTTAAAGTTTTGCTCATCAGACAATTCATCATTGAGTGGAGAATCTATTGGTAAAAGATGGGTAGCTAGAAAGTTCGCCAAAGCTTGCCTTTTTATCACCTTTTGTGGGGCATATGTTCTGTCAAATTGGAGTAATAAGATTGCCCATTTTGCTAAGAGACCTATTAGAGTAGGCCTAATCATCAAGAATTTAAGAGGATTGACTTTGGATATCAAAGTTATCTTATGTGATATCATGTAGTGACACAATTTTTGAGTAGCAAATATTAATGCTGAACAATACTTCTCAATAAGAGAGTATCTTGTTTAAGCTCCTACTAAACATTGATTTATATAGTAGAGGGTGTTTTCCTTCCTCTCTTCATTATTTTGAGCTAACAGAGTTCCAACCGATTCTTTTAGGGCTATTGTATATAATATCAATAGTTTTCTTGTTATTGGTGCTGCAAAAATTAGGGGCTATAATAGATTTTATTTTAGATTATTGAATGCTTCTTGACAAATGTCATCCTATATGAAAGGTGCATTCCATTAATCAAGCAAAAGGTTGACATCTCCTTGAGAGATTAGAAATGAACCTCCTCATAAGCTAACTTGTCTTGTAGTGAATGTAGTTACTTCAATGTCTTAGGAGATGGCATCTCTGTTATTACTTTGATTTTAGATGATCAATTACAATTTTTTTATGATGCATAATAAACCCTAGAAAATTCTTAGAAGTGATGCAAAAAGCACATTTTAAGGGATTCATCTTTAAGTTGAAACTTCATATTCTATTGATTACAACCCTTAAATTGCTTATGTACTCATCTTGGGCTATGCTTTTGACAACCAAATCATCAATGTAGAATTCTATATACTTATGTATCAGATCATGCAAGATGTGGGTCATTGCCCTTTGGTATGAAGCACTGGCATTTTTAGAGAAAATGACATCACTTTATAGCAATAAATTCCAATCGGTGTATGGAAGGGTGTATCTTTTTAATCCTTTGGAGCAATTTTAATTTGCTTGTAGCCTAATGAACCATCTATGAAGGAGAACATATCATAGTTTGATATATTGCCTACCATGAGTTTTGCTTTTGGTAAAGGGAAGTCATCTTTTGGGCATGCTTTTAAGTCCCTGAAGTTGATGCAAACATGATTTTGCCCAATTTTGTTCTATATTGGGATATTATTGGTGATCTAGTTAGCATATTTTTTTTTCTCAGATGAATCCAACTTCAATAAGATTTTTAGTTTTAGTGATTACTTGTTCATCAATTTTGAATCACATTTGCCTTGATGCTTGCTTTATACTTAATACATTATGTTTAATGACAAGTTTATGTACAATCACAGCAAGTGATAAGCCCATCATTTCACTATAATTTCATGCAAAATAGTCTTTGTATTTGTAGAGTAATACTTTTAATTCCTTTAATTTTTCTGATGTGAGGTTGGAACTAATAAATGTGGCCTAGGTTTTTCTTTAGTGCCCAGGTTAATTTCTCAAAGTTCATCAACAACAGCTTCATATCCTTCTTCAAATTATTTTAGGGCCTCATTGAGGTCAATTATTAAATAATATTCAACTGTAATCTCATTTTCATACAAAATAGCCTTTTGTTCATTTGTAGCTTTAGAAGAGACTTATTCTTTTTCAAATATAGCATAGAGTAATATATCCTAATCCCCATGTGGTGAATTTTCAATGTCCTTGTGGTGTTTATTTTTGACTGTGGGGTGGACACCACGCAGATCGTAGGAAGTACTTATTGAAGTGATCGGGTATAAAATTTAGGTATGATGTACTATCTAAAAAGATAGAAAATGGACCTAATCACCTAATAAGCACTCGTAAAGAATGATGAGTCTTCACATATACTAGAGATCTTTTCCCTGCATTACATGGAAAAATAAAATAGGGTTTATTTTAAAATGGATTCTTAAGTTCCCTATGGAGGCTAGTCTCCATAGTTAATTTCATCTTAAGAAATGAAATTTATTAAGATCACTCTCGATTAAAGTAGATAATTATTATCTCTAAAGATTTCAAAGTTAAGACTATCAAAGGATTGGTTATTTGGAAAATCAAGTGGGATAGTTCACGTGGAAAGACATATTTTGCAAGCCAAAAAAAATAAGTAGGGAGTGCTCATGATACTAGGAAGCCTAGTAAGCAACTCCAATCTATCCTATGGTGAGGCTTTATGTATTTGAAAGTGAAGAGGATTTTATTTCATTTGAGTTGAATTTTTATTAGATTGCTAGGGCTTATAATCCATCAACATAAGATCGTGGAAATGCCTAAGATGTGAGGATTTATGCTTGCAACCCAAGGGAAACAATAACCTCAGATCTTAAATTTAGAGAGCTTTAACACAAGCTAAAGTATGACCTAAATCTAAGCGAAAGGGTACGTAATGATTCACTTCCATAAGAGAGAGATTAAACCGTCCGACTCTTCTGGACTTACAACCACCTGGAGTGGTTGCCAGCTAAGCCAGCTAACACCTGCTATGCTTTAAATCCATGTAGACCAGTCTTATGACATTACAAGATGGTTAGGCTTATTATTTAATTGGAAAGAAACCAAAGTTCTAAACCCACTCTCTAAGAAACTAGAGCATGAGTGGTATGAGCATATTGCTTAGTCTAAAAATGCAAATCCTTACATATTTTATTTCATTTTGACACAATATTTTATACAAAGGCTTCATGATTATTTATGCTTAAATACATGATGAAATTTGATTATTGGCCAAATAAAAAAATAAAGAGGGTGAAGCTCCATCATAAGGGGTTGCTCTCATAGGTTAAGAGGTCCCTAAAGTGCAAGAATGAGGCCCTCATTTTTAGCAAGAGTGATAAAGATGCATGTATGATGTGAGACATACAACATACAGCTAAGGGGTTGCTAAATCTTTTAATTATTTTATTTAATACCTAGGCTTTATGATGATGTTATGAGTTAATTAAAATTAAATTATGAGTGATTAGTTGGGGTAGAAAACTTAATTTTTTATCCTAAGAGCCTACTGCATCCATGCCACACATTAAAGCATCAAACACTAAGAAATTATAAAAAAGAGGCAATCTATTGCACAATCTAAACAAGTCAACAATCAATTTTATTGACTACCACAAAAGAATAAGAGGCCAGTACGGCCGAGTACCATTGTACACCCTACAAAAGAGAAAATTGGGTAGCCGAGCTCTACCTTTATACAACCCGAAACATGAAAGAATAATTATAATAGAAATGAATACACACTATAGTGGTCTTCTTTCTTCACCTCTTCATGTCATTCTTCCTTCTTTCTTTTGATTTGATTTGCTCCAAAGGCATCACAGGGCACCCTTTGACTAAGCCTTATAGTCACTGCTCATCCTAATGTCCCATAACACTAATCCTAATTCCTATTACAAAATTACATTTATATAAGAAAAGTAAATCTAACTACAACTGAAAATAGAAGTTAGCTAAACATACATACAATCCCAAGCAGTTATATTTATAATTTGGACTTGGCACCCTACACATGGGTAACCAAGCTCACCTGCCCTAATTTAGATTATGCTTAGGGGTATAAGAAACTTGCATGCAAAGCATTTATACTTATCTTTAAGCAACTCCTTTAAGCATAATCCCCTATAGAAAATAAGATTAAGCTAATAATGACCTAACATCCAATCTATGAGTCATACACCTTAACATCCAGTCTAGAATATTGGATCACAAAATAAAACATACATCACACATACACCGTCCTAACTTAGGACTTGAAGTGGTGGCTTAATTATAATGTTTGTGTTAAGGCTGGATGTGATATGTCTTAACTCAACATTAGAGTTGTAACTTGTCTAAATACTGAAAATGTTTAAGTTAACATGATGGTTGGTTTCATTTCAAGTTGTTTATATGGTTTGCAAGTTTTAATTTATATTTTATTTAGTTTCATTTGATTTACACTTAACATCTAGGATTACCCCTTTAATCCCTACCTTAAGCCAAGTTCTAAAGCATATTATTGTGATTTAGTTCTATTTAATGAATGGCTTATTAAATATTTTATAATCTTAAGTTTAGGTTAACTCTGAACAATCCTATCCAATATGAAAGGCATTTTAAGATTAATATAGTTGGATTACTACCACATGGAACATGTTAAGTCATTCCG
Source organism: Cymbidium sinense (assembly GCA_021442155.1). Taxonomy (NCBI): domain Eukaryota; kingdom Viridiplantae; phylum Streptophyta; class Magnoliopsida; order Asparagales; family Orchidaceae; genus Cymbidium; species Cymbidium sinense. The sequence goes on along the minus strand of CM038220.1, from coordinate 152,037,257 downwards.
TTCCATTACTTATAACATACATATGATTCAATCCTTTGTGTATCTATACATGCAGTATATTTTAGCACACTTAAATGATGATGGATGCATGTGTTTGGAAAATTTATTTTACTTGATTAAACTACTTATACATGTAAATTAAAGCTCTATCCAAATTCTAATATAAATATACATAAGAAAAAAATTAAACGATTATGTGCCATTGTTAAACCATAGAAGTGAGGGAATCAAATGACCTCCTTGGGGCTACTTAAAGTCTCATATTCTTGGGATGTCCAAACTATATACACATTATTTTTAAGTCCATGTAAATCTATATATAATTCATAAGATAGAGAACACTAATTTACATGTAATGTATTTTAATGGCTTAAATGATCATGGATGCATGTATGTTTAGTAGAAAAGGGGATTTTCATTCATTAATCGAATACAAATACATATGTATAAAAGTTTTAAGCAAGCACGTGCCATTATTAAACCAAAGAAACAAGATAATCAAACAACCTCCTTGGGGCTACTTAAAGCCTTGTATTCCTGGGATGTCCAGACTATATACTTGCTATTCATAAATACATATGAATGTACATATAATTGTAAGAATGAAAATCATGCAAGACACATATTTTGTTTAATTGAATGACTTATATATGTGAATTAAAGCTTTATCCAAATTCTAATACCAAAATATATAGGAATGAAATTAAATGGGTACGTGTCATTGTTAAACCACATAAGTGAGGTAATCAAAATGACCTCCTTGGGGCTACTTAAAGCCTCATTTTCTAGGGATGTCCAGACTATATACCCATTACTTTTCAAACTTATGTGAATCTATATATGACTAAAGGAAAGAGAGCTTCACTTCACATACTTAAGTTATAAGTACATGCAAGTCCCGTGTATATTCATAACTATCATCAGTACACATATTATTATCAATTTATAAACTTTGAGATATAGATTTGAATTTATTAGTGATAATAGCCACACATGTAATTAAGTTAAATCAACACATGCAAGCTTACATAAATAAATTTCTATTTAATTGATTTGAATTTGAAAAGATGAATGCAAAAAAATCGCATGACATACAATATTTAAAGTAATTGGGAAGGAATAATCAAACATAAACATGTGATTCATTAACTAAATTAATTCCTAAGGACAATCATGTTAAACAAAATTATTTAAGGAAAACCAAAGCTTCTTATTAATTTGGTTTTGTATTTGAGTTGATTTAGAGAGGAGACAAATTATTTGTTATTTTAACCCCATTCCCATATTGGTAATCTCAATTAGTCCAAGGAAAGATAATTAAATGAATTTTATGAATTGATTGAGTTAAATCATTTGATTACCCTTTCTTATACTTTTTTAATTTAACTAATCATTTAATTATGAGCCAAAAATGATATAAACATGCGAGGAAATAAAATTGCAATGCTCCTAAGGACCTAATGCAATTGGCTCACAATTAAAGAATAATTAAGTTAAAGAATCTAGTTAGGTAGTTTTATGATTTTCCCACACTTATGGGCTAATCATAATTCTTTATGTTGTTAAACATATAAAGAGGAACCCTTAATTCCATTATTAATTATCTGATGTGATTAATATCTCAATTTGATTTAATTTAGTCACTTAATTAATTTTTATATTAATTAACTCTTATAAAGTGAAATGGATTTAGGAAAGAGATTAGGAAAGAGATCCTAATCCTACTCCCTCATCCATTCACTATTAAATAGTGATTAGTAAGCTTAAGTAATTAGTTTTTATTATTAAAATCATTAATTTAATTAAAGAGGTAATTAAGGTTTGAAACATCAATTTTTCTAATTACCTAGGCAATAAATTCCAAGAAAATCATGGGAGGCAGAGGTCATCCCATTGAATGAACTCACAAAGTTTGATATCTATTGCCCAAGTAAATAGGGCTTAATGAAGCTAATTAAATGGAAATTGAAACCCTAATTAAGCATTAATTACTATTTAAAATTAAATGGAAAAATTTGTAATTAGTTCTCTTCTATTTTACCTTTAAAATGAGTATTTATTTATATATTTTTTGATTTTTCTATAATTAGTTATGATTTTTCAAGGTTTCAGTGATTAAATGGATAATTAAGCCTAATCCCATCAGCGCCACATAAATCGTTAACATGACACACTTTTCATGTGGCATCGCAAGATTGGTTATTTAAAATTGTCCGGTCGACATGGCGATGGTGGACGACTTTATCTAACAACCGATCTTAGATCGATAAAGAGATTCCCACGCTTCTTAAAGATTAAATCAGATTAAATCTAATTGAGAGATGATGACTGTCCACTCCAACCACGCAGAATAGATGATAGATGATCTATCATCTCTCACACGATGAAAGACGGACACCGTCCACCTTCCTTCATCCAATTTGAGCTCACCGAAGCTTGGATTGGCTCGGGATTGATCCCACACCTTCAGGGAAGTGATCTATAAGAATCCTATGGTTGGATTTGCATGGCATTCACATTTCCTTCAAAAAGGCCTAAAAATATGAGAAATATCTATTTAATGGAATAATACCTTGTCGGAGCTCAAGACCGGTGGCAAACCGACTGAGGTAGCTTCGCCTTGATGAGGCAAAGCCCTATTGAGAAGTTGGTACGATACCTCCCTGTTGATTGCTCTACGGACCGAGCGCTGCCAGATTCCTAGCCAGAGTTTGTCTAAGAGGTACTTTCGATGCTCAAAATGCTCGGGGAAGATTTTTTTCACTTCCGAGCTTGGTGAACGTGTGGGAAGAGTTAATTGAAGTGGGGTTGAGTTTGGGTGGAGATGGCCAGAGCTAAGCCTTAGTTTAGCTTGGTTCCATCATTTTTAGTGAGGGGAAGGCCTTGGAAGTTAGAGAATGCTCTAGGGAGTTCACCTTTAGTAGTTAGGGCTCTGAGAATGCTTGGTGCCTTGGTTTAAATTGAAATGGGGGGGGGGGGTGGGGGTGGAGGAAATCCCCTCCTCCTTTAGATCAGATGACCTTGATGGATTTGGCCTCTAGTGGCTGTCCCGCCGCTGCAGGAGGTCGTGGGTGGTAGGAGGTGGCTAAGTTGGCTCAGTTTGGTTTGGTGAAGGAGGGAAGGTGTCTGCCATGGGAGGAGAGTGGGTGTCCTTGGGTTACCATGTGTACCAATAGCTTTGGAGAGGTGAACTCACCTCCACTTGGCTTATGGCTGACCTAATCACCTTTGAGTCAAGTGAGCCAGTGTCCCTCTTGCCTAGGTGGAGGCTAAAGGGAAACCATGTGGAGGGGAAGTGGTTTTGACCATTCAAATGGGGTATTTATCCCATTTGGCAAGCTTTGCCCATTGGGTTTTTGGTCAATTTAGGTCAATTATGAGTTAGGTTGGATTTGGCCTGACCCAAGGTGACCTAAGGAGGGAGCATGGCAAGTTTCATTGGATTTGGACTTGGTTTGATTGAGTTTGGTTCAATTTAACCTACTTAGGTCAAATTGGGCTAGGTTGGGTCAAGTTGACTAATTGGTCAAATTGGATCAAACCAAGGCTTGAGTCAAGTTCAAATAAGTATTTGGAATATTTTGGTGTAATTGGTTTTGTTAAAGTTAGCTTAGATTTGAATTTGACCCATTCGAGTTCATATGGGTCAAATAGGTCAAGTTGACCAATTTGACCAAATTGGCTAAAATGGCTTGGGTTAGGCATTGGTTCATGTTCAATTGGTCAATTGAAGATGATTGTAGGCTTTGGTTTGAATCAATTTATATTCATGAATGATTTAGGTCAATTTGGGCTAAGTAGGTCAAATTGGTTCAATTGGCCAAATTGGGTTCAGTTGGGGATTTGATCATGTTCAATAATCAATTTGGTATAAACTTGAGCCATTGGTTACAATCAATTTGGGTTGGATTTTGATTTGACCCAATTTGGACCTTTAGATCAAATTGTGTCAACTTGGGTCAAGAGGGCCAATTGGGTTTAGTTTGGCTCAATTAATGGTCAAGTTATATTTAAGGATTAATCTTAGATTGATGTGAATCTTTGGTTTCAGTTAATTTGGCTTATGATGAAATTTGGTTCATTTGGGTCATGTAAGTTTGGTCAAATGGCTAGGTTGACTTGGTTTGACCCAATTGATTGGAATTGATCAATCAAGGATGGTCAATAATCATCATGAGAGGTTTTTGATGATTGGTTCAATCTAATTTAGGTTGGATTGAGATTTGATTCAAATGGGTTCTTTAGGTCACTTTGGGTCAAGTGAGCATAAATATGTTAATTGGCTTGATTAAGTTGAATTGATTGCAGTTAGGCCATCCAAGATGATCAACAATCATCATGGAGACGATTTGAAGGGTTGGTTCAACCTAATTTGGGTTGGATTAGGGTTTGGTTCAATTTGATCAAATTGGTTAGTTTGGGTCAAGGTGACCAATTGGGTCAATTGGATCAATTTTGGGTTGAATTGAGTTTAGTTGAGTTTGAATATTAATTTGGAATTTGTTTATAGCTTTGGTTGCAATTGATTTGGATTCAAATGGGTTTTGGCTCATCTAGGTATTTTGGGTCAAATGAGTTAACTTGGTTTTATTTGAATTATTTTGGTTAATTGTGATTATAGATTTTGGTTTGGAATGAAAAATTGAATGATTGAATTGATTTATGAAAAAATCAATTAAGCTTGGTTTGGCTTGAAGGAAATTTGGCTAAGTCCATAGGATTATATCATAGGGCTTAGGATGAGTTTGATTTGGTTAGATTGGTTTTGATTGTAGATTTTGATATGGTTTGGAATGATGATTGAAGGATTGACTTGATTTATGAGAAAAATCAATTAAGCTTGGTTTGGATTGAAGGAAATTTGACTAAGTCCATAGGATTAAATCAGAGGGCTTATGATGGGTTTGATTTGGTTTGATTTTGGTTTGATTAGTTTTGATTGTAGTTTGGATATGGTTTGGAATGATGATTGAAGGATTGAATTGATTTATGATAAAATCAATTAAGCTTGGTTTGAATTGAAGGAAATTTGGCTAAGTCCATAGGATTAAATCATAGGGCTTAAGATGGGTTTGATTTGGTTTTATTTTGGTTTGATTATTTTTTATTGTAGATTTGGATATGGTTTGGAATGATGATTGAAGGATTAAATTGATTTATGAGAAAATCAATTATGCTTGGTTTGGATTGAAGGAAATTTGGCTAAGTACATGGGATTAAATCATAGGGCTTATGATGGGTTTGATATGGTTTGATTTTGGTTTGGAGATTTTATTAGAATTGGGAATGTGCACATAAGATTGGATTTTTTCTAAGGAAGTAGTCATGGATTTGACGAAGCTATAGGATGGATAGGTCACCCTAGGTCCTAAGGCATAGCCTAATCCTATGGCTAATCCTCCTAAGACTTTAGGCTCAAGTTAAGTGATCACTTAGCCAATAGAAGTGTCCTATAATTAAGGAGCTCTTAGTGTCTAGAATACCCCTAAATCTACGATGGGAAGATAGAATCCTCACTCCAAAAGTGAGGTCAACAAGCCTATGAAATTTTGGGTATTATCCCCTTACTAAAGCCTCTTAAATAATCGAGCTTGAATATCGAATAATATAGGTTAAATGTTGTCTTTAACTAGCTTCTTTAAAGGCGGTGAGAAGTATTGAGGAATTATTATTGAAATATCTTATTCGTCAAAATCATTCTCTTCAAACAACATTTGTGTGGGATTTGTGGTTTGCTCTTCTATCTCAGTAGAAAAGGATCTCACGTTCATTATAGCCTCTTCTAAGAGGAATATATAAAGTTTTTTATTAATCTATTTTTTCTTGAAGTTGTTAAAGCTTTTATATGTGCCCTCAGTCCTATGGTTTTTTTAATAGCCTTACTAAAAAATTGAGATTCGAGTACCCGTAATAGAGAAACATGAGTTTTCTCTAATTATTTTGTTATATTACTAGTACTAGATTATTCTTTCCTTTGGGTGATTGAGGCTTTCTTAGGTTGATAAAGTAACAATTCTTCTTCATTATCCTCTACCAATGTGGCAATTACTTTAGGTTGTTTTGATTCATTAGTACTTTTGCTTTTAAATCATCCCCTTTCATCATAATCTTAATAGGTGGAGCCTCCTGTTTTTGAGCATTTACTTCTCCAACTTTCTTAATAATAAAGTACTTTGCATCATCATAGTTCTTAATCTCATATATCAAGAATGGATTCATGTAATTGTCAATTTGACACTCCTCACCATTTTGAATGTATTTCATATATTGATATAGAGTTGAAGGCACTATGCCATGTTCATGAATTCACGGCTTACCAAGGAGTGCTTTGCATGAAACATTGGCTTCAATCACATGGAAATTAGCTTCTATTTATAGTTTCCCAAAGTGTATAGATAGAATAAGAGACCCTAAGGTTTATTGTCCTTGTTCATTGAATCTTTGTAGGAATACTGTACTTTTATCTAGATAATAAGTATCTAAAGTTGATGTTTGGAGCATTTTAGCCATTAAAATATTGGCTAAAGTACCTTGATTGATCAATATTCTTTCTATATGGGTTGAATTGCTTCCAGCTCTGATATAATGGGGTCAATTATGTTTGATCATTCCTAATAATAGGTCATCATTGCTAAATGATGATTGTTGAGTTTTAAGAAGTTAAGTCCACTTTCATCCTCTCTTCAATAAAGAAAGCTTCATTTTATTTTAAATTTTACAAGGCTCTAATTAATGTCTCATGTATATCTTTGGATAACATGAGAGCATCGTAGATACTTAATAAAGCCAATAGTTTGCATAAATGGGCCAGAACATTATAGTTCTCTCCCATTTTGGTGGTCTTTTGAGGTTTAGCTGGTGGTGGGGCCAAGGCATCTTCGCTAATTTGAATTTCTTTGCCTTCATCCCTAGATTTCCTTTTATGGTGGTGAAGACATTCACTTTTCACATATTAATTAGATTTGAGTTACTTCTTCTGTAAAATATTCTTTATCAGAGGAAGTTTTTGAACTCTGAGCTTCTTTGAAATTTTTAAAACTCTCAGAACTACTATCTAGTTTGGGACAAAACTTTTTTGAGCCTGATTTAACTTTCCTTTTGATAGGCTTTTGTTTGGGAAAGCATAGCTTTTCTTCATAGTCAGTTGGTGTTACAATTACATAGCATGCCTCTCTTTGGGTTTAAAAATTAGAATTTTCACATATGCTTATAACTCTACACATTTTTTTCAAACCTCTTCTCCAAGATTTTTTTGTGTCAAGTTGTAAGTGGAGCATGTATTCCTCCAACTTAATTGGTTTTCTTGGCAGTTTCTCAAATTCATCCAAAGAGTAAATCATCTTTTATGTTTTATATTTTGGTTTTTGAGGTTTCCTCCTTTTTCTTGATTCATGAGGTTCTAACAAAGAAGCTTGGTCGATTTATGTTTGCTTCTTTGTATTATATAAAAATTGCCCCTTGTTGGGCAAGAGTACTCTTAGATCTATTTCAAGTTCATAGAGTTCTTCCACTAAATACCTTCTATGGCTAAAAAGGTGATGATCATTCTTCTTTGAGATGAAGGTCTCCCAACCACCTTCTTCTTTTGACAATGGGGATGCCTCTATTATTATTTATATTTTGTGTTCCAACTAGCTCAACTTCTTTCTATTTTATACTTTGATTCAGGAGTACTGTGATAACATTCACTTTCTCTTTTTTAGGATGTACCAATATACTGCCACTTAGAGTGAGCTCCCTATTTTGATAACTCTTTTCGATTAGGTGACTTATAAGTCTGTGGACTAGACAATAGTTGGGATTGTTAACTTTTTCTACTTGGTCACGTTGACATGGTTCTCATAATTGCAATCCCAAATTTAATGCATGTTTGAAGATTTTTGCAATCTATTTTTTTAAATGAATATTGCTTCGTCATTTTCTTTTGAAGAGTACAACCTTTTTTTTTATCCTCCATGGGTTTTGCTACTTCTTATGAGGCCATTGTGCCTCCATTTCCTTTTTGGTTAACTGTAAATATGAACATTCTATTCACATTATTTTCTTTAAATCATATGACTTAAGTTGCTTTCCTTTTCTAGAGAAATTATTATTGTAGTCGATATTAAATCCTTTTGCTTGGGAAACCTCTTGAACTTGGCTACACAATCCAACAATTCTAGGAATGTATTAATCGTGGCCATAGCAAAATATGGAGCCATTTGATCATCAATGTTTCCCATTATGAGGTTGTACAACATACCTTTTTGTGATTTGTTGACCACATTTCATGCTCAGATTTCTTCTTCTTGTAATATATTTGGTGGCACTCTTGTCCTTTCTTTTCTTTTCTAAGACAAGATCTGTAGTTTTCACCTTCTTAGTTGCTCCTACAAATCTCTTAACAAAGAGTGTTTCCAACTTGATAAAGGTTTTTACTAAGTTATTGGACAACTCGGCATACCATTCACATGCTGTGTTGGTAAGACTACTAACCAATTATCACAGTAGTAAGGAGTCATTTCCTCCTATATTCTCACACATAGCTTTGAATTAAACTAAGTGTTGCTGCAGATTTTCATGCTAAAAAAGTGTTACATTTCGGTGCCATGTATCCTTTGGGGTACTGTATTTAGTCATATTCGGCTAGATATAGTTGCCCTTTTCCAACTAATTGTTCACCAGTCATTGAATCAATGACCGCTTTGACCTTTTGGTTGATAAGATCCTTTACTTGGTATTTGGTAATGATATTAACCTCTTGGTCAACATTTAGTATAACTTATCATGGAGGTTGTTGCCTTTCCTTTGAAGCTTTTAGCAAATTTGGTCAAACATTTTGCATACTAAAAGCAATATTAAACTCGGAGGATTCATCAGAGGTGTTTGCTACATTATAGTTGCTATTAAGTTAAACTGATCAAAAAACTCTTTCATTAGTCCATTCATCACATTAAGATGATTGTTGAGTTGGTTGATTTCTTGATCTCTTCACTGGAATTGAGAACCCATCTATCATCAAAACATTTTGACAACATTAGTTAGTTCCTCTATTTCTTCAATCTCCATTCCAGTTTAATCTTTGGAAACTTGGTTACTTGGGCCCTCCTGATGCTGTTCCTCATTTTATTATTTTGGTACCATGTTCTTATTTCATAAATGTGTATCAACCATGCGAACAATTTTAATTTTCATGCGGTCGATAGTTTCATTATTTTGGGAATCAAGAGTTTGTTATTCTTCCTCAATTAAGAAGTGATCATCTTTCCAAAAGGGCTGATTATCTGCATCATCAGCAACTGGCTGACTATTTTTGGATCGACACTTCCAATTGATGATGGGTAATTCAACCTTTTCATCATTTGAATGAGTTTAGATTATTTCATTCTTAGTGGCTCGAGGTTCTTTAGCTACCCAGATTGATCGAAACCTTCTAGTAGTGGATCTCTAAGAACATATCCTAAATGTCATACCCTAGTATTCATAGAATAGATTTGGATGAGATGATTGGTATTTTTTTTGTAAGGTTATTAGGACCTTTCAACAACTAGACACCTGGTACCATTAAACTGAAGTGGTGTCATTGTCGATGCTCATCGAACATTAAACCCCTAGGTCTTGAGATCTGCTCAAGGTGAACTTGATATTTTTCAATATTCCTACCTCTTTTAGAGTATAAATTTGTTTGGTTGGTGACTTAGCTCACCAATTTCTTAATTCTTCTTTGAATATTTTTATTTTTAACAATCTTTAGAACTTTATGACTTTTGGAGGAGATAGTTTCCTCCTTCCTTTGTTGATTTTGTAAAATGGGCTTCAAATATTTATCCTTGAAATATTTTTTTAGAGCTCATCTAGAGATATTTCTCTTGACCCATCTGAGAAGTGTGAAATTATTAGTGGGTATGTTCACTTCCACCAGTGGTTCATACCGCTATTTAGTTTGTACAGGTAATCTAGAAACTCTATGAGAAGCATTGTACATACTTTACGCTCTCATGGACATTTTGATGCCAGAGGAATATGCTTTATGATCATTATTTCATAGAGTAAATGTAGTACCTTGTGGGATGATAGGCTCCTCTAATGGATCGTTGAGTGGATCAACAATGATAGATTTCAATTTAGGCTTAATGACCATCTTCTCTTGAGCAGGCGTTGTTGCTGCCTTGACAATCTATTGAAAATAGAACCCCCTCTTAAAAGCTAAGTTCTTTTCTCAATTGAGTGCCTTACAATTCAGCTATTTAGGCTTATTGGAAATGATTACGTTCGATCTTTTTCCTTGCATGGTATCCCTTTGAATGCTTTTGACATTTTGATGCCTTCAATAATGGTGGTCATGAGTCTAGACAATACAAACTGTATGACCTTAGAAATTATCCCAAACTAGAGAATGGCTCTAGCAGTACCAATGTTGATCACAGCTTGACAGAATCTAATAGTAGATCTCTCTCCAAACTTGATAATTATTAGATTTGTTAGGTTTTTCATCAAAATTTTTACACAGTTGTAGGTTCGATATTAGGTTCAACTATATTTCAGGAACCTAAATTTTTGTAAAGAAAATTTTAAATCTACAATGACACCATATATTTTAATTTTCCAACCAAAGATGGAGAGAGAAGTAATCTCCAATGAAATTGAAAATCTGATCACTTAGAAAAAACACCATTTTCAAATATTCGCCATTATTTTAGGGATTTAAGGAGTTCATTCTTCATAAAGTAGATTTATATATATTCAACTAGATTTTTCCTAACATTATGTTAAGGTTTATTAGATATAGATTCTACTTCTTATGAATGTAAACATTCATAGTTAATTACCCCTCTTACGTAGTAAGAAAGAACTCTCAATTAAGGCTGAAAATAGACATATCTATTGATATGAATCAGTGTCTAGAGGTATGATGTGAATGATTGTCTAAGAGAAATAGAAGGGTTGTCCCGATTATGGTCCCATGGTTATATCATTCCAAGATTTATTCCAATCTATAATTAATATCATCTATATCCATACTAGAGGTTTGATTAGATTCTATGTGAGTGAAAAAACTTAATTTATAAGTTTATCCAATATTTTAATGAAGTTTGATTTACAAACATATGTATGGCTTACATCTATTGGAATGCCATTAGACTGGTCGCATCGAGAACATATGGATTGGACTTACATCCCTTTGGAATGCCATTAGGGTGTTCAGATGGCTAACATATAGATTAGACTTACATCCCCTTAAAATGCCATTATAGTATTTGCATGACGAACATATAGATTTTTTGAACATTGCATGGAAAACATATAGATTTTTTAAACTTTGCATGGAGAACATATAGATTGGGCTTACATCCCTTGGGAATGCCATTATGGTTAATATGGGCTTTCACATGGAAAAGATAAAGGTGAACGATTTAATTTTTTTTTTATATATCTATGGTACAACATCTTGGTGCTATATAAACGATCTCACAACACTAGGGTTTCAGTGTCATGGCACCGAGAAGTTGGCATTTCAATGTCTGAAGCTCAGCACCTCGGTGCAAGTAAGCCAGCGCCCTAGTGTTGTCAGATAGAAACATAAGCCTCAAAACTAGAGAGGGCAGTGTTGAGGCATCATAAAGAATATAAAATGAGTTAACTATTTGATGAATGCTACAACGCTACCAAAGTAGCATCGCAATGCCAGTCAAAGAGCCGTTCAATGGCTGACAGGATGGCAAGTGCATTTAATGAATAATGACATAACTTTTGACTAGCTCTATGTCAAAATGCCATGGCTCCATAAATGTTTGACACATTTTTTAAAATCTAGTTAGTTATATAATTAATGGTAATAATATTAATAAGTGCTCCTTTTGACTGGTATAATAATCATCTTTGTTAGCTGAATGACGCTTAGGCACTGCATGCGGGGCATCATTGTGCTGGTTCTAAATCATGGAAGTAGAGAGGTCTACCCTACGACATTGGGTCTAGCCTATAAATTGAACCCCTAGGCTACCAAAATTTTCATTCTAAAGCTTTTGTTCTCTCAAGCATTCTTGCATCTTAGCTTTTCCCTCAACCCTAGATCAGCAAACATGCTGCTCAAGATAATCTAGATGGGCAAGAAGAGGGTGTCCTGGAGTGATACTGATAGATTCAACAATGTGGATGTTGAGGTAAGGTACCAACATGCACTCACCAACAAACACCTCATCGTGGAGAGAAGCTTCCACAATACAAGTGGGAGCATGGAGAAGGTTATCAATGAACGAGGCTAAGAGCATCTCCCCTACAATAAGATCACCTGCATTGTTTTCGTAGTGAGGGAGTTCTTCATGAATGTGAAGGATCACCAGGACACCCAAGTTTTTGTATGGTAGAAATGGGTATGTTTTGATAGTACTTCGATGAACACATATTACAATTTATAAAATTTTGTATATGATCAATATCTTTCCTACTACAATAATAACCACAATTTTATTGAAATTCTTACTTTCCTCAGTGTTAGAAATTCAAATGTCTAGTGTAAATGGTGGGAGCAAAAGATTATCAATTTTCCTACCATTGTCCTAACAATCGAGGTTAAAGCTTGGCACTATTTTATTTCCGCCAACTTGATGCCTATTGGTAATATTGGTGAGGTAATTAAGGATAAAACCGATTGGAATTATGTGACTAAAAAGTGCTTTACCATAGATGTAGGAAAGGTTATTTACAATTTAATTTGTTATATACTTAAGGGTATTACTACCCTAAGCTAAAGTTACCCTTCTCTTAATTATTTTTTATGTGTTGTGGCTGATGCATCAAGGGACCTGGATGAAAAAGTCCTTTATGAAGAACTCCTCTGACTAAAGGATGATTAAAGGGATTGAATAAAAATAAAAGTAGGAGAAAGCTCGCACACTCCTCAGTCTAGATCCAAATCCTCCAAGACATTAACTGAGCAACTCCAAGACATTGGAGGAGAAGTCTCAGAATTAATAAAAAGGGTGGGAAAAAGCAGCCGATAGTAGTAGAAACTAGAGAAGAAAATTGATTATCATACGTGTCAGCAACAACAATAGTTTTCTTACATGAGCGAGTTCAATTTTGTGCTCATTCAAATGTTTAAAAATTATGACTTTAATGTAGACTTGAGTAGAGTTCATTTTCTTTTAGTGCTTTCTTATCACCCCTATGTTAGCACCCTATTGGAACTAGAAGAAGAAGAAGAGAAGGAGGATGATTACAACTTTTAGGATAGTCTTTTTTCCCTTTTTTTGTACTTGTATTTATATTTCTCTTCTTTTTTTATACCATTGTAATTTTGTTTAGCACATTTTGTAATAAAATTTTTGTTTTTTACAAACAATTGTGTACTAGTTGGCTATCTCTTGAACTTAATTATAATTTTGATATTTTGTATAAGTCAAAAATTAATTAAATAAAATTTCTAACTTAAAAAAATAAGCTGAAAAGTCAGCGTCATGGCACTACGATATTAGCACCTTGGCGCTAGGGATCCAATGCCACTATGCTAGATGGTGGGACTTAGGCTTAAAATCAGAGAGGGCAACTCTTAGATGCTAACAAAGTAGAGATGGATGATATTGCATCTCCTCAGCACTTTTAGGATAATGCTGTAGTGCTACAAGTGGACACTTTGGCCTCTTGACCTAAGAAGGCAGTGCCAAGATACATCACCATGGCACTAAGGACTGGACATTTTTTACTGTACAACCTAAGAAGGCAGTTCTATGACACCATGATTCGGTGTAATGATGCTAGCCACAATGTCTTAGTGTTATACAACAACACTACAACACTGTGAAATGGAGTGCTAAGGTTCAAAATCATGAGAGTTCAATGTCGCATCACTAAGTATCAATGCTATGGCACTCGAGTCAAAAGATTCTATTCTAAGACAATTTTCCTATGTGATTTGATGATATTTAGAAATTTTAGTAGCATATCAACTTAGAAATGCTAGGTCTCAAAATATTTTAGTGCTAAAATGTACTCTTCTCTCTTATTATAGATTCAAGATCGATGAAGGGAGGTTTTTTTCATCTCACGCAAGATCCAAGTTTGATGGAAAAAGTCTTAAACTTTATATTTTAGTGAATTAAAGCTTGATTTAATCTTGCTTTTAGATGTATTTTATCTTGGTAATGCCTAAAATTTTATTTTTAATGCAGACGAGTTCTTCTATTTTTTTTAACGCAAACATGCACTTCTCCCTTGCTCTGGATCCAAGATCGATGGAGGGAGGATCTTCATTTTGCCCCAGATCCAAGATCAATAGTGGAATTCCTTAAGATTTTCTTTTAGAGCCAGGAATTTTATATTAAAAAATGCATTTCATCTAGAATTTTAGTAGGAATCTTGTCTTGTGCAAGAAGAAGAGTGTACATCAGAGAGAAACTTACTATAGAGTCTACAGTAGAGAGATGAAAGGGAGTGTCACTAGAAAGAAAAGTAGTAGAAGAAGAAGGGTCAACCCATCTATTTTTATAGGAGTCGGTTCTCAACCGCTCTGACTCTCCTGTCAACTACTCCAGCTCTCCAAATTGCTCCCACTCTCCCTTTAGGCGATTATCATTGAGGGGATGGCTGTTGGTAGGAGATTGTTGACTTCATGAGCCCTACTTCATATGAGACTAATTTTGATGATAACAAACACATGTTCAAATGTTGCTAATCAAGTTAAATTTAAGTGTGCTGGAAAATACTTCAACTCCATATTCTTTAGTCAATTTAGAATGCTAAAGCTATTGGACATGAACTGGGTGAGAATTTTCTAGGAATCACTATACTAAAGCAAATGAAAAGCTTACTAAGATAAAATAAAATATTCATTTAATTTTAAATTCATTTTCTAAAATTATATATATTTTTCTATATCTTAATATTATGATTATTCATTAAATTATCCATTTTGGATAATACAAACTAAATGCATAAAATAAGTTCCATTAAATGTGTGTTAAGAAAGACAAATTATTTTTAAACTTCATCAAATCATTTTTATGCTAATCTTAATTTTTATTGCATGAAAATTGAGTTATCCTAAAATTATCCTTTCTCTCTTATTCTCTCTCATATTTTTCTTTCTTCTCTATCCTATTGCATTTTCATCTTAACATTATTTTGGACGAATTTTTTAATTAATTTTGTGTAATAAAATGTGTGAATTTCATTCAAAAATATTTCCATATAATATTCTCATATTTTCATATTTTATAAATTTATTAATTTGAATTTTTGAATTTGAATTATTTCTAAATTCAAATTTCTTGATTCATGATATATTCTTGCCAAATTAAATAAAATTTGTTATGGAACTTTTTAAACGTCCCAAGCATGACTTATTATGATTATTTAAAGTCTAATTAATTTATTATAAGTTATTTTAAATTGAAATTGAAATCAACACTCTTTTTCAAAATAATTCCTTTTTAATTTAATCCATTTTAGGAAAGTGTTCGGGGGCTTGCCACTTTGTTTTAAATTTAAATTAATGTATATATTATTTAAACATTCAATAAGTATATAATATAATTAGCCTTGATCTGAATTGATTGATGCATTAATTTGAGAATTTCCTCTTTATGAAAATGCTCTTAGCTGAATTCCGTAAGGGTATTTTCCATGGATTTATTTTAATCAAAATTTCTTCCTTCATATCAAAACTCCTTGGACAAATTTCCCATAGGTTTTTCCTCTCTCTCTAGCCATGATTGACATTGAAAACAATCCATATTGGTTTGAATCAAATTTACAAAGGAGCCTCTTACAAGTCCTTTGGTCGATCCATTATTTCTTGGCTTTAAAATTCAAATTGTTGCCTATTTCATTTCCCTCTCATTCCATCATGATTGGACTGAACCTATACTCCCTCCTCTTCTCTTTAAGAGTCTTGTTTCAACTTGGAAAAGGTTTCAAAAAGAAAAAGGATTTATTATTCTCTCTTGCTCACCTTTCCCTAGCATTGGCAGATCCTAGCTACAATAATTCTTGGAGAATTTTTGGTGATTCAAGTGAAAACTTTCCTCATCATCCCTCTCTTTTCCTTGGACAATTAATTAGCTTGAAGATTGATTGGGAGACGTGATGGACTTGTGAGGGTCTTTCCTTGGTCGAAAGGTTCTAGCTTTGTCTTTAATTTCCTAAGGTGCTAAGTGATTATATTACTTTTATTTCATCTTGGCCATGAAGTTTATTAGGTTATTTTAAACATCTTGTCCTTATTCACTTCATAATCTTTATTTTCTTGTTTGGCCAAAATCCATTATAGGGTCTTTTGATATCTAGTGCTGAATCATTTGAATATCTATTGATGATGACTTTGGCCTATAGTTTCATATAGGTTGGTTAAATTTGATTGTGCTTAACATAACATCTCATTTTTCTATTTGGCTGACCACTTCATCTCTTACATAAATTATTTTGTGCTTACTAATTACTTGACTTTAATCAGTCTATATTTATATGTTATGTGATAGCTTTCTTATGGTATCATTCAAATCTTTATTCAAGTGATTGTTTAGTTATCCTAACTACAAATCACTTATCATTTGAGTAAAAGTTATATTGTGTGAAAAAATAATTTAAGTTAAAGTTTTGTGATTTAACATTGCATATTAAGTTGATTTATATTCCATTTTGGTTTGGATTTCAAGGTCATATTAAAAAATCATTTCAAACTTTTTAAAGATTTTTCAAAGCAACATTAAGTTACTTGATTCAAGATCTTATTTCAATTTCAATTTAAAGTTAAAGTGAGTTCTCTTTCATTAATATTCACTTGCCTTAATATTTCTATAGTTTGGGTTGTGAATGCAAAAATATTTTAAAATTGAGAGCTAAAAATTTGTATCATTCTTAATTTTTCTTGAGATTGTACTTGCCTATTGTAGGAAAGTACGTGTTGGGATGTACTTTTCCGTGAACAAGAGTATGAGGGATTTGTTATAATCTCATTTTAATTTAGTGAATTCCTAGCCTGGGTGGTTAGGCATGGACATAGGCTAGTTTTGGGGTTCAGCCAAACCACATAAAAATCTCAGTTCTCTCTCTTTATTTTTTGCACTTTACTTTTCTCTAATTACTATGAAAATTTAAGGAATATTTATTTGTAATTAATTTTTATACAAAGTATCCAAATTAAGTTTTAATTTGAAAATATACTTAAAAAGCCAATTCATCCCTACTCTTGGGTGGTATAGCTAAATAATAGTTTTGTGATATATTATTTTAGATTGAATGTTAGGATTGTTTGCTCATAGACTAAATGTTAGGATGCTATTTGTTAGACTAATATTTCCTTCTATAATGGGTTATGCTTAGCAGAAAGGACTGATAAGTCTATGTATAGGTGTTATTTTCTTAAACCCATAAACGTAATATATTATGATATGTGGGAATGATAAATGCTGATGATAAGATTAAACGTCTTAAATATAATTGATTGTGTGTATATTTGTTTTAGCTAACCTCCATTTTATTGATTTAATTAGAATTTTATTTTAGAATTTTAAAATATAATTTCTACTAACATTATGTTAGAGCCTTAAGGTTTAGGATGAGTAACGGCTAGAAGGCATAAACTTGGGAGGCCTTATAAGCCTGGAGTACTTACACATAGAAGATGAAGACAAGAAGACCCTATAGGCTAGTATTTACCTAGTTTTAGGTCTAGCAATTTAAGGGTAGAGCTTGGCTGCCTTTTATATATATATATATATTTTCAGGTTGTATAAGGGAACTTGGTCTCACATGCTTTTTTATATTAATTTAATGGTTTGATTATTGCGTTTACATTATTCTGTGCACTAAAAATTACATGTTAGCCTAGATTTTGCTTGGATCTTAGGAATTCAATTTTTTAATCAACTAAAATTAGTCAACTTAAACTAAGAATAATGCAACTCATAAACTCATGTAACAAAAATTTTAGGCATAAATACTAAAAATAACTAAAAACTATGGCTTTTGTAAACTATAAAGCATAATACTCTCATTTCCTTAAATAAGACAATTCTCCCATTGTACATAAGGGGCATTAATCCAAAGAGGATAACCAACTTCTTAGGGAAGCTTTCCTTCTCTTTCTAATCTTCCCAAAACTATTTTATAGTTACATGCATGTAGGCATAATACCATACCTAAGCCTTATCAAATAAATTTTCTGTCAAAAAATATATAAAATCAAAAAATTATTACATTAGTTAGAAGTATTTCATACAACTCATGATTTGGGAGTTAGAAAGTTAGTTTAAGCTCTTAGATTTCATTTCTAATAAATAATAGCCTAGTTATCTTACATTTCATAAAACTTGCCATATGGTTTTAAAGCATAGGAAGTGTTAGATAGCAACCTATCATAGTGGGTTATAAGTTCAAAAGAGTCAAGATAAATTCATTTTTATTAGTAGAAGTGAACCAATACATCCCAATTTTCCATCATTATATTAGATCAAATTTCTAGCTTATGCTAAAAGCACCTTAGTTTATCATCTAAGGCTACAAATTTCTCTCTATAATGGGTATAAGTCCTCACATCTCAAGCATTCCCATAGTTTTGTGCTATTAAGATACAGTCCATAACATTTTAAAAAAATATTAACTCAAAACTAAATAAAAATCTCAATTTTAAAACATAAAGCCTAATAATATAATAGGTTAAAGTGCTTACTATGCATCCTAGTATCAGAGAATTTCTCATTTATCTTTCTTTGAAATATAAAAGGAATTATTCTCATTTGAGCTATCCCATTTGATGTTTAAAATTTAGCAATCCTTGATCTAAACTTTGAAATCTTTATAGACGACAGTTAAATACGTTAATCAAGTTTTTTTTGGGAGATACATCTTCTAGGATGTTATTATTTATATAAGCTTGCCCTTGTAGAGAACTTACAATCAAAGTAAAATAAATCCTTTCATAGTTTACCAAAGTAAGGCATAGGAAAAATCTCTCGTACATGTAGAGTTTGGGAGAAAACAAGTAGAGTCTAGCCCAAGCCACAACAAACTCAAGATCAACTAATGTAAACTGAAGCAATCTCAAACTTGAATTTAAGCTTGACTTGGGTTCTACCCTAAATATGAGCTTAGCTCAAAAGTCAGTATCCAAGTCAAGCTTGGTTCAAGAGCTTATGTTCAAATGCGAAGCTCAAGCTTAGCTCAAATTTGAGCTCAATATTCACATCAAAAAACTAAAAAACTAAGAAACAAAATGCAAAATAAAGATGAAAAGAGGGCATGGCAATAGGTAGAGAGGAATGGTACCTCATGCTCCTATTTTTTGAAACTAGTAAGTAAGAAAAGTATTGAATCTAGTCTCTATAGTTGCCTTATAGCTGATCCTTTTGGTTTTGTAATAATAAAAAGGAAGAAGAAGGGAGAGCAGAGCAGGTGGTGGGCTGAATGTGAAGCCTGCGATTTAGGGTTTCTAGAGCAATTATGAATATAAGAAGAAATTGATCTTTGGTCAAAGATAAGAATGCATCACACATGAATGAACTGGTGGCTATGATTCGGTGAATTAAGTGGGAGGAAATTTTGTAAATCGGGTGGGACCAAATGGAGATGGAACTCTATCAACTCAACAAGCTTTCTAGTCGAGTCAAACTAAACTTGAGCTCAGGCTTGATTATTAAATGAGCTCCTAATTGAGGTTGTGGCTCAATAACTTGAGCTAATGAGCTTATAAATGAGTAAAGCTTTAGCCAACTTTCACATCTACTCAACTCACTTACACCCATAACATAGACCCATCAGCCTCAAGAGTCATTATTAAGTGATTAAATCCATCATATAATAATATCTCTACCTTTTAGGGTATCATATTATTCTTCATTGTTGTACACAATCACCTAAATAAGAAACCCAAGATCTATGTGATGCCCTCCCATTTTAATCATCTCACTTTGCATGTAAAAAAATTATAAGATAGATAGGATATAAGATATAAGTGTTGGTGTTATTAGGATATCGTATAATTGTGTAACTATTAAATGGGAATTTTTAAACTAGATTCATGGAAAATATGTCATAAAGATCATAAGTTATAAAGCCATTAAAACATTATAACTTACAAAGAGAGGTATTTAAATTAGTCCTAAGATATCATATAGAGATTTTCCTTATAATATAATACATTGAGGGGCCTTACACACTAGAACCTCTAAAGGGAGCTCCTTATATTAAACGCATAATTTTCATAAAAAAATATTTGAATTAACATTTAATTGAATTAGTTTTGATGGGTTTTAAAAATTTATATGTTTTATTTTGGGTAAAATGATAAATAAGCTCATAAATAAAAAATTAGTTGCTAAATTATTTATTATTTTTATTTTATTAAAAAATCTATTTTAATTTTTAAAATTTTATTTGATTAAACCTTACTTTATGGATAATTAAATTATTACCAAGATATCATTTTCGCCATGGTTACTTTATTATATCTTCATTTTCACTTATATATAATTATTATATCTTCATTTAAGAGATAAAACCACTACAAGTCACTCACTTATAAAGATTTTTCCCAGGCAATGTGAATACTAAGATCACCCATCCAAAAGCTTGCTTGACAATTCATAAGGGATGACTCATCCCTAATTAGGTAAAAAAAAGAAGAAAATTTAAGTTTACTAATCCACATTTGAAAAGTACATCTCACACGTGTGGACTTACCCATATAAGGGTGAACACTGACAAACTCATCGAGTCTTCTCGGTGATGATGATGATGCTCAAGGGAATCACCAACTTGGCACTATGCACTCACTTCTCACAGAAGAGTCTCATTTCTTGCATGTAACTGACTCAGTTGATGTGCATTCCTTATGTAACCACCACTTGACTATAAAGAAAAGGGAATTTTGAGGTGGGGACTTTTTTAGGGTTTTCTTTTTTGGACTTTTAGCTCTTCATACTTTCTAAGAGTGAGAGGGAGAGAGTTTTTGTAATCAATCAATGACATAGTGGATTTTACTTACATTCATTTTTAGGTGCTTAAGTGGTCCTACTTTATTCCACAAATAAATTTATATTCAACATCCTTTTAGCCATGGTGATCATGGATGAGTCTGAGAACTTGAAGTCAGCGACCTAATGAAGTAGGTTATTCAATGAAAAATAACTTGACAGGCATGGGACCATGTACAAAATTTATAACAAGACTTAAAAACTTGGAAGATAGGATTACATGCCTTGTGCAAGTGGCTATGAAAATAGTGAAGAATAAAAGCTGAAAGATCATGGACAATGATAGCTCCTATGGGCTGGCAATTCATCGAGCTCAATATAGAACATGGAGTTGTCAAGATCGCTCAACATTGATGATGAGCCTTATCAAGAAAGTGTAAAAAAGAATGCTAGAGAAGAGCCAACAAATATCAATCCCACCAACAAATTTTCAAGAGAATCATGTAGGCTTGCCCTTCTCAAAACTAAAGTTCCCATTGACCCTATCGACCATATAGCTTTTTGTGAGTCCACCACATTGCTAGTAGATCTAGATGTTTACCTCAAATGGTTCTCATGCCTACTTATGGGAGTCATCACCTCCTTCATAGAATTTAAGAAGATGTTTCACACTTAATTCGTTAGCATGCCAAGCTTCTAAAGAGCACACAAGCCCTTCTTCAAATGAGATAAGAACATGAGTTTCTAAGAAAGTTCATTACTTACTTCCAAAGAGAAATGCTAGAAGTCAAAGATCTAAAGTTATAGTGGCACAAGTTGTACTCACTCAGGGACTAAAGAAACATCAATTTAGATATGCCATTGGGCTTCAACAACAAAAAATGTTGGCTAAATTCCTTGAGTTGGTAAATAGCCATATGAATGTTGAGGAATATAATGAAGTCACCCAACTAATGACACTTGCACATGAAAGAGACTTGATAAAGAAGCCACCTCTAGAGTTATTCTTTAAAGATAGGTTTTGAGTTAGGATAGAAGACAAAGAGAGAAAGCAACTCATTAAGTGAGAAGTTGCGATAGTATAAAGGCACAACTATAGATATCAACAAACTCATCTCCAAGATGGTAAGTATCTACAACCAACCTTAACCAACCACTACCTGCCTCAATGACCAAGTTAGTAGAGGGCATTCAAAATAATGATTACCTCAAGCGATCACCATTGCTAAAGGCAGATGGAGTTCATGATTTCTCATGATATTTCTCTTATCATTGTGATATCAACCATAACACTAAAGAGTGCTAACACTTAAGGAATTTGATAGAAGAACTTATCAAAGAAGGTAAGTTGAAGGAGTTAATCAAGAGATCAAAAGAGGAAGTCCTTGAGATGGGAAATAAACTTTCACTTGCTCATGTGATCCATATCACTAAAATTGCACCCATCATATTTGATGGAGATGAAGAGTCATTGAGGTGAGGAAGCCTTAAACAGCTTAGAATGGGTATCAACTTAGCTATAATGACACAAGCATTGAGTACTCAAGTTATGCTCATCACCTTTTCAGATAAAGATCAACCTATAGTCAATAATTGGTACACCAATGTAGTCATCATCACAACATTGATTACCAATTATCAAATTGGAAGTATCATAATCGACATAGGAGATAGGTTAACATCATCTTCAAATCTGTATTTGATAAAAGGATCTTGTTGAGTTTAGAATTCGCCCATATAAGAGGACCCCTCTATGGATTCTCTAGAGAAAGAAGAGAAACAAAGGGAATAAATACTCTCCTAGTGATTTGGTGAGTAAGAGGGAGAAAATACACTAGAATGGTCAACTTTGTTATTGTAGACACACCTACCACATATAATACTATCTTTGGTTGACCATTGCTCAACACATTTAGAGTAGTAGTGTCAACTTATCACATCATGGTTAACTTTCCAGCTAGAGGGAAAGAGATTACCATTCGTGAAAACTTAAGTCAATTTAGAGCATGCTACCTGTAGACATTGAATGACTCGCATAAAGTGGATGATGTATTACAACTCAAGGTCGCCTGCATAGAAGTTGAAATAACTGAAGAGATTAAAGAAGTGGTGACTATTGATAATCCTGCGCAAGTTCTAAGGATCAACTCATACTTCAACAATGAGCAAAAAGAAACTCTAATCAAAGCTCTATAAGAACATATTGATGTATTCGCTTGGACTACATCTACGATGTCTAGCATCGACATTAATGCTGCTTGCCATAGCCTTAACATCAAAAAGTATTCTTGGTTAATCAAGTAGGAAATGAGAAAACTATATCCTTACTCACCAAAACCAATCAAAGAGGAAGTCTCCAAGCTGCTTGAGGCTAACTTCATTATAGAAATTTAGTAGCTAGAGTGGATATTGAACATCATAATGGTACAAAAGTTGAATAAAAAATAGAGGATGTGCATAGATTTCAAAAACCTAAATTCAACTTCCATAAAGGATGGGTACCCTCTTCCAAGAATAGATGCACTTGTCAACTCAATGGCGGGTTAGTCTGTGATGAGTTTTCTTGATGATTTCTTAAGATATCATCAAATCCAGATGCATCCTTTAGACTCAAAGAAATTAAAATTGATCGCTGAAGAAGGGTTTTATTGTTATAGGGTAATGCTTTTTGAGTTGAAAAATATATGAGTGACTGATCAAAGAATGGTGCATTGAGTGTTCAAAGAGGTAGAAATGTCGAAGTCTATATGGATGACTTATTGGCGAGAAGTTACATGAATAGCATATACAAGATTTAAAGGAGACATTCGCCACTTTGATGAAATATAACATGCACCTCGACACCCTAAAATGCACATTCAATGTAGATTCAGAAATATTCTTGGGGTTTTTAATTACCCTTAAAGGCATAAAAATGAACTCTGATAAATTAAAAGTAATACACGTCATGCTTTCACTCCAAACAACTAAGGAAGTTTAGTGACTCATTGAGTGAATCACTAGCATAAATAGGTTCATCTCTATGGTAGAAGAACATTTTTCATTGTTCTTCAAAGTGTTAAGAGGTGTGAAGAGTTTTGAGTGGACACCTGAGTGCATGAAAGCTTCTTGCAAACTCAAAAGTCTACTCACTTCACCACCCTAATTACGAAGAACAAAAGATGGTGTAATAGCGTTGTTAGATCTTGGAGTCAAAGAAGGTTCAAACGATATAGTCCTAGTTAGAGAAAATGGAAAAAAATTATGGTTGGTCTACTATGTGAGCAAATTACATAGCGGTATCAAGTTGTGTTATCCTATTATGGAGAAACTTGCACTTGCATTAATCATATCAATGCACCAAGCAACTCAAACCATATTTTCAAGCTAATTGGTTACAAGTTATCACAGATTACCCACTAAAGTTGGTACTCGTTAAAATAGATTAATTAGGAAAGTTACTAAAATGGTCGATGGAGTTGAGCGGGTTCAACATATCATAGTTGTCGATGATGGTGATCAAAGCTCAAGTGCTGGTAGACTTTCTCATAGATTTTAGTAACTTACATAATATTTAGATCAATCAAGAACTAATATGGCTTTTGTATGTTAACAGCTCTTAGAGCGAATAAGAAATGGGAGCAGGTATTGTGCTAAAAAGTATAACAATGATTACTATAACTTAGTCAATAAAGTTTAGCTTAAAAATAACAAATAATAATCTAAGTATGATAATTTACTTATTAGACTAAGATTTTCCCAAGGACCTGGTGATCGACATATTGTAGCTCACTTAGAATTATATCTAATGGTCATCCAAATAAATGGGGATTACGAAGTATATGATGTGTCAGTGCAAAGATACTTAATCAAAGTGAAAATAGAGATCAGAAATTTGGAATTTCCATGGGACTAAAACCAAGTTGCTGATCTAATGGCTAAAGTGAGTGACTTTGGTGTGCAACCCACAATCTAACTCATGCAACCAAGTATAATAGAAGTCAAGTTTAGGCAAATAGATTATAAAGACTCACCTAGTTGGATAGATCCCATTACCAAATATTTACAAGTTAGGAAACTAGAAGGATGGGTTAAAGACCTTAGAAGATTCAAGATCAAGGTTACCCAATACCTCTTAATTGGTAGCGAGTTATCTTGAAGGTATTCAACCTCACTAAATATGTGATGTGTCTAGGAAAGTAAACAAAATAAAGTACTCACTGATGTACATTATTGGGAATGTAGGAGAAATTGAAGAGGAAGAAGACTCACACATCAGATTTTACGATAAGGGTACTTTTGGCCTACACTAAGAAAATACACTGAAGAATTCACCAAGGGATGCAAGTCATATAATAAATTTACTATTTTGCAATAATAACTACAACATCCTTGAAAGCCTATCATATGTTTTAAGCACTTTGCAATCTGGGGAATGGATTTGATAGGACCCTTACAGATGACTAGTGGATAAAGATGGTTCATACTCATTATGACTAACCACTTCAGCAAATTGATTAAGGTCAAGTAACTCACTAAGATTACTGCCCAGGTAGTTCAAAATTTTGTTAGGAATAACATCATTGTAAGTATTGGCTACCCATGGTGATCATCATAGAAAATGGCCCACAATTCATCAGCAAGTGACTTAGAGAATTTTATGAATCTCCATGAATTCAACTTAAATATGTTTTTAGTGCACCATGCTTAATGTAATGGTCAATTAGAAGCAAGAATTAAGAAGTATATCAACTTATTAAAGAAAAAGGTGAAAAGTGCAAAGGCTAAGTGGGTCGATGCCCTACCCGCCATATTATGGGCACTTAGGATGACTCAACATCAAAGATTGGGCAACTCAATTTGCCCTATCACATGAAATAGAAGCTATGCTACTTATTGAGTACAAACTCCACAGTAAGATATTAATAACAGTTATTGAGCTAGGTCAAGAGATTGGTGAGTAGGAAGCATTAAATGCTAAGGCCATGGAAACCACACTTGATTTGTTGGAAGAACTATAGATTGAAGTGTCCCAAAGACAAGAAGAAAATAAAAGGTGAAAGGCTAAGTACTACAATCGCCACATCAAAGAGAAGCATTTTAGAGTTGGCGACTTAGTGTTAATCAGATGTTCATCAGAAAGCTTTGGCTAAACTCATCTATATTTGTGATAGGCCTTATATTATCAAAGCACAAGTTGGCTCAGTAGCATATCAATTACACACACATTTAGGATATGATGTACCCCGAACCTGGAAGTCAAGGAACTTGAAAGAAATTTTTCCATAAATATAAGCTTTCTTATACTCACCTTCATTATTCTTAATCAATGGCTATCTTTCTATTCATTGAGTGAATAGATTATGAAATTTGTAGCTAAATTACTCAAAAGGTATAGTAAATCATAAGAATTTTCTAACTCACTCAAAATTCTGATGAGTCATAAGAATTTAAAATTCTCAAAAAAATAAATCATAACCCGAGTAAAAAATTTAGGGAGCTACATGTCGACTTAAGTTATTTAGGGAGCCATTTCTAGCCCAAGTAAAAAAGTTTCATTTGGAGATCCACCTAATGGTCTAGAGGACGAAAACTTGTTGCACCATTCTTAGCCTAAGGATATCAAAATCGATCATTCACTAAATTTAAATTATAAATGCTCACTAACTCAAAAATACTTCACTAAGAAATGATAGGGGATGTACATCAAAGACTAACTCCCTATGGTCAGTGACTAATATTAATTCTCTATGGTTAGCAACTAAGACCAACTCTCCATGGTTGGCAATTATAGACCAAGTCTCTATGGTTGGTAACTAAAGACCAACTCTCCATGGTTGGCAATTATAGACCAAGTCTCTATGGTTGGTAACTAAAGACTAACTCTCCATGGTTGGCAACTATAGAACAACTCCCTATGGTTGGTGACTAAGAACAACTCTATACAGTTGGCAGTTAAAAGATGAACTCTCTATGGTTCATAACTAAAGACCAAATCCCTATGATTGGTGACTAAGACCAACTCTCCATGGTTGGAAACTAAAGACCAACTCCTCATGGCTAGCCACTATGACCAACTGCTCATGATTAATGAGTAAGACCAACACTCCATGGTTAGCGACTAAGACCAATGCCTTGTACAATTGGCAACGACATATTCCCCCATAAACAATGAAGCGATTATAAGGGACTACTCAAATAAACTTAAATAGTGAATACATTTGATAGTGGTAAGTACATTATGACAAGTTTATAAATTCTCAGTAAAGAATAACTTGCATGAACACTTCATGAGTACTAAATAAAACATTTAATTGAGTGAATATATTTTCTAATAAAAACTAAAAAAATTATTAAAATAAAATTAGCACACTATGCTGAGTAGAAAGTGCCCAAAATTCTCTATACAATCGATCACTCCCTTAACTTGCAGTTAAAAAAAAGAAAATTTATAAGTAGAAAAAAAGGAAAGGCTAGCTAGTGCTCATTTCAAGTCTAACAAAGTGAGTACATTGTCAAAGTCCGAGATTATGTCATCCAACTGGCCATGTTTCACCAACTTAGTTATAATAAACCTGGTGCCTTCCTTGAACTTCTAATATAATATATCCTTGTATTCATCAGAATTATGGAAATCGGGAGAGTCGACTTCCTTCTTTTGAAGCTCCTTAGCATGATAAAAAATTTTGCCCTTCAGCTCATTATTTTTCTCGAAAAGGTAAGTCAACTCATGGGCTATTTACTCCTTTTCTTCCTCAAGCCACTTCAATTTATCTTACATCATGGTAAATTCAAACTCAACATTTTGCTGGTGATGTATTCTAACTGACATGCCAAGTTAGTAGTTGAGAGAACCATTCAGTCAATATATATCTCTTCAAGTATTCTCAAGCTAGCTGCTACAATATTGCTTAAGCTATCATGGTAGCATAAGGAAATCACAATCCAAGAACCTTATCGAAGAGATTATCCAACTCAGAAGAAAAACATTTTCTCCCAACATGAACCCTTCACTTATTAGATTATCTACATCAGGGGTTTAACTATCAATGACAATAAGATAGCCATGCTCACTTGTTGGCACTTTGCCATTCACCCTTTTATTCTATAGTGAAGAGCAACGTTTGCCACTCGCTGACCACTTTTAGACTTATTGAAAGATAAAATTGGCCCCTCCTCATCAGCCAATTTCTCGAAACCAACCTCAGCATCAGCAGACTCTTCCCCACACTCTTCATCCTTATTCTCATTAAGAAATTTAATGATCATTGGGCCAATGGGGAATGGCACAGAAATGTCCTCATATACCAAAAGTGAGTATAAATCATCAATATAAATGAGTCATAAATAATCATCCAAAATAATTAAGTGGCAAGCACTCATTATAGCAGAATTCATGAATATTGCTGATATGGAGGTAGAACTTAATATTTAACCTTCTCCCAACCATCTTGGCCAAGATGTTAGTCCCCTCGATAGTTGCTTTAGGAATTATAGGGAACAAGCTCGATCGACAGTAGCCATTCTATTAAGTACTTAAAAAAATAAGGTCCATTGGACCATTTGTTGACTTTATATAGCAAGTTGATGATCTTATCAAAATTATAGAGAACTAGAGAGTGCTATTCTTGTGGCCCTTGATGGAGAAGGCATTGCAAGAAAGAGTGAGGCTCCAAGTATCCTCTCTTTAAGAAGAGGATGAAGGTGGTGATACTCATGATTAAGCTGGGAAACACTTGGGTGATTACCAACCAATAGTTACCCAAAATCTACATCAACTCAATGCAAAGAGAGATGCAAAGACTAAACCACATATGTTTAAGAGGGATGCACAACTTAGTCAAACTAAACTTATTCACTTGCTTGCCTTTATGAGCAGCTCACACGAAGTAACTTGAATTCACATGATAGTACCCATGTAAAACCAAGAGCATGATCATGGGATTGATAAAAGGCAACTCACTAATCCCAATCACCTATAAGCAGTTGAGGCTCTCTTCAAAGCATCCATGACCATACTCATTGAAGAAAACTCACATAAAAAAAAAACAAGTGAAAAATAATTCTACTCACTTTAAAACCAATAAAAGAAAGAAATAAAGAACCACTTAATCATGAAAGAGTAATTTATAGGAATAGTAGGAACATTTTAATAAATGAGTGTTGCATCATGCATTTAATGACTAAATCATTACACAATATGGTCAAGATCTCAAATGGCAAAAGTCATGGTAAATGATCTATTCGTTGTCAAAGAACAATAAAGTTATTCAGCATAAGTAAAGAGTTGAGTGTGAATCAAACATTTCATTCATTGAAAAAAATACTTAGTATAAAATGTTAAAGCACTCATAACCTCACATCACTTTCTAACTTGTTTTACAACCAAGTTTGAGTATCGCTCATCACTGAGTTCCCCTTTGTCACATAGGTAAACAAATAAAAATATGGCTCTCATGATGAAGAAGAGGATCCTTTCAACTTGCCAGAGCAGCAAAGAAATGTTAATTCAGTTTCCATGGTCACCCATTTTTTTCAAGACTCCTCCTCAGCTGCCACCATTGCTGTGACTCAACATTCAACATTACTTTCAACTCGATAATCTTGCCTCATTGAGTCCAAGCCCTCTTCAAAATGAGTGACTCTTTTTTGCAAGGAAACAAGATTGATGAACTAAGAAAACAACTAAGGACCCCTTCAAACACCTCCCACTCAACAAAAGGATTCACACTTCTTAGACTTGTCACTATCTCAATGAGTAGAAGGGGAAAGGGGGATCACCAACATATCTTAATCTACTAAAGAAAAGCTATCCACTTCAACCACTGAGATAGTTGATATTGCAACATCAAGAGGGATGATATCAGCTTCGACAAGGAGACTTGGAGGTGCCAAGTCAATGATGGGTAATGCCATAATGGCCACTACACAATGAGAGTTAATGTGAGTTAAATCAATACAAGAATTCCAATGAGATGACAAATCAAGGACATTATTAGAAAAAAAGGATGCCATGATCATATTAGATTGACTTACTCCTCATTAGGATGTTGCTTAAATAACTAGCCTATTATAAGATAAATGATGAATTATAAGTTTCCTTATATAGAAAATTTATGACACCTATTCTAGAGATTTTTTTCTTGAACTATATGGAAAAGTAGGGCAAGGTTTATTTTATACCAGGTTCATAGTTCCCTATAAAGGCAATCCTCTATAGTTAATTACATCTTAGGAATGAAGGATCTCTTCCTAAGAATTCTCTTGATTAAAGAAATAGACTCTTATTTCTATGAATTTTAAAGCTTGTCATAAAAGAAAGGTTACTTGGAAATTCAATAGGGAACACTTTCAATGGGGAAAGAGTTCTTTTAGAGACCAATTGAGATTAAGTAAGAAATGCTTCTAGATACTAGGATTCCCAGTAGACATTTTAACTGACCTACCATTAGGCTTTACAATTTTGAGATTGAATTTAGTAGGGTTTGAATTAACATTTTATTAGAAATCTAGGACTTAGATTCTAGAAGAATATAACTACAAAGATGCCTAGAGTTGAGTACTTATTCTTAGAAGAATGCTTCAAAACCTAATTCTATAAATACTTTTGATATAAATCAAAGACTCGACCTAATACAATTTATGAGAATTATGGGTTCTTTCTCTCATTTGAGAAAATGAACCCATCATTAACTCTTCTATACATATCACTCACCTACAAAGGTTTCTAACTAACACCACTTAAGGGCTATTAAATCGATGAGTTCAGCCTTCATGTTATGCAAGATGGTTGGGCTGTTATATTTTAGAAATGAATCTAAGAACATAAACTCACTCCCTAACCCTAAGATAATGTTAGGTATGATATGCACCTAACTAATGCAATAAATTTCATTTTTTTATGTTTTCGACTCACAATTTATTTTAAGGCTGGGGTATGCTATTCATGCTTATAATGATATGTAGTTAGAAGCAGTCTTAGGCCAAATCGAAAAGAGAAGGCACACTTCTACCAAGAAGGGTGGTCATCCTCAAAGACCATATGCTCCCTTATGTGCAATGAGTGAAGCGTCAAATTCAAGAGAACATACAATATGCTATCACATTTCACAAAAGCTAATCATTTCTAGTTTAATTTAAGTTCATCCTAGGGCTTTAATTTATGTGGGTTTATAAGTTTTTT
The DNA here is from genome assembly GCA_021442155.1 of Cymbidium sinense. NCBI lineage: Eukaryota > Viridiplantae > Streptophyta > Magnoliopsida > Asparagales > Orchidaceae > Cymbidium > Cymbidium sinense. The sequence goes on along the minus strand of CM038220.1, from coordinate 152,006,204 downwards.
ACTTTTATGTTCAATTTATTTAAATTTAGGTGGGGTAAAAAAATTAGTTTTCCAAGAAGCTTAACGTTCCAGGCATTTCATCATAGAAATACACCATGAAAAGAACATAAAAAAGTAGGTTGTTTCTATTGCACACACAATGTAAATCAAACCAATTTAATTAAAATAGGCCAATGCAGCTGAGTACTATTGTACACCTCAGAAGAAAGACAAAAAAGGGCATGCAAGCTTTACCTTATACAGCCTTGCCTAGAACTAAAAGTTTGATCTATGGGAGCCTTCTTCTAGGGTTGTCACCTTCTTTAGGGACATCCACGAGCTTTGCATGGGACCACTGAGACCATGCACTAGTAGGGTCAAATCTTATTATTCCTAGAACTCATAGATTCTAACCTAATTCTAGGTCAAATTATATTTAAAATTCTAAAAATCAATTTCTGAACCCTACAAAATAAGCATTAGAAATTACACACAGCACATCAGCAATTATAATACAAACATACAGGCTTAGCATTAATTTCTTGCTAAGCCCAAATTTTCTATTGGGCTATGCTTAGGGACTTATACAACACCTACAAGCAAATAAAATTTATATATTTTTAGTATGACAGTCCCTTTTAGCATAGCCCCTGCATAAAATAATATTAGTCTAAGAAAAACCTCCTACCATCTTGGTTAACGATAAATAATCCTAGCCATCCAGTCTAAAATATTGCACCACAAAATAAAAATATATTTCACATCACATCACAGAATATTAGAGAACATCGACTTAACCTAAGTCTAAGGTAGGTGACCTAATAATCTAATGTGTGTCTATGAAAATGGGTTTGTGTGGTATGATTGTACAATGCATTTTAGGTTCAAGTTTTGATTTGGTTTTCAAAATTTATTTAATTTACTATTAGGTAGTTTTAATTTAAGTGACTTAATTGATTAATAAATTTAATTCCATTTTAAGTTTGCTTTTATATTAAGGTGAAATTTAGGTTTTAAAGAATAAATAATGAAGTAAGTCCCACTTTGCATGAAATCCATTCTATTCAACATCCTAAATCCTAATAGAATAGACTTTCATACATTCTAAAGGTCAAGCTAATATCTTAAGTATCTTAATTAGCTTCTTTTGAATTCATTTAAGTGATTTAGTTTAATTTGAGTTTGATTTGATTAATATTTTTTTTTAAGTTTAGAGTTTATATAATCTAACCTTACTAAGATTTGAAGATTTTATTTTTGTTTCATTTCATTTTCTATGATCAATGTTTCTTTAGTTTGGTTTATTAAAATTTAAGATATTCTTTTAATTCTTGATTATCAAATGATTTCATTCATTTATATTTTATGTTATTTATTTTTATAACTTAGCTTTATATTTAATCTTATGTTTCCTCTCATTTAATTAAATATTCATTTGATTTGCTCTTTCTTATTCATTTCATTAAATTTTATGAATTTGGATGAGTTAACTTGATTAGATAACCTTGATTATTTTGAATTTAATTACTTGATTTATTTAAATTTCAATTAATTTTATTTATTTACTTCATTAATGTTTATGTTTATTAGTGTTTATGTTCATTATCTTGAATAAATCCACTTAATTCATTTAAGTTGATATTTTAATTCGAACTTAGTTTAAAAAGTTTTAATTTCATAATTTAAATGACTTATTCTATTTCCATTTTGGAACTTAAGAAAATTCAACAATTTATACATTCTTAATTCATTTCTTAAGTTAATGGAATTTTTTTCTTAAGGGTTTCATTATTTCATAGAATTTCTTAAAGTTTGTTTATTATTAATAACCTTAAAAAAAACTTAAGCTACTTTGGACACCACACTTACACTAATACATTTCCAATTTTCTAAGTTATTTAAATTGAGTTATTTAATTATTCATTTTTTAATTTACATTTGAAATTGTTATTATTTAATAACATTAAAATGACTTAAAGTAATTTTAACATTAATAATTTTCTTTAGTTGATTATAAAGTTTTAGTAGTTAATTATCTTTGATTTAAATTAATTTAGTTGATTTAATGCAATTTCATCAATGTAATGATTTAGGGTTTAATCAATTTTACATTTTCTTAATTATTTCATTAATCCTAAGTATGTAATTACTCAAATATTTAACTTTAGAGATTAAGAAAATTTTCTTAAATATTATGACTTCAATTAAAATATCTTATGTTAATTTATAAGCTTTATAATTTCTATAATTTTCTAATTTAAATTTTCTTTCAAATTGACCTAGGGATTAGAAATTCAATAACTCTTAATTCATAGGTCAGTTCATCTTGAAAGTTTTATGGCAAGTGGGTTTCCTTACTAATTCAAACTCCTAAAATTTCACCTTAATCAGATGTGTAATTAAGGGTTAAATAAGGTTTTAATTATTTTAATAAAACTTAAAGTAAGTCTAAATTAGATAAAATTAGAAGTTTTAATTTCCTTGAATTTCTCTCTAAAAGATGCATCCATAGAGTGTTTATTTAGAATTTTTGGAAATTTGATTGCTTTCTTATAATTTTTAAAAATTTAGATCAATTAATTAACAAATTAGGTTATTTTAGGGTTTATTAGATTCCAGAGAGTTCTAATGATGTGTTTAAATTCATTAAGGTTAACTATGATGATTCAAGTTGATTTTATAATTGTCTATAAAATTTTCTAATTTAATATTAATTTATTTTATTAAATTAAGCATATAACTTGAAAATTTTGTATTTTAAGATTTACTTGCCAATAAATTCTCATAAAATTATATAAGTTGTATTTTAACCTTAATTTCAATTCTTCAAAGTTCGAAATTAATTGAATTAATGGTTTGTATTTAATTTGGGTTGAATTATTTTTAATTAAACTCAAATTAATCCAAAATTACTTATAAAAATTGGAGATTTTGAGTTTAATGGATTCCTCTCACTAAGAGGAATCCATAGAGCCATTATGTGCATTTTTGGGTTGATTATTTTATTTTTTATAATTCTTTGAAATTTTTTATGACTTTTAGCATTTCTTAATTTATAAAATACTAATTCTTCTATTTATCTGCATTATCGCCATGTGGCACTAATGTGACACCGCTTTCTTTTTGCATGTCAGTCATGGATTGGTCCAAGTGGGATCTACGTGGATCCCACATTAAAATGGTGGCAAGATGCGGTTTGACTCGGACCATCCGATCGAGGATCAAATGGCTAGAATCATCCCAAGGTTTCTTATATAGATTTTAATTAGAAATCTGAGTAGATCTCTATCATTTGTTTCTAATAGAAGGAATAGATTGTGGGGAATATGTCTTCCTCATCTATGGTAAGAATCGAGCATTGTTCATTAAATTGAAGCAATTTTTGGTGATCTTGTCGACAGAATCGCTCGATTTTAATTACAAATCCATCAATACTTTATTTGGAATGCATTTATATGGCTTAATCTCACTTGAGATCAAGTTAGTCTCAAAAAGGATCAACACCAAATGCTAAAGTGGTTAGGTTCTAAGCATACCTCGTCAACGCTCTTCAATGGTGGAAATGATTCAAAAAACTTAGTATGGATGTGATGAGACTCTAGGTGCAAATAATTAGAATGCATCACCATCAATTACTGTATAGGCTGAGCTCATCCTACAATAACTTTGTTCAAAGTATAGCTTGCTAGTGACGTGGGGATAAGGGAAAGAGTGGTTTCTTCTTCATTTCACTTGAGGAAAGTGTGAATTTTCAAAATGGCTTAAGAAAGGTTATCTCATCTCTTTTCGTTGATGGTTGAAAACTATAAAAAGAGGGAGGTCAAGCTCTTTTAGCCATGGTGATTTGCCACCCTTGGAGGCTAGCTCCAAAGGGTGGTCAATTGATTCGGGTCAGTCCAGCAACTAGGATGAGGAATGGAGGAGAGGAAGTGGATTGGGGAGAATTTGTTTGTATGCTTGATCTTACCCTTCCATGGCATATTCCCTTTTTTGTATGGACTTGAAGCTTTAATATTTTCTTAAATTTGGCTCTGAATCACTCTAAACTGATCTTAGGATGAGTTTAGATGCTGCTCTATGTTCAATGTAGACCTTCATCTAACTTTCATTTATATTTAACTCCATTCATGTTCATGTAATGATTTTATGCTTTTTATTTGATTTGATTTGAATTTATTTTGATTTTATTTGAATTTCTTTGGATTTGATTAATTTTTAGCTTAAAAAGGATAATTTGGGTTAATCACCCAAATTACCTTACTCTAAGCTTAGTTGGATTTAAATTTCAGTTAAAATATGTATGATTCAACTATTTATTTATATTTAAGTTTGGTTTGGGTCTATCTAATCTTATTGGGTTAGATCAAATCCTAGAAGGATGCATTAGGTCACCATGTATAATATCCTAAGTGCCTAATTAACAGGCTTCAAATATAGGATTAAGTGTCCTAATAATTAGTTTAAAGATGATGTTTACCAAATCCAAAAATGAGCTCAATACACCTAATTTTAAAGTAATATCCCAAGAGATTGATGAGTGCCCCTTGTCCCCATCTGTGAACTCTCAAACACTCATCACACTAAGTTGAAATAGCAAGAAAAATTATGATATAAAAATGAAAAAAAATAACCCAATCATAAAAGAATTACGAGTCTTACCTCAGTCAGATAGTTCATAACCTTTTTGCATATGAAGTACTCATCAGTCGCCTCACTAAAACTTTTCTCCACATAAGAAGAGCCACTTTCTCTTATGTCGTGCTTTCCTCTTCTCCTAGGGCACTAGTCATCTTTTTCATACTCAGGGAAGAAGATGGATCTATTAATATAGCCCCACTCTTCTCCATAATGATAAAAACACTCACCTCCACCTGTAAGTCCTCTCTACCTATAATAGAAATAACAACAGTGCTCAGGGTAGTGGCAATATAGATACCTGCCCTAGATGATGAAGCGGCAATGAATTACACAGACTTCTTAGTCTTCTTCCTCTTCTTCATCAGACCCAACTAGTGTTCAATAGGATCAATGTTGATTTGTGATCTCTTGGAGTTCATGGTAATTATTTACTTTTGTACAAAAAGAAGACTTGGTAAGGGAATAAGTAAAAGATCTTGGCAATAAGGGATTATGAAGGAAATGAAAGCTAAAGGTTCATTCACTTTATATAGCCCAGAACTTGAGGAAAATGTCAAAAGAAGATGTCAAATCACAAGTGATGTGTCATAAATGATTGATAAAATAAATTTGAAATGAAGAATTAATACTTATTTTCTATTCTTCTGTATTTTTTGTGAATCAATTCTACAAGAAGCAGAAGAATCGAGAGCTACATGTACACCCAATTGTTTGACTAGTATTTGGAGATGCTGAATAATGAATACTAGGACACTTGATAGTAAAACATAAAGCTAATGCAAGTCACTCTCCTATAAAGATTCACACCATGCAAGGTAAATACAAGGATCACCTGTCCATAATGAAGCTTGACAATTTACATATGAAGACTCGTCTTTAACTAGGCATGTCTGAAAGAACATTCAAATCCATTAACCCATGTTTGACACATAAATATCATGCACGAGAACTCACCAATATAGGAGAAACTAATGTCAAACTCATTAGTCATATCAGTGATAAGAATGATGCTTAAAGAAATTGCCAAGTCAACACTGAGCACTCGCCTCTCACATGAGAGTCCCTTTTCGCTCATGTAACTAACTTAACTGAAGTGTACTTACCTCATGTAACCATCCCTCGACCCTATAAAAGAGGTGAGTTTGAAGGAGGTGGGGAATGTTTTGGGCTTTTTCTGAACTCATAGCTATGTATACTTCTTTGAGAGTGAGAAGAGAAACTTTTACTAATAAATCATTGTCTTAGTAGATTTTTCTTAAATACACTCTTCCTTTGCTTAGCTCTACTATCTTACTACTACTTTGCTCAACTTTAACCTCTTTTTTCAGTTTCCTAAGTGGTTATGCTTAATTTAATAGATAAATTTGAATTCAAAAGTTTTGATATAATCAAACTTTCATATTTTGTGTCTGATTTTTGAGGGATAAATCCAATATTTTCTTACAATATAATTTAATTTGGAGGCAAACATTATCATATAAATTAATATAACATTAAGTATTTATAGTAAATTATGTTCTCTTTATTATTTTCATGTATAACCAATCCAATTTAGCACATGACTAGATGTGTTGTCTTTTCTCTCTCTCTCTATGTATGTTATTTAAAAATTTTCAAAATTATTTTATTCTCCCCTTCATTCAAAAATTATTGGAAATTGGGTTTGGTTTCAATTTCAAATTTAAAAGCTTTCATGTTACATAAGAAAAGGATTAGTTCCATTAAAACTCTTTCCAAATCTTTTTTGGCTGCGGGTTGCATTGGAGAATTCATAATTAATTTTATTAAAACCTACCTAAAGCTACCTTGGTTGGCTAACAAAGAAATTCTAAGACAAAACTAGCTCAAGGAAAAGAAAAAGTATTCCATCCAATTTTCAAGACAATTTTCAAAGGTTAAATCCAAATAAAGTCTTTTTTGCATTTTTTTCCAATCTCAAACTTTCAAATAAAGTCCCCTTCCCACTAAATAAGGGTTGTTAGATCATGGGATGCATTATGTTCATGTTCAAAAGTACCTTCATCCATTAGTAAGATTGGCTTCTACTTGTTTTAAAATTTTTTTTTCGGGAAGATTCCTTTGAACATTAGATCGAAAATTTACTTAATTTCCTATTGCAATATTTATGATAGAAGTCTTATTGGAATCAAATAAGATTTTTATTTTTATTCATTTGATTTTACATGTTGGATGCGAATATGTCTGTGGTTGAAGTAGAGCCTCGGAAAATATCTGAGAAGCAGGGTTAATAAATAGAGGAACAACATATAATGGAAAGAGTGGTCAAAATATCTAATTTTATTATCTTTTAAGTAGTCTTAATATAGGAAGCAAGAATTCTCCTATTCTAGAGATAAAAAGAGAGAACAGAGCTCAGGATGAGAGAGCAAAAGTCTTTCTTGAATTAAGCCAGTCAAATGAGCTGAATGCCCCTCCCCCATTTTATAATATTTGGGAGAGGGGTAGTAGAGGAGTCAAGTACAAATAGAATCGGTCAAGTATGTATAAAGGACTCATCTTGAATAGATGGGAGTGTTCATTGGTAAGTGATGAGCCTCGCGGAGAGTGTGTAGAGCTTGTTTTCATGTGTGACTACTCTCCCTACTGTAGGGGGGTGTTGGGTTCAAGTCACCTTGAGACAGCTATTATTCCTTAAATACTCATCTTCTAAGGTTGAGGCTATGTTCATGTGGTCCATGGTGGCATTCTTTTTTACTATGCTCACTATGCATTTGGCAAGTCATTAGCAACTGAGCAGCTTATTTATTTATGATATACATTGAACATTATTTTATGATAGAATTCTGATTATAATTAAATTAAGTGTTTGATTGTTTTTCACTTGAAACCTTATTTTATTTTATTTTCTTGTTAATTAGATCATTGATTTAAGTTCATTATGATCTATACAAATTTTCACTTTGAATACTAGATTAAAATCTTGTTTGAAATTTATTTAGATCCGTATAATATATCACTTTGAATATTTGAGTATTATTTGAACTTTATTTGATTCATACAAAATTTATGTGATGTAGTTTTGACATTCGCTGAACACTTGTATTAAAATCTATTTAACTTTTACGATAAATCTTGTATGCATTTATTTTTTTTTTGAAAATTTTGTTTATTATTTTTTTTAAAATTTAGTCGAATATTTGTTAAATTTTAGTTAATTTTGTGATTAAAATATTTTGAACTATTATTGCATTTATTTAAATAAGTTTTAAAGCTTATTTAATTTTTTTGAAAATATGTAGGAACTTATATTTGAACATTTTTGTATTCGTAAAAAAAGAAAAGAAAAATAGTTTTACTATTTGAAAAAATTCTCTTAAGTATTTGGTGAAATCAAAATAAAATATTTATTGAACTTATTATTTTATATTTTCTAAAATATAGTTCACATCAATTGGTCCATCATACAACACATCAAGTTTAACATGGTGAAATCAAAAACTAAGGCATTTTACATTAGCATTGCTAGGCACAAGGCTTGAGAGAGATCAAGGCTTAAAGCTTTAGACTAAAAAAAGAAAAGAAAAACTCATAAAACAAAATTTTTTTTTTAAATATGCCACAAATCATTGATAGATTTACTTAGTTCATCATAATAAACTAAAATTGTATAATAAGAAAAACTAAAGTAAACTCAAGATTAATTTTAATCTAAAATGAAAGTATCATTATGGTTAACAAATCTATCATCCTCTGATTCAGTCTTATGGTATTCTTTAAAATCTTCTAAAATCACTTTATTTTTCTTGTTTACTTCCTAAATCAATTAATATTAAATTCAATATAATTTAAATAAAATAATAATTTGATAATACATCTAAGTAATTCCTTATAATTAAATTATCTTTTGACCTTTTTAAAGGTTCAATTTGTATACCCAAGATAGCAGGCAGACCTAAGCGATCTAAAGAGTTTATTTATCAAGACAAGCATACTCACATAAAGGATATTCAACAAACAAGAATAAGTATACTCACTATAAAGTGTGTACGATAAGGGAGGATCAATTTGATCCAATGAGTCAAAGACTTAGAAAATAATGACATATAGAACAAGGCATGAATTGACTCACTAGTAATAGGTGACTACTCAAAGGAATAAGGCGGCTACTCTTCTTAGTCTAATCCTTGCTTGTGTACTCGCAAGATGAAGGATTACTCATCCCCACTAGCTAACAAATACATACTCACTCACATGTATACCTGCCATTAGTTATGGTAGGAATCCACTTGTACTCTATTTACCTTATATGTACTTTCTATATATAGTCTCCCCTTGATATTATAAAAGTGGAACTCTCTTACGGGAGAAAACTTTTTCTCTCTCTAGGCCTCTAGTCTTTGTACTTTGACTTTGAGGAATAAAATTTATTATTTCTTTTGTATTTTTTTTTACTTTCCTATTTTTATGTTCACAATATTTTTTTACCAAACCTTGCTTCCTAGTTATCTCAAAAGGTTCCTCCTCTATCCACATATAGATTTGGGTTCACCATTCTTTTAGGTGCAATGTACATGGATGAGGATAAGAACTAGAAGCTAGATACAAAGCAAAATAAGATTGATCAACAGACATGGAATGTCCAATAATTCACTACACAACAAGACTTGGGAGATATGGAAGATAGCATTAGTCACCTTATTCATGTGGCCATAAGAAAAACACACCATGAAGAACTCAGAGCAAAGAAGAATGAAGGATTCACTAGATCGGCTACTCACCGAGCTCATCAAAAATGAAGAAACCCATTTAGGGCCCTTCAGCTCTTATCCATCTAGGATTCCCAACTTTGATGAGAATCCTATGACACAAGTGAAGAAGAGGAGGTGTCAAAATAGCAACGACAGCCAACCAATACTTTCTTTGTGAAGATCACAAAAGCTCACCCTCCTCACATGTTTATGATCATGCATCTTGAATCATACAATGGTTGAACAAATCCCATCGATCATATAGCATATTTTGAGTCAACCAAATCACTACTGGACTTGGACAATGCGATAAAGTGCTGATTCTTCCTTACCACTTTCAAAGAGTTTGCCCTTATGTTGTTCTCATGCCTTCTTTTAGAAGTCATAACATCATTTATTGACTTCAAAAAGATGTTCCCTATGCAATTTACCATCGCTTAGAAGCCTCCAAAGAGTTCTCAAGCTCTCCTATAGATGAGGCAGGAACTTGACTAGTCCTTAAAGAAGTTCATTATTCACTTTTAGCCAGAGATGCTGAAAATTAAAGACTTGAAACCCACAGTGGCCCAAGTAGCCCTTGCTCAAGGCTTGAAGGAGGGGCCCTTCAAGTATATCTTGCAGGCTTCAATAACTTAAGAAAGTCACTGAGTTATTAAAGTTGGCAAAGAATCATGTCAATGATAAAGAATACAATAAAGTAGTCAAGCCATTCTCACTGGCTAGGACTAAAGACTCATTGAAGATGCCTTCGAAGCGATTACCTAAGGAAGGGTATCAAAGGTGAGGAATGGATAAGAGAAGGCGACTGAAGTAACAAGTTAAGGCTTTTGAAACTTGATACCTTGCTATCCTGGAGCTGACTAAGCACAACTTGCTTTGGCGATGTTGACCTCATTTTTGGATTAGGTTGACATCATCCTTGATCCTAGTAATTAGAACCTCTAATCTTATATTAAGAGCTTTTTAATTAGATGCTTTAGGACACTACACTTTGTGATCAAATGTATAAACAAACCAAAATCTAATAACAAATTAAATTAATTATAAAATTTGAAATCAAATCAAACTCAATGGCCTAAAGTGATAATCAAGGTCTTCCTAATGGACCTTCTATGACCTGACCTAACCCAATCACATCTAAACTTAATATAAGAATTTAATAAAAAATAAAACTATACATATTTAAACTCAAATCTAAATTTAATTGAGCTTAAATTAAGGCAATTGACATGGTTGACCCATTCAATCCATTTAAGCTCTAAAATTATCTAAGTCAAAGAAAAATTGAATAAAGTCAAAATAAATTGAAATCAAATCAAATTAAAAGCATAAAAATAAAACATAAATATAAATAAATATAACAGTTAATTTAGGTGACAGTAATTAAAAAAGTCTTTTAACCAAAGTTGATCCATGTGAGTCCCATCAAGTCAAAAAGTCAATCATCCAAAATTTGGTCAAATAGAGCCATCTTTGAGGCTCAAAATCATCGAATGAACATATCCGAACACAAATCTAAGAAAATATAAATTCAATGAGGACATAAGTAGGTTAATTTGGCTAATTAATCCAAATAAACCCAAATGGTTCTCATTAAGTTAAATTCAAATTCAAATAAAAAGATTAATGATCATTTCAAATTTATAGTTAAACATAATTCAATTAATCTTTGGATTTAATTTGACCAATTTGGTCATTTGGCCCAAGTGAACCCATCTTGACCCATTAATTCAATTTAGGTCAAAGTGGGTCTAAATAAAAATCAACTTCAAGCTAACTGAAATCAATTGCTCTAAATCATCTCAAACAATTAACTAAATATGATTCGAGCTAAAACATACCTTGATTGAGTCATATGGATAATTTGACTCAATCCAATCCAATTTAACCCATTTGAGTCAAATTTGGGTTAAAATCAAAATTATGCTTAAATCAATTGAAAATAATCAAATGTGAACATTAAAATAAACAGTCAACATGATCCATTTAGATCAAATGAATCAAATTAGCTTAAAGCCACACCAAACCTAAATTTGGCATGGATTAATAGATCAAATCATTCTAGTGAACAATTAACGATAGATGAAACTTAAATTTAAATCTTATTAATCAAACAAAATTAACCAACCCAAAGAAATTCAATTTTAACTGAACCTAACTTGAAGCATTCAATTCCAAATCTAATCTAAATGAACTTAAGCCCAAACTCATAGCATTCCCTAGGCTTGACTTGGGTAGCAAAGCCATAAGATGGTGAGGTGGAGCCATGAAAGGGAGAAGAGGTCAAAACACATGCTCATGACATCCAAACTCCTCAATTCCAGATCTCATCTCCATTCCTCTTCATTAATCACAATGAGATGAACCAAAAGGGGTTAACCACCACCTCTAGCAAATAGACAAAAACCCTAATTACCATGGTCAGCCATCTTAGACTCCTCCAACGGAGGAAAGTCTGGCCAAGCTTGAAGAAAGAAAAGTAGAACTCTTCTCCTCATTCTAAGCATTCCAACACATTCTAGAGAGAAGGAAAAGATCAACTGAATTTTTCCCCGAGCTTCTCGCCACCAGCAAGCCATAATTTAGCCACAGTTGGTGGAATATAGACGCCCAATAAAGGAGTGGGGGAAGACCATTCCTACCTTATGATTGGCCTTCCCTACACATTTTAGGAGGAAGGATAACTCAATCGAACCCTTACCCATGTGCTTCATTGCTAGTGAGCCGGAGAACCACCGATGCTAATGGCAAGGCAGTGAAGCTTATTCTCTAAGGCAATCCAGAAAAAAGAAACTTGATTCCACTTTAGCAGAGGCTCTTCTTAAACAAAGGAATCATTTTGAATTGGCAAAGCCATCGAACATTGGCTTTGGTGAGGTATTTCTTCAATTCCACCACCCCTTCCATGATTTGGTCTTTTGTAAAATGAACTTGGTCTTCACAAAGATCAATCCATATGGATCATTGATCCTTAATCATTTTGCAATCAAAATCCCAAGAAATTATCTTAGATCACCGGAGATCAATCCATAAGCACTAATGGTTCTTGGATTGCAATAGGAGGTTAGAGATAAAATCACCGCCACCCATTCCTTTTATTTAGATTGGACAACTATGATCATGCAGACCATGTGATTTCAATCTTTTAGGAAATTATGGATTACTCCTAAATCATCCGATCAAAGAATAGATGGTTCCGATCGATCTCACGTCCTAGCCGCCATCCTTCGTGGGATCTACATGGACCCCATATGGCTTAGTGGCACATCGCCATGCCCAAAGTAGCACGTAGTCAACGTCGCATTAATGCTAACTGGGTTAAGAAAAATATGGTTTTTCTAATTTAAAAAATTCAAAAAATTGCTCAGAACTTCCAAAATTCATATAAATTATAATACTCAATAAATAAAAGGTAAATAGGTGTTCTATAGATTTATCTCAATGAGAGTGATCCATTAAACTCTAAAAATTTCAATTTTTATTCAATAGTTTTGCATTAATTTCAGTTTAATTAAAATAATCAAGCTTAAATTAACCAAAATAATGGTCCAATCAACTTGAAATGTTGGGGATTTGAAATTAGGGTTTAGACACTCATTACATAAAAATTGGAGGAATTACTAGTGATTATAATTAAATATAAGAATTTTTTAATCTTCAAATCCTAATTTAATGAAATGAATTAATATTAATCTAAGAATATTAGAGGAAAATATGAAATAAACTTAAGTCAACATAATGAATGTTAATAAAACTAATATTCCAACTAAACTCATTTAACCTTAAAATGGCATATTAAGAATTAATTAAATTAAATAATTTAATTAATTAGGTTGAAATTAGAAAATTTATAATAAAGTAAATAAAAATCCAAGATTTTCAAATGAACCCTCATTGGATTCATCTTTTAGAGAGGGGTTAAAAAAATTCAAATCCCTAATTAGTTCTTAACATTTTAAGCTTAATTTGAGTTTTATTGAAAAACCATACAATCTTAATTGAACCCTAAATATAGCTTTAATTGAGGTGAAATTTTATGAAAATTAAATTGACATATAACGCCACTTGCAATAAATATTTTAAATCAAAATGATGTCCAAATCATAAGTTATTAGATTTTAAAGATTTAGGCCAATCTACATCAAATAATAAATAAGACAATTACAAAAATTTTGGGAATTAATAAGACCAATTCAAAACACTTTCATTAATATCAGAGGACTTAGAAAATTTTTCTCAGCCCTCTGAAGTTAAAGATCATAAAAATTGCATATTTAAAATTTAATAAATAATTAAAGACATAAAATTAATTAAAACTTAAGGTTAAAATTTAGAAATTCATAACAAACTTCATAATTGGCTGAAATTTTCACTTAATTACTTTTTGAATTTATTATTCAAATGAAATTCTATTAAAATTTAAAATAGCCAATTTATATAATATTGAATAAATGATTGAATTTTAAATAAAAATGAATAAATTATTAAATCAACCAATATGAATCACTCAAATAATAAAACTTAATAAATTGAATAAACCTTTAAATCAAATTCAATAAAAAGGATTAAATATAAATTGAACATTGAATAGAAAAATAAATTAAATTATAATTTGATAAAATTGGTTAATCATAATGTTTTTCAACAAAAGGATAAGTTTAATCAATCGAATTTTAAATTAAAATTATTAATTAAAGTTGAACCTTAACTAAATCAAACTAATTAATTAAACTAAATCATAGACAATTAAATTAAACCAAATAATCATAAACTAAATTAAACATGCAAACTCAAATAACAAAATTTAATAAATTTAATAAATGATCAAATCCTTAATTGAAATTTAAATGAAAAGATCAAATAAAAAATCATTCAAAGCATAAGCTAATTGAAATAAGGTAATTGATTTAAATTTAATTAAAATATAAAGTCATTAAAGTCAAATTATGAATAAAAATTAATTTAGTCAACATTAATCAATTTAAATGTAATAAAATATAAAACTTTTTCAAATAATAATAAAGCAAATTTAATTAATACAAACCACATAAAACTTTTAAAAAAATTATTAAATAAAACCTAAAAGGAAAGAATTAAACATTTATTCAAAGAAAAGAGTTAAACATTAATTAAAATATTGATATTCGATTAACTCAAACTAAAGCCCAATAAACTTAAAATTGAATATTAGCAATCAAAATATATGAAGCTAAACAACCTCAACAAACTTGATCATTAAACCATTAACTAAATTAAATGAACATTAAATTAAACTCAACTCAATGAAATCATCTACATGAATTCAAAAGGGTTAATTATGATACATAAACTCTTAGTTTGACCTCTAGAATAGATTTTCATCTTCAAATGAAGATTCCATTTTACTAGACTTAGGATGTTGAATAGAATAAGTTCTGCCTCAAGTAGAATCTATTTTATTCTTCATTCTTTAAAACCTAAATTCAATTTTAATATAAAAAAACCTAAATTTGAAATAAAATTCAAAATATAATAAATTACATAAATTAAAATTATCTAATGATATTATTAAATAAAGCTCTAAATTTGAATTAAAACTTCAACCCTAAAAATGCCTAGTGTAGTCATAATATACAAGCTCTTCTTTTCACACACAAGATTGTTAGGTCACCAACCCTAGCTTTAGGTTAGGTCGATGATTTATGCTATGAAATGATGTGATATTTTTCTTTTTTTGTGGTGTACTATTTTATACTAGATGGCTAGAAATTATTTGCTCTCTAGTTTAGATGTTAGGATTCTCTTTTTAGACTAATATTATTTTCTACAAGGGTTGTACTTAAAGGGACCACTCTAATAAAATATAATAAATATTATTTGCTTGCAGGTGTTGCTTAAGTCCCTAAGCATAGCCCAATAGGATAGGTGGGATTTGTAACCATTGGTGCTAAGCCTGAATGTTTGCATTATAACTAGTGGTGTGATGTGTATTTTTTCTAACATATATTTTGTAGAGATTAGGAATTTATTTTAAAATTTTAAAAAGTAATTTGGTCCTAAAATCAGATTAAGATCTATATGGGTCTAAGATTAGTAGGAGTTGATTGTACTCATTGGTGGTCCCCTGAGGAGCCTTAGGAGGTCCATGAAGAAGGTGATGATCTAGAGTAAAGAACCCCATAGATCAAGAATTTGGTTTTAGGCCGAGCTGTATAAGGGTAAAGCTAGACTGAACTTTTTTTTTCTTACTATTTTGGGGTGTAAAGCGGCACTCTCCTACATCAACCTATTTATTTAATTAATTTTGATGCTTGATTTATTTTAGGTGCACAATAGAAGAAACATACTTTTCATAAGTTTATTTTTGTGTTTTGATATTTTGTGATAAGGCATTGATATGTTAGGCTCTTAGAAAAATTAATTTTTCTACCCCATTAACTCTATATAATTAAAGCTTTAGAGATAACAAATAAACAAAACTAGAAGTAATTAGATTTTATGAATTATAATTATAGATTTCTTCTTAACTCTTTGAATTATACCCTTCTTCCATTGCACATAAGAAGGTATTTAACCTTTGAGGATAAAAAACCATTCTAGATGAAGTTTGCCTTTTTTTTTTTATTTAGCCCATGACTCATTTCTAACTACATCTCATCTTAATAATGATTTTCATGCCTAAAATCTTTAAATAAAATTATAAGTCACATAAAAATAATAAATTATTACATTAGCTAGAAGAATAATATGCGAGTCATGATCTTAGGGTTAAAGAATGAGCTTAGGTCCTTAACTTAATTTTCATAAATATAATAGCCTAGCTATCTTACATTCATAAAACTAGACTCATGAGTTTAAAATCACTTAAGAGGTTTTAGTTAGCAACCCTTCTAGGCAAAAAGGTAAGTCTAGATGAGTTAGGGATAGGTTTTCTTACTCAAGAGTGATGAAGACTCATAATTCTAAAGGATTATACTAGATCTAGCTTCTGACTTATGTTAGAGGAAAAATTATAAGTAGGTTTTGAAGCATTTCGTTTGCCACAAGAATAAGTCTTCAATTCTTAGACATTTTTATAATCTTGTGATGTTAGAATCTAAGTCCTAGATTTCTAATAAAATGTTAACTCAGAATTTCAGTAACTTCGAATCCAAAAAAAATGTAAAGGCCAATGATAGGATAATTAAAATGCTTACTTGGTTTTCTAGTATATAAAAGCATTTTTCTACCTAATTCTATTTAGCTTTTGAAAAGAACTCTTCCTCTTTAGAGTATTGCCTTTTAAATTTCCAAATTAACTTTTCTTCAAAATGCAACTTTAAAGTCCATAGAGATAAAAGTAAATTTCTTTAATCGGGAGTCTTTTTAGAAAGGTTCACTTTTTTCTAAGATATAATTAACTATAAGGGATTGCCCTTATTGCGAATTTCAAACCTACACTAAAATAAATCTTGTTGTACATTTTCATGTAGTTCAAGAGATTGTCCTTATTAAGTGATCAAATTTATTATAGGGTAATATGTTTATCTTTTAAGATAATATATTTATCCCTTAATGATGTATTTGATTATCTATATATAAAATTTCTGAGATCTATGTGATGTCATAAAATTTTCTCCATAAGTGACTCCTCTTATAGTGCCAATGATCAAGCTAGTAGAGGTGATTTAGAATAAAGAATATTTCAAATGGCCACAACCTATGAAGGCTGATGGAGTGCTTGATCGGTCATGATATTATACTTATCATCATGATCATTACCACAACACAGAGGAGTGTTGCCATTTGAAGAGCATAATGGACAAGTTGATAATGGTAGAGAAGCTCAAAGAGTTCATTAAGAGAAAACACAAAGAAGTTATCAAAGCTGGTAATGAACCTGTACCCACGCACACTATTCATATCACTAGGGTCATACCCACTATCTTTAGAAGTGATAGAGAGTCCTCTAAGAAGGTGAGTATGAAAAAGTTATAATCTAAAGAAGTAAACTTAGTCGTTGTGATGCAAGCACCATCTATGAACATTGTCCTAGTGAGTATTTCAAAAAGGGATAGACATACTATTGGGAATCTCTATAATGACATAGTTGTAGTTTGATTGACACAAGGAGCTAAATCAACATTATATTTAAATTTGTCTTCAAACAGTTGGTCATAACAAATTACAAACAAGCGCCCATAGGAAGACCCCTTTAAGGTTTATTAGGAGAGACAAAAACTGAAGGGATGATTACTGTCCCCATCACCTAGCAAAAAAGAAAGAAATAGTTCATGACCATGGCTAACTTTATCATAATAGAGGCCCCTGCTACTTATAAAGCTACCTTTGGCTAACCACAACTCAACACATTCAGAGTGGTTGTGTTGACATATCTTGTACCTGTCAAGTTCCTTATTGGAGGAGAAGAGATCACTATTTGAGAAAACCTCAACAAATCTAGTGCATGCTACTTTAAAGCCATTGGAGGGTCAAATGATAAAGATGAGTGTTATTACTAGATATTTCATAAATAGTAATTAAAGCCCTTGAAGAGATAGAGAAAGTTTCAACCATGCAAGGCAATGGACAAGTATTAAATGTGAGCTTGGCTTTCTATCTTGAGCATAAAATAAACCTCATCCAAACTCTCCTAGACAATTTAGAAGTATTCAATTGGATAGCACGGAAGTTGCCTACAATAGATATTAACATTGCTTATGATCGCTTAAATGTTCACATAAATGTGCAACCTATCAAAAAAAATGAGAAAAATAATGGCTATACTCATCAAGCCTATTATGGAGGAGGTCGCCAAGCTACTCGAGACTAATTTTATTAGAGAGATTCAATACCTAGAATGAGTGTCCAACGTAGTAATGGTATAGAAGTTAGGTGAAAAATGGAGAATATGTGTCAACTTCAACAACATATTCTCAGCATGTCTGAGGGAGGGGTATCTTCTCCCATGAATAGATGACCTTGTGGACTTGACTATTGGATTCTCTTTGATGCATTTCTTGGATGCATTCTTTGGATACCATCAAATTCAATGCGCCTTGCAAAGTCTGAAGAAATAACTTTTATTACTGCTGAAAGAATATACTTTTACAATGTTATGCCATTCTAACTAAAAAATATAGGGGCGACCTACTAAAGACTAGTGCATTGAGTATTCAAGGAGCAGAAGGGGAGAAATATAGAAGTTTATGTGGATGACATACTAGTCAAAAGTAAGTCACCTATGTAATACATCCTAGAACTTGAAGAGATATTTTCCATACTAAAAAGACATAATATGCATCTTAACCCTCTAAAATGCATTTTTGGTGTAGGAGCAGAGATGGGGTTTCTCATTACCCATGAAGGCATAAAGGCAAATCCAGATAAAGTGAAGGCTATACTCAACATGCCCTCACCTAGAAACATGAAAGAAGTACCATAGCTTATTAGGTGAGTAACAGGATTAAACAAGTTCATTTCTAATGCTAGGGAGTGATGCTCGCCATTTTTTGAGGTTCTCAGAAGAGCAAAGAAGATTGAATGGACCTAGAATGTTAAAAAGCCTTTAATGACTTAAAGAATGTACTACCCCACTTTCTTTGTTATTGATTCATAAAGAAGGAGAAGTTCTAGTAATATACTTAAGAGTGGGAGAAGACTCATTTAGTTCAGTCCTCATCAGAGAAGAAGGTGAAAAATAATGGCCCATCTATTATGTCAAGAAATATATGCGAGGTGCTAAGTTGAACTACCCACTCATGAAAAAGCTCGTACTCAAACTAATCACCTCAGCCAGATTCCTGTGACCTTACTTCTAGGCACACTCTAAACAAGTTATCACTAATAACTTAATCAAATATGTACTCATTAAGCATGATCATTCTAGGAAATTATTAAAATCGTCCATGGAGCTGGGTGAGTTTGGTGTATCGTACTCTCCCCAAACTGAGATCAAAGCCCAAAAACTTGTGGATTTCCTTATTAACTTCAGTAACTCACATGATATTCTAGTAAATCTAGAACTCTTATGAGGACTATACATTAATGGTTCTTCAAGCGAACCAACTATGGGCATAGAAATAGTGCTAAAAAGTCTAACAGGAGTCACAATAACAAAATCAGTTAAATTTGGATTCAAGGTGATGAATAATCAACCCAATTATGAAGCTTTACTCAGTAGGTTGAGATTTGCTAGAGGGCTTCGAGCCGCGCATATGGCAGCTATTTAGACTTGCAACTTGTTTCCAGACAAGTAAATGGAGAAAATAAAGTTTGAGATGAGTTTTGTTAAGATACTTGCTTAAAGTAAAAAATAGAGATTGGATAAATAGACTATTTAGGATCAAAGAAATCCCCCAAGAGAGGAAAACCAACTTACTAATCTATTATTTCATGCTGGGGGACTCAAAAATCTTGTGATTATTCACCTCGTCCAACAAAGTACAAAAGAGAAAGAGTTAATACATGTTGATCATGAACACCCACCTAGGTTGGTCGACCCAATCAACAATTACTTATAGATTGGAGAAATAAAAAAATTGATAAAAGATTTATGGAGGTTCAAAATTAGGTAGCCCAATATCTATTGATCAAAGAAAGGACCTCACTCAACCTCAGATGTGTGAGGGAATCTAAATAAATAAAAGTTCTTGAGGAAATATATTCTAGCAAGTGTGGTAGCCATTCAAGGGGAAGGACACTCACTTATAGAATTCTAAGATAATGATATTTCTAGCCTATGCTCAAAAAGGATGCTGGAGAGTTCACAAGGAGGTGTATGCAATAAAAAAAATTCATAGCACTCTAGTAGTAGCCATCACAACCTTTACAACCTATCACAAGTCCTTGTCCATTAGCTATTTGGAGGATGGATCTGCTAGGTCCTTTGTCGATCGCCAATGGACAAAGAAAGTTCACTTTATCTTGATCAATTATTTTGGCAAGTGGATCGAAGAAAAGCCACTTGAAAAGATAACTTCTCAAGAAATAAGAAACTTTATTTGGACTAACATAATCTATAAGCATGGGTTACCATTGGAGATCATCACTAATAAATGACTTCAAATCAGTGAGAGAGGCCTACAAGAGTTCTATGAGTTTCAAGAATCAAGTTGAAATTCACATCAGTGCATCATGCATAGAGCAACAAATAAGTGGAAGTATTTAATGAGAAGATCCTCAATTTTCTCAAAAAAAAAGGTTAAAGGAACCAAGGCTAAACGGATAGACACATTACCTGTGTCACTCTGGGCATTTTGAATGACTCCTACTAATGCAAAAAGACACTCACTACTAACATTGTTGCATGGTACAGAAGTTATCCTACTAGTTGAGTATGAAGTCCAGAGCCAAAGCTAATAATAGAAAAAATGTGAGATGAAGTTGGTGAGTGGAGTAATGCAAATTTAGAGGCAATGGAAGACATTCTTAACATGCTAAAAGAGGTTAGAAATGAGGTAGTTCTAAAACAAAAGGTACCAAAAAGGCAAATGACCAAATACTATAATTACTATGTGAAAGAGAAGCATTTTGATGGTGGTGACCTAGTACTAAAAAAGTAGATGCTGCTAATGAACAGAATGTTTGGCAAACTAACTCACAACTGGGATGAACCTTTCATAATCAAGGAATAAGTTGGTCCCAGTGTGTACTGACTATAATCTCATTTAGGCAAGGACATACCAAGAACATGTAATGCTACAGATTTGAAGAAGCTTTATCCCTAAGAAAAGGTTTCTCCAATATGTACTCTCTTTATTAGTTTTGAGTATCATGTATCTTCTTATTTTTAGTAATAAAGTTTTTATTTTTCTCTTCAAATGTATTAACTCGTAGGATAATGGTAGCCACTAAAAGAACATACTCATATGCTTAAAGGTGAAACTTGCACTCAAGGAGGTGCGTGATGATTTAGAATACTTGATATATCATCTTGGACCAACGAAAGGTCCCACTCAAAGAGTGATGGAAACCCAGTAGAAGATTTGAACACTTGGCATGTCACTCTTGGCCCAATAAATATAGATGTCGAGCAAATCCAACCCTTGATGCAAGAACACTCAAGAAGCTGTGTGATGATTCAAGGTACTCAATGTGCCATTCATGGCCCAAGAAAAGGTCTCACTCAGTAAGCAATGAAAGATTGAGTAGGAGATCTGAATACTTGGTGCATCACTCATGGCCTGAAAAAAAAACTAAAGTCAAATAAGCAATCCTTAAGATGAATTGACTCTACAAAATAGATAGTATAAAATCAACAACCTGTGAGGACGATGACTAAACTCAAAAAGGCCAACTCTCTTAATTGGCAATTAAAAGATCAACACTCTGTGTGGTTGGTGACTATAGTGTAAGACTAACACCCATGAGATTGGTGATAAATCTCAAAAGATCAACTCTCTTAATTGGAAACTAAAAAAAATAAACACTCTAAATAGTTGGTGACTATAGTTTAAGATCAATACCTCTTGAGGTTGGTGATTGTGGTGTTTTTATTTAGAGTTGTTGGGATACCATGAAGATCTTAGGGGGGTATTGACTGAAATGATTGAGTATGGTATTAAAGAATGATGTACTACCTTGAAAGGTAGAAACATCACCCTATGATGGTCTCAATCATCTAATAAGTACTCCTAAGATCGATGGGTGAATGTATACTAGAGATCTTTCCCCTACTATATATGGATGAAGTAAAGTAGGGTTTATTTTATGTTGGGTTCTTTAGTTCCTTATGAAAGCAAGTCCCCATAGTTTATTACATCCTAAGGAATGGAGATTTCTTAAGAATACTCTTGATTAAAGTAATCAACTAATTTCTTCAAAGATTTCAAAGTTTGATGATCAAAGGTTTGGAAATTATTGAAGATCAATTAGGAAGGCTCAAAATGGAAAGACTTATTTATGGATTCTAAAGGAGGACAAGTAGGAAACACCCATGATACTATGAAGCCTAGTGAGCACTTTAGTTTATATAATAGTGAGGCTTTATATTTTTGAAGAAGAAAAATCATGTTTATTTGAGTTGATATTTTATTAGAAAGCTAAGACATAGATTTGAACAACACAAGATTGTAGGAATGCCTAAGAGGTAAGGACTTACACCCATTGCAAAGGAGAAATAAGTAGCCACTAAACCTATATTTAAGGTGCTCTAGAATAAGCTAATAGCTCAATCTAAATATACTTGTGGAAGTGGGATATGTTGGTTCACCTACACTAGAAAGAGTAACGTGATCCTAGCTCTTCTAGATTTACAATCTCATGAAGTGGTTGATAGCTAACACCTCCTTTGATTTAAAACTATGTGGGCTAGTCATATGTAAATACTAGATAACCAGACTATTATTTATTTGAAATGAATCTATAGTCCTAAAAAATCATGATTGTCATGAAAATTATGACTTAAACTAGTGCAGTATAAATTTACTTATTTTATTTAATTTTTACTCATTATTTTAGACTCATGGCTTAGGAGAGTTCATGCTTAAATGGATGATTAAATTAGATTATAGACCAAATCAATGAGAAGAGGCGTTCTCCACTACAAGGGACTACTCTTACTAGTCAAGCTTTATCCACTATCATGCAAGAGTGAAGACCCCCTATTTGTAAGGAAGAAAATAATATGAATGAATGATGTTAAAACATACAATAATATAGTTAAGGGGTTCCTAAATCTTTTATTTTTCTTGATTAAAATCTTAGGCTTTAAAGTGAAGTTATGAGTTATTTAAAACTTAATTAGAGTTATTTAGTTAGAGTAAAAAATTTAGCTTTTCTAAAAAGCCTATTGCATCCAGGTCATATAGAAAGTAGTCAAACTCTTAAAAAACCTATGAAAAACATGACATTTTTATTACACAATCAGTATAAACATAATAATAAAAAAATTAATTGATTAAAAGAATATGAGGCCAATGTAGTCGGGTATCACCGTACACCTCAAAAAGAAAAAGATTGGGTAACCAAGCTCTACTCTTATACATCCTAGATTTTAATTAAATTATAAATGAAAATAAAACTATAAGGGTCTTTAGTTCTTCATCTTCATTTTGCTTCATGGATTTGAGTACTCTAGGTATCATAAGGACTCAAGTTTAAGCCTTCTAGTCACTGCCATCCTAAACCTCATAGCTCTAATACTAAGCATATTACAAAAGTTACATTGTACAAAATAAAAATTTAACTACACTTACAAACTTGAGATTTGCTTAGCACACACTCAAACCAAGTTATTATATTTTATATATTTTGGCTTAGAACCATGCTTTAGATTGACAAGCTCACCTATCCTAATGGATTATGCTTAGGGACTTAAGCAGCACCTGCAAGCAAGGAGCATATATAATTTTTATTACAGCGGCCCCTATGGTAAGTTAGAGTGTTCGTAGGGACACCACGTAAATCTTAGGGGTACTTATTGAAATGATCGAGTACGATATTAATGAATATTGTACTATCTTGAATGATAAGAACATCACCTTATAATGGACTTAATCACCTAATAAGGACTCCTAAGTTAGATGGGTTTATGTATATACTAGAAATGTTTCTCCCACTTTACATGGATAAGTATAAGAGGGTTTATTTTAAGACAGCTTTTTTAATTTCTTACAGAAGAGAGCTCCTATAGTTAATTACATCATGAAAAAAATAAGAATCTTCTAAGAACACTCTCAATTAAAGTAGTCAACTAATGTCTCCAAAGATATTAAAGTTTGGTAGTCAAAGGATTATTAACTATTAGGAATCAAGTGGGAGAGTTCAAGGTAGGAAGAGTTCTTAATAGATTCTAAAGGAGAATAAGTAGAAAGCACACATGATAATAGGAAGCCAAGTAAGTTCTTCAATCTACCCTATAACAAGGCTTTATATGTTCAAGGAAATAAAATTAAATTTATTTTTGAGTTGAAATGTTTATTATAATGTTAAGGCTTAGATTCTAACAATACATGACTATGGAAATGCTTGAGAGAGTTACACTCGTAGCAAAAGGAAAATAAGCAGACTCTGAACCTATGTCTAAAGTGCTCTAGCATAAGCTAAGAACTCAACCTAATTCCACTCAGAGAAGTGGGATATATTGGTTCACTTCCACTAGAGTGAGTCAACCAATCTCGACTCTTCTAGACTTCAAATAGCCTGGAGTGGTTATCAGCTAACACATCCTATGATTCAAAATCATGTAGGCTGATCTTATGCAAGTGCAAGATAGTTAGGCTACTCTTTATTAGGATAGAATCTGAAGCCCTAAACTCACTCCCTAAGAGATTAGATCATGACTAGTATGAAAAGTCATGACTAAAACTAATGCAATTAAATGTTCACATTTTTATTTCATTTTGACTCATCATTTTATACTTAGGCTTTGGAGAGCTTATGCCTAAATGTATGATGAAATTTACCTATGGGCTAAATCAATGGGAAGAGGTGTTCTCCACTACAAGAGATGACTCTCACAAGTAAAGCCTACCTCTTATCATGTAAAACTGAGACCTCCTATTTGCAAGAGTGAAGCATTATGCATGCATGTTGTCATAACATTCAACCATATAGTTAATGGGTTACTAAATCTTTTATTTATTGATTAAAAATCTTAGGCTTTATGGTGAGGTTATGTATTACTTAAATTTTAGGTAAAGTTGTTAAGTTATGGTAGAAAATTTAATTTTCCTAAAGAGCCTATCACATGCAAGTTAGATAATAAATAATCACACATTAAGAAACTTATAAAAAAGCTATTATTTCTATTGTACAATAAATATAGACACAACAATCAAACATGAATCATATAAAAGAATAAGAGGCCGGTGTAGCTAGGTACCATCGTATACCCTGGAAAAGAAAAGAAATTGGGTCGTCGAGCTCTACTCTTATATAACCCAAATTATAATTAATTTACAAAATAAAAAATAGCTATAGGGGCCTTCAATTCTTCATCTTCACCTCCACTCCATGGATGGGAACACTCCATGTTTCATAGGGCCTCTCGAGTCCATGCCTTTTATCCTGTGCTCATCTTAAACTCTATAGCTATAATCTTAATCCTATTGCAAAAATTATATTTTATAGAAAATTAAATCTAACTACACTTGCAAAAAAAAGTTATTGACACATACACACCAAGTAGTTATATTTCATACATTTGGACTTAGCACCCTACCTTGGGTTACCAAGCCCACCTATCTTAATAAACTATGTTTAGGGACTTAAGCGGCACCTGCAAGTGAAAAACAATTATAATTTTTTATTATTATTATCACAATAGTCCCTTAAACAAATTCCCCTATAGTAAATATCATTAGTCTAATATTATCCTAACACCAAAACTACACATAAATAATTCTAACATCTAGTTTAAAATATTAAATCATAAAATAAATGTGAAACCACAATAAAACATTAGCCTAATCTAAGACTAAGATTGATGACATAGTATTCTAATGTTGGTGTTAAGCTTAGTGTGGTATGCCTTGATTAAGCCTTGGAGTTATGAATTTTCTAGTGTTAGTTGTTTAAATCAGTTATTAAAGGTGGTTGCACTTTATGTTGTTAATAATTTAAGGTGATTGTCAAACCTAAGCCGTATGTATATTTCTGTGTTTCAGACTTATGATCTAAAATTATAAAGAGAAGAAGAAGAGGCAACTCTCCTTAATCCCTACCCTTAGATTAATTATAAGAGGTGCACTTTATAACTTTTAGTTCTCTTAATAATGAATTCATGAATTTGATATAAGACCTATATTTGGATTTGGCTTAAGAAATTTTATTTAAATATGAAAGGCATCTTTTGACTAATAAATACAAATAATAATCAGATTAATAATGTCTTCTTAGCTTTATATATATATATATATATGTCACTTTTTTAATTGATACACAATCAATGTATGAATTGAACTATAAACATATCATTTACTATATGATTCATGGATTTTATATATAGAAGATATATATATATATATATATATATATATATATATATATATATATACATATATATATATATATATATATATATATATATATATATCAAATCTTTACAAGTACGTGCCATTGTTGAATCAGGGAAGTGAGGTAATCAGAGACCCCCTTTAAACTACTTAAAGTTGTGTGTTCCCAGAATGTCTAAACTATATGCTTGTTGATTCATATGCACACATACACATATAAGTATAAGGATGAAATTAAGAAAAATTTTAAACTATTGTAATTAAAAAATAACAATTTGACCTTAATATACCACTTATAATAAATCTCATATACATAAGAATTAGATTTCTATTTTGTCATATTTAGTTTAATTAACATCTAATTTATAGCTATATCATAAGTATTTAAGAAGATAATTTAAGATTTATTAGTGATAATAGTCACACTATTTAGTCCACAATCATGCAATTAAATGCCACATTTTTTTTCTTTATTGAAACATGAATGTTTGAGACAAATGAAATGCATATTTATGAATGATTGAAATAAAGCAATTAAACATTACCAAATGATTTATTTGGCTTCACTAAGACCTAAGGATATCCATACTAAATAATCACTCCATAAGTTAAATCAAATTCATTAAGATTTAATGTTTGGGTTATAATTATTTAGTCTTAAAGAGAAGAAGAAAAATTTAAAATTTAACCTATGTCCATCTCTGTTCATTAAGTGGTTTAAGTTTATCTTAGGTGATTTTATGATTTGATTAAAGTTAATCACACTCTTGATCCAATTAAGCTCAAAAAGACCTATAAATTTAATTAATCCTTGGATATAAGCCTAAAAATTATGACAACAATCATTAAAAGTGCATGAACATGAAATAAACATGACCTAAAATTTCTAATGCAATTAGACTTATAATTAACAATTAATTAAATAAATAGGGAAAACCCACAATCATTAATTACTCTCAAAATACCCCAAATCGACTGGGGATTTTGATTTCATTAGGAAACTTTTTTCTTGCTAGGTATAGAGAAAGTTTAGTCAAAATTTTAAATGATCTATATTAATTATAATGAATTTTTAAATTTTGAGTTAAATATTTAATTAATTAATGGCTTACCAAGGTGATTTTAGGAATTAATTAGAACTAGAGGTCCTAATTATTTTGTTTACCACTCTTATTATTCTAATGATTAATTGACCTTCTCTGATTAATTTCATAACTTTCTTGATTTTAAATAATTATTAAGTGCATAGAATGGCTAACTTGGGTTAAAATTTGACATCTCCTAATCACTCTGCAAATTAACTTTAAAAAATTATAGGAGGTAGAGGTCATCTCAACGATTACTCAAACCAAATCTCAAATCAATTAGCCAAATAATTAAGTCTTAACTAAGTAATTAAGGCTTCAAACTCTAATTACTTACTGTTCATCAAACAAAATTTTGGGATTTTATTTTTTCTTAATTCTCCTCCACTTAAGCTTTCCAAAATGGGCTTATTTATATATTTTTAGACTTTTCTATAATTAATTATGATTTTTGAAGTTTTAACTAATTTAATTACATTTTAATCTCTAATTAATTTAATTACATAGTTAGCACTGTGTTGTGGCTGGTGTTGTAGCGCTTTCCATGTGGTGCCATGAGATTTGTTATTTAAATCATCTGACACAGTTGTTGACTCAGTGGTGGAGATGCACTTTCGTCTCAGCCATCCGATCACGGATTGAATGGTAGAGATTAATCCCATAATTTTAAAGATTTAAATCAAATAAATCTAATGCGATTAATCATGGTCGTGCATTCTAATCATGCGGAACAGATGGTCGATGATATGTTGTCTACATGCGATGAGAGACAGACGGGATCCACCTACTGTAGCTTGATTTGAGCTTGCTCGAGCTCATTTTATGCTATAATTAAATGCAAAATGATCAGGGAGGAGTTCTAAAGGGGTTCTTATAGTTCGATCTACATGAAACACGCATTCACTTTATAAATGACCAAAAATCCTATTATTTTATATGGTTGGTTGAAAATTACCTCATCAAAGCTAAAGATAATGGTCTATCAATTAAGGTATCTTCGCCTTAAAGAGGCAAATCCTTGTTAAGAAGATCATGAGCTGCCATCCTATTGGTTGTCCTCTAGACCAAGCGCCATCGTAAAGCTTGTCAGAGTTGGTCTTGGAGTGCCTTTCAGTGCTTGAATTGAGTGTTTCTTGATTCATTTCGACTCACTAGAGCGAGAGGAAGGTGTGGATGAAGTTAATTTGATTTTGGTGAAATTTTAGTGAGGTTGTACATAGAGGGTGCTCGAGTTGAGGGATGAGCTGGTCTTGTCGGTGGCTGAGGACATGGGAAGCTCTAAGAATGCTTGGGGATTGGTCATGATTCTCTGAGGAATGTATGTGTTGAGTTCAAATGGGAAAGGAGGGGTATACTTCCCTCCTCAAGTGAACCAAGCCATTGGATTAGTATAGCCTTTGGCAAATGTTCGGTTGGCGTTGGTGGTCGAAGATGGTACGTGACTTGTGATGTGGAAATACTTGAGTGGCTTGAGAAATCTAGTGACCTACCATGGGGTGTATACCTCTTTTGAGGTGGACTAATGGCCGGCTAAGGGGAGGAGGTACTCCCCTTGGTCAAGGTTTGAACCTAATAGCCTTGGGTTAGGTTGGGTTAGTGGGTTTATGTCCAAGGAGAGCCATGGTTGCCATAGGCAAAAGAGATAGGTAGGCCTTCCAAATGGAAATTTTGCCTTATTTAGAACCTTTTATTCACTTGGTTTTAACCAAACCAAGTTCACCATGGGTTGGGTCACTTGGGCAAGTTAATGAAGACCTAAGGATAAGTCATGTTAAGTTTGGTTGGGTTTGAACTTGGTTAGGTTAGGTTTTGTTCAATTTAACCCATAAGGTCAATTTTAGTTCAAATGGGTTAGGTTGTCTAATTGACGAAATTAGGTAAAAATGAATATTGGATTAAGTTTAAATAATCATTTAAAATGAATTGGTGCAATTGGTTTGATTCAATTTAAAGTGGATTTGAATTTGGCTCATATGGGTTCATTTGGGTCAAATAGGTTAAGTTGACCAATTTGGTCAAATTGGCCAAACTGGGTTGGATGAGAGATTAAGTTATATTTGATTGATCATTTGAGAATGATTGTAGGCTTTGATTTGATTTGGTTTGGATTTGGATAGGTTTTAGTTCAATTTGATCCTTTAGGCTAAATTGGGTTAAATAGTTCAATTGGGTTGGTTTGATACCCTTTAGGCTAAATTGGGCTAAATGGGTTGGTTTGACTAAATTAGATTCAATTGATGGTTAGAGAGGGTGTTCAATAATCAAAATATGGTTGATTAGAGGCATTAGTTGAAATCAATTTAGATTGGAATTAAAATTAGCCTAATTTAGTACTTTAGGTCAAAATGGGTCATGGGTTAAGTGGCCAAGTTGGCTTGGTTAGGCTCAATTGGTTGGAATTGGATGATTAATGATGATCAACAATCATTTTGAAAGAGTTTGGATAAATTGATTTGGTCAAATTGAAGTTGATTTAAGTTTTGATTCAATTTGGTCTTCAAGGACAAATTAGGTCAAATAAACCAATTGGCTTGATTGGGTTCAATTGAGGTCAATTAGGTGTTGAGAGATATTCAATGATGGATTTAGAGTTGATGGCTTTGAATGCAATTAATTTAAGTTAGATTGAATTTCAACTCATTTGAACCCTTTAGGTCAAATAGGCCAACTTGAGTTAATTAGACCAATTGATGGAATTAAATGAGTTAGGATAAATTCAAACATTTAATTGGGTGTTTAGAATAATCTTGAGGTTTGGATTGATTTCATTTGGCTTAAATCAAGTTAAATTAGGTTTTGTCCCTATGGGATTCAAATGGGTCAACTTGGGTCAAAGGCCAACTTGATTTAATTTAGTTCAATAGATTTGCAATTAGATTTCAATCAAGTTTAATTAATATTCAAATGAGTTTAGATGAATTTGATTTTAATTGGATTGAGTTGATTTTGGGTTTAACCCTCTTAAGCCCAAAATGGGATAGGTTAGGTCAACTTGACTATTTGGCCAAATTGATCATAATGAATTGGACTTGGTTTAGGATTAATTGGTATAGGTTAAGATTTGATTTGTGGTCAATTGGTTTGAACTTGAATGGTTAGCTCACTATGTGGTTTAATTGGGTTTAGGGTAGGTGAGCCCTAGCCAACCTAGGCTATAATCTAACCCTAGGTTTGAGTCCTATGAGCCTCTAGACTTAGGCTTAGTGTTTTCCTAACCACTAGAAGTGTCTTAAGTCTCGAAATACCTTAGTTCTTAGATGGATACTAAGTCTAAGGAAGAGGTAGCTAACCTCACTCTAAAAGTGAGGTTAACTTAGAACTCCAAAAGTAAGGTCAACAATCCCTTAAGTACAATCCCCTGTAAAAAATATCATTAGTCTAATATTATCCTAACATCCAGGCTATACATAATCAATCCTAACATCCAGGCTATACATAATCAATCCTAACATCCAGTCTAAATATTTTATCACAAAATAAAATTTAACAATAATCATTGGCCAAACTTAGAATTAGGATTGGTGACTCAGTATTCTAATATGTGAGTTAGGTTTGGTGTGGTATGCCATGACTAAGCTTTAATATTTGAATTGTCTAATGATGAACATTTTAAAATCATTATTAAAGATGATTACACTTTTATTCAATTAATGTTTTGAAATAACTTTTAAACCTAAGCTTTGATTTCATTTTGAGTTTCATTTTTAAATTTGGGGTTATAAAAAAAAAGAATAAGAATTAACTTATCCTCGATCCCTGTCCTTAGATTAATTCTAAGAGATAAGTTCTTATAATTTTTAATCCTCTTAATGAATTGTTAAAACTTTTATTAAGTCCCATATTTGGATATGATTAAGAGATTTTATTCAAATTATTCAAATATGAAGAGGCATCTTAGAATTAATGAAGTCAAACTATAATTAATTCAATAATGCTCTCTTGATTTTGCTTCATTATTCTTTAACACACACTTAATTAAATAAGTATGCTTAATTAAATAATTTGATTTAATAAACATATCACATTTCAATTACCCCACACTTAATGCATGAATGGATTCATGCATATTGTTTACATTTGCCTGCATATGGAATATAATGCATAAATTCTTATAAAAGAATTTAATTTAACCATAACTTATACATATACATATACATATACATGTGTATATTGAATTTATACAAGTACATGCCATTGTTGAACCAAGAAAGTGAGGTAATTAGAGACCCCTTGGGACTACTTTAAGACTCACACTCCCGGGATGTCCAGACTATATACTTGTTAAGTCATATACATATGCATATATATATAGACATGTGGACAAAATTATAAAATTTTTAGAATGTTTCAAATACATATGAGTGAAAATAATTTATCCTTAATATGTATTTCACCACAAATTTCAAGATACAAGTCATGTTATACTAAAGGTACGAGGTATTAAGATCTTCTTGGGACTAATAGCCCTCTAACCTTAGGTTTCCAAGTTATATTCCTTTTAAGATTATGGTTTATACATATAGGAATTATTTAGTCATAAAGAGGAGAAGAAATAATTAAAGTTATCCCTTTGCCCATCTATGTTCATTAAGTGGTTTAAAAGTAATTTAGGTGATTTTTATGATTTAATTATAGTTAATTAAATATTTAATCATATTAATCCCAAAGAGACCCATAAATTCAATTGAATCTTAAATATAAGCCCAAAAATGATGAGGAAATTATTAAAAATGCATAAATATAAAGTAAAACAAGCCCTAAGAATTCTAACGCAATTGAGATTATAATTAAGGTTAATTAAATAAATTAGAGAAAACCAAAATCATTAATTGCACTCAATATACCCCAAACCAATTAGGGATATTAATTTCATTGGAAAATTCTTTGTTAGCTCAGCACAAAGATGGCTTAGTCAAAATTTTAGTGACCTAGACTAATTACAATGATTTTTCTAAACTCTAAATTAATTAATGATTTTGTTAATTTAATAAAAGCTCTTTAGGGTGATTTTGAGAAATAATTAGAACTAAGGGTCCTAATTAAATTCTCTGATCCCTTTACTATTTTAATGAATAATTATGTTTGCATAATTAAATTCATAATTTTCTTAATTTTAGATAATTATTAATAGCACAAATTGGCTAATTATGGTTTAAATTTTTGAATTTTCATAATTGGTTGGCAAAGTATCTTGAGAAAATTATAAGTGATAGATGACATCCTAAGGGATATTCAAACCAAATTTCAAGTCAATTAACCAAGTAATTAAGGATTAATTAAGCTAACTAAGTAAAGCTTCCAACTTTAATTAATCGTTGTTCACTTACTAAAAATTAGGGCTTTTATTCATTCTAAATTCCCATTTGTTTGAGCTTTCCTAAATGAGTTTATTTGTGTTTTTGGGATTTTTTTTTGTAATTAGTTGTGATTTTTTAAAATTCTAGGTAATTAAAATATATTCTAAACCCTAATTAATTTATTTACATAGTCACCATCGTGTTAGTGCTGTCACCATGAGATTGGCTACTTAAAACATCCTGTGTTGTTGTTGTTGACTCAATAATAGATCAATGTGCTTTCAGCCTTAGAAATTGAGAAAATCTAATCAATCAACCAATAGAATCATCCTTAATTAATTGACCATCAAATGTCATCTTTTCACTCATTTGATTTGATGGTGGAATTGATTCCAAATTAATTAAGAGGATATCCTAAAGGGATCTTACAGCTCAATTGACATTGCATGCAAAAATCCTTCACAAAAGACCAATGCCTAGGGGATTTTCTACAGCTTGCCAAAATTTATCTCACTAGAGCTATAGATCAGTGGCCCAACTGGGGTAGCTTTACTTTGAAGAGATGAAGCCCTATTGAAGATGACTTATCCTACCTCCTCGCTGATCATCCTCTGGACAAAATGCATTGGTGAAGCTCAAGAAAGTTGGTCTTAGAGTGATTTTCAATGCTCAAATTAAGTGGGAATCAATTTGTTTTGGTTCACCGAAGTAAGGGGAAGGTCTGAGAAGAGTTACTTCGAATTTGGTGGAGTTTGAGTGAGGTTGGACAGAGAGGGTGCTCGGGTTTAGGTGAGATTTGGTCTCGCTGGCAGCTAAGTGCACGAGGAGCTCTGGGAAAGCTTGGAGACTTAGGAGGATTCTCTAGTGAAATTTTCTATTGAGTTTGAATGGGTGAGAAAGTGTATACCCTCCTCCCCATGTGAACCAACTAAATAGGTTGGTTTAGGTCATGGCAGTCTGCCAGTTAGTTTGGGTGGCCAAAAATGTGAAAGGACTAATGAGCTGGAGGCCCCCTAGTAGCTCATGGAGTTTGGTGGCCTACCATGAAGTGGGCATCCTATGGGGAGTGAACCAAGGGATCACCAAGCTAACTGGGACCGCATCTTTGTCAATAGTTGAACTCAACAGATTTGGGTCAGTGGGCTTATGCTCAAAGAGTGCCAAGGAGGACTGCCACGGTTAAAGGAGCTTGGTGGAGCTTCTAAATGGGGATTTTATTTTAATTAGTACCCTTGATTCACTTGGTTTGGGTTGAATTAGGTTCACCTTGGTTGAGTCCACTTGGATAGGTCAATGAGAACCTAAGGATGAGTCATGCCAAGTTAGGTTGGGTTTGGCTCAAATTGATCATTGGGAACATGTTGATACAATTAATTTGATTTAACTTGAAGTGAATTTGAATTTGACACATATAGCTCATATGGGTCAAATGGGCTAAGTTGACCAATTTGGTCAAATTGGGATGGATGAGGGGTTGAGTTATGTTTGATTGATCATTTGACATGGATTGGAGCACTTGAATAGAATTGATTTGGTTTAGATTTAGTTTTGGTTCAATTTGGTCCTTTAGGACAAATTGGGCTAAATGAGTTAATTGGGTTAGTTTGATCAAATAGGCTTAAATTGATGGTTAAGGAGTGTTCAATAATCAGTTTATGATTGATTGGAGACATTAGTTTTAGTTAATTTGGATTGGAATGAGTTTTGGCCCAATGTAACTGTTAGGTCAAGTTGGATAAACTTTGGTCTAGTGAACAAATTAGCTCAAATAGATGCAATTGATTGTAATTATGTGATTGATCATGATCAAGAATCATTTAGGTAGAGATTGGAAGAGTTGGTTTGGTTCAATTTGAGTTGGATTAGTATTTAACTCAAATTAGTCTTTTAGGCCAAATTGGGTCAAGTGAGTCAATTGACTTGATTTGATTCAATTGGGCTCAATTGAGTAATTAAACAAGTTCATGTTAAGAGGTTATGGCACCCAAGAGGGGGTAGGGGGAAGGGGGTTGGGGGTGAATTGGGTTTTTAAAAAATAATTTCAAAAAACTTAATTTTAAACTTTTATATAAAACTTAAATTTTTAGTGATAAAGCTGTAGAGAAATAAAACAACAATCAACAACAGTATTGAAAAGTAAAGTGCAAAAAATAGGGAAAAAGAACACAGAGATTTTTACATGATTCAGCCAAACCCCAAAAACCAGCCTACTTCCATGCCTAGCAACCCAAGTTAGGAATTCACTAAGTCAAATTGAGATTACAACAAATCTCCCATACTCTCCTTCACGGGCAAGTACAACCCAAAGCCATGCTTTCCTTAACAGGTAAGTGCAACCCAAGAACATACTTTCCTTAATGGGCAAGCACAACCCAACAACATACTTTCTTAAATGGGGTGCAATCCAATAATAAAATAAGAAAAAGGAGAAAGAAGGATCTAACCCTCAATTTTAAAATAATTTTTCTCTCACAACCCAACTACAACAATATTAAGGTAAGTGAATTCAAAGGAATGAAAAATAGCTCACTTTAACTGATATTTAAATTTGAACAATAATTAAACTTAAAAGATATATATGATGTAAATGAATCTTTAAAATATTTGATGTGAATATGATAACTTGAAATCAAAGTGATTTAATTTCTGATTTGAAATATAGCACAATAATGATTTGAAACTTGAATCAATCACTTGTTAGAAAGAGACTTAGAGTTTTCTAAAAGATTAAGTGAAAATAAAATCTTAAATCACATAAACTCAAATGAAATCTCTTTTTTAAGAAATTATTTTTTGTGCAAAAAATGAGATGATTTAGAAGTAATAGAACTTGTTACTCACAAGTATTTTATATGAAATAATCACAAAGATAATAATCTCTCTTTAGAACATGTAGAAATAATGAAGAGAAAATAACTTGCAATAATACACTTTAATTCATCAACCATGAAGCTTTCGGCCAACTTGAGAAAGTATAGAAATAGATAAGTTAAGCACAAAATAAATTGACCAAATGCATAAGAAACTCAAGCCAAGATGGAGAACACGGTCACTTAGCATATAAAATAACAAAAAAGAATGAAAGCACCTTGTTAAGCTTTTGGCCACAAAGAAATCCTCCAAGTTCTTTTGTGCAATCCTCAAGCCAATCACTTGTAGGTTGGAGGATGGAAAAAGGATGAAGAAATTAGCACTTGATTTACCAAGATGAGATCTCTAAAGGTTTTGTAAAAATTTGGCCAAGAGAGAGTTTTTATAAAAGAGATTTTTCCAAGGGGGTTTAACCTAGTCTAAGGAACATTATTTATAAGACAAGGGGTCATGAGGTTCGGCCAAGAGAAGAAAAAATAAGAGGGAAACTCATTTGGAATTAATTTAAGCATAAACCAAATAAAAATAAAAAATAAATGGCATGAGATAAAAAATCGGCCAAAGCAAAATAGGAGGGAATTTAATATGGAAGGTTGGTTTAATTAGTAAGTGATTCAATTTTAATCAATTAAATTAAATTAATTTAGCATGATGAAGAAAATTGATAAAAAAGGGCATATGGAGGAAAAATTAATTTGGAAAGAGATTTAAATTGAATCAATTCATATATGACCTGATTTCTAATGTAATTAAGAAGTTAATGCTTATGTGGGTCAGAGAGAGAGAGAGAGAGAGAGAGAGAGAGAGAGAGAGAGAGAGAGAGAGAGAGAGAGAGAGAGGAGAGAAGAGCTTGAATTATTAGCAAACAAGTCATGACACAATTAATTATCCAAGTGAAAAAGAGAATAATTTAAATTTTGATTAATTTAAATTAAGCATGATATTTGGTCAGCCAAAGAGGAAGTTTCCATGATGGGATTCAATTAGTATTTAATGCAATATCATGGAATATTCAATCAATTCATCTTGATTGAATAAAGGAAGGAAAGAGATAACATACGAGCTTTATTTAATAAAATCCAAGGAATATTTAAAACTTCGGCCAAGCTACTTTCCTAAGATAGATTAGATTTATTTTAATGTACTTAATTAAAATTAAATGATGATGGATAGATATTAGGAGAGTTTAAATCAATTTTTATAAAGAGATTAATTTGAATTTGAATAATATATAGTTGGCGAAATGAGGTTTCCAAAAAATAGAATTTATATAAAAGGAAAGAATATAATTTCATGGCTTATTTTAATTGAATTTGAATTAACTCAAATAAATTAAAATTAATTCAAATTAAATCAACTATATTATCATATGATCAGTCACATAACATTCCATAAAGAGGAGAGTGCAAATTTGCATATATAATCAAAGGAATATTCAATTTGAATTAAAAAATAATTCAAATTAAAGATTCAAATAAATGAAAATTTTAATTTAGAAAATTATGCAATAATTATGAAAATAATTTGAATAATTCTCACATCATTTATTTAGCAAATAATCATGAAAAAATTCGTCCACAAAGGTTAAGCATGATAGATAGGATATGAGAGAGAAGACGAGGACAATATGAGAGAGAAAAATAATACCTTGAATAATATTTAGTTAATTTAAATTCATGCATTGAATAAATGGATAATGAAAATGCCTAAACATGGGAATAATTTAATGAAATGTGAACTTAATTTAAGTTGCATGGAAGTACAATAAATGGAACAAAGTTTATGCATTTAGTTCACATTATCCAAAATGAATAATTTGAAGAATAATTATAAATATGAAATGTAGAATTTATGAATAATTCTCAAATAAATTATTTTGAAATGAATGAATGATTTATTTTATTTTAGTAATCTTTTCATTTGCCTTAATATAATTATTCCTAGAAAAATTCCCACCCAGTCCATGTCCAAAAGCTTTAGCATTCTAATATAACTGAAGAACTAAGACCTAAAGAATTTTTCTTGCACACTTGAATTTAACTTGATTAGTTGCATCAAAAATATATATTTATCATCAATATAAATCTAAATTAAGAATGACATTCCTAATTATTAATGTTAATAATTTATCCTTCAAAGAAATAATTAGTTCTTATTACACAAGGTTTGTTATTATCAAATCAAATGGTGAGATACATAAGGTGTATCAATAGTTTATTGATTAATTTAGAGCCGATTATTGGTTTTGGTTTTAATCACTTTGGGTTAGTTTGAGTTTTGACTCATTTGGACCTTTTAAGTGAAATGGGTCAAGTAGGGTTAGTTGGACCAATTGGTGGAATTGGATGGGTTAAAATGGATTAAGATGTCCAATTGAATGATTAGAATGAACATGAGGTTTGGACTGATTCAATTTGGCTTAAATCAAGTTGAATTGAATTTTGGCCCTATAGGGTCCTATGGGGTTCAATGGGTCAACTTGGGTTAAGAGCCAATTTAATGCAATTTGATTCAATTAAATGGAAGTCAAGGTTCAAGCAAGTTCAATTGAGGTTTAAATGAGTTTAAGTGAGTTCAAATTCAAATGGATTGGATTAACTTTGGATTTAGCCCTTTTAAAATTAAATAGGTCAAGTTGGGTCAACTTAGCCATTGAGCCAAACTGAATCCTAATGGGTCAAGTTAAGTTCATAATCGATTGGTTTTGGATAAGGTTAGGTTTTTGATGAATTAGTTTAGGTTTGAGAGATTGATTTATTATAGGGCTTGATTGGGTTTAGGGTAAGTAGGTCCTGCCTATCTTAGGGTAGAGTTTAACCCTAAGGTTGGACTCTATAAGTCTCTAGGCATGGGATCAGTGCCTTTCTAACCCACTAGAAGTGTCCTAGCTCTAAGATTACCTTAGTGCCTAGATGAATCCTAGGTCTAAGAAGAAAATGATCAACATCACTCCAAAAGTGAGTTCAATAATGACTAAACTAAAAAAAAGCCAACTCTTCTAGCTAGCAGCTAAAAGACCAACACTACATGTGGTTGGCAACTATAGTATAAGACCAACATCCCGTGAGATCAACAACTAAATTAAAAAAAAAACAACTCTCGTAATTGGAAACCTAAAGACCAACACTTTACATTGTTGGTGATTATAGTGTAAGACCTTGAGGTTGGCAAGTGAAACTTAGAAAAATAAAACAACTCTATTAATTGGAGAGCAATTAATAATTGGTAAATCAAGGTTAAGCCTTTTAGATGGCAACTAAAAGCATAATGTGATCACTCATAAAGTTGTGCAACCAATAAATTGGTGTACCTAACTAGACGTATTAAATGTGACCACCTAGGGAAGGTTCTCTCAATTATGTAATGATTTTAAATATTCTAAGTTATGAGCCGAGTTATTCAAGTATCAACAAGTGAGTATCATTCTAGTGAGTATACATAGACTAGCTACACTAAATTTACTATCCAAGATGATTCTCTCAAAACATTCTAAGTCATGAGCAGAGATTGTTGAAACAGCTAGTGCCCATTTAGCGGGTATACTAAAACTTACCATGTTAGTGCAACCTAAGGAGGTCCTCTAAATTAATCGAAGTTTGTAGACCTCATTTTTAGAGTAAGAATTAACCTTTCTCATCTTAGACGTAGGAACCTTCTAGATACTTGGATTTCCTTAGTGTTAAGACACTTCTAGTAATTAAGGAAATACTAAACCCAATCTTAGAGACTTAGAGAATATAACCCTAAGCCTAAGATGTACCTAAGGACAAATAAGTTCTACCTAATTTATGGCCTAATCCAAGATCCATGCCTATTCACTCAGCCAAATCTAAACTCATGTAAATGAAACATAACCAACCTCAAGCCTATTCAATTAATTTCACTAGAATTTGTATTCTAATCCAAGCTCCAAGCCAAATTGGCTTAGGCTTTGACCCGAGTTAACCCCCATCACAATCCCATAACTCAATTCAAACCCATTCAGGCAAACCAAATCCAATTTGATTTTCTCAATCACCCCAATTATTCATTATATCATTTCAAGCCATGCCAATACTTGTAATCTTGCCAATTGAACCAAAGAAAAGTGAACCAAAGTTAGCCCATTTGACCTAAAGGGTTCAAATGAGCTAAAACCTAGCTGAGCCCAAATCAATTGCGATCAAAGCCACTAATCAACTCTAAATCCATCATTGAACCACTGTCAACACTTAATTGACACCAACTCAACCCAATTCAACCCAATCAACCCAATTGGTTCACTTGACCTAATGAGACCTAAATGATCAATTTTATTCAATCTCCAATCAACTCAAATTATATTAAACTAATTAATCCAATCTCTTCTATAATGATTGTTAGTCATCTTTGAATACCCAATTTCAATCAATTAGGTCAAGTTAGGCTAATTTGACCACTTAATCCAAGTTGACCCAATTGGCCTAAAGGGATAAATTGGGCTAAATCTCATTTCAATCCAAAATTATTGCAACTGATGCCTCTAATCAATCATAAATTCATTATTGAACACCCTATAATTATCAATTAAAGCCAATTTAACTAAGCCAGCACCAATTGACCTACTTAGCCCAAATTAACCTAAAGTGTCTAATTGAACCAAATCATTCCCTAATCCAAATCAATTTAAACAAACACCTACAATCATTCCCAAATGATCGATTGAATAAAAACTTAACTCATGCCCAAGCCAATTTGACCAATTTAGTCAAATTGGTTAACATGACCCAATTGACCCAAATTGAACCATATGATCCAAATTCAAATCCAAACTAAATCGAATCAAACTAATTGCACCAATGCATTCCAAATGACTAATTGAACTCACCCAAACCATTAATTTCACCCAATTGGTCAAATTGGTTAACTTAACCCAATTAAACCCATTTTACCTATATAGGTCAAATTGAGCTAAACCCAACCAAACTAAGCCCAAACACAACCAAACATGGCATGACTCATCCTTTGGTCACCATGGACCTACACAAGTGGGCCCAACCCATGGTGAACTCGGTTTTGGTGAAACCCATTGAACCAAGCCCTCCAAATGGGACAAAATCCCTATTTGAATGGGTTCTTAAATTCCCCACCCTATGGCAGCCACTTTTGGCTATTCTTGGACAAGAGGACCACTGACCCAATCTAACCCATGGATGTTGTGTTCAGCCTTTGGCCATGAGAGAGTGAGTTCACCCATGGCAACCCATTGGTCCACCTAAGGAAGGTTGAACAGCCCATGCCATACCACTACACTCCTTCAGCATCTTACCCTCAGCCACCTCAGCAATACCCTGCCACCTCTAGGCACTTACCCCGGCTGGATGTTACTAAAGGCTGAACCAATCTCAGCCCATGGTTCAGCTAGGGAGGAGAGTATACCTTCCCCGTGGATTCAAACTCAACACACACCTTCCTCAGAGAATTCTGCACAGTCCCATACCCTTTCCCGAGCTCATCGTGCACTCCATCGCCAGTGAGTCCAGCCCCCAATCGAACTCGAGAGCTCCATCCACCCAAGCTTCCATAACCTCCACCAAACTCAAATTAACTCTTCCCACATCTTCACCTTACTCTGGCGAACCAAAATGAATTATTTCTTGAGAGATTCGAGCACCGAAAAACATCCCTAGACCAACTCTAGCGAGTTTGCCAAAGCAATCAGCAAGGAGGCTGCTCATGATCTTCTCAATAGGGATTCATCTCTTCAAGATGAAGCTACCACAATTGATGGACCATTAGTCTATAGCTTTGATGAGGTAAAAATTTAGCAACATAGTTCCCCCTAGGTGTTGGTCTTTTTTTGAAGTGAACTGTGATTTCATGTGATTTCCACCATATGATCCTCTTAGATTTTTTTTTTCCCTGAGCATTTTGGAGTCGATTTCACCATCGAATGAGCTCTAGTGAGCTTGGATCGAGTAGCAGAAGGCGTTGGTGTCCATCTTCTAACAATCATGGGATGACAAATCATCATTTATCTGTTTCGCGTGATTAGAATGGATGACTAAGATTAATCATGCTAGAAATCCTGATTTAATCTTCTAAAATCATGTGATTAATCACGAATCAGACTGCTAAAACTAAATTGTGTCCGCCGCCACATAGTCAGCTATCGTGTTAGATGGTTTAAATAACCAATACCATGGTGCCAGATGAAAATCATTATTGGGTCAGCGTCTGCATGGCACCAATGTTTTAAAAAGATAATTAGGCTTTAAAATGTAATTAAATGGCTAGAGCTTAAAAAATCATATCTAATTGTAGAAAAATTTAAAAAATACAAATAAATCTATTTTGGAAAGGTTAGACAGAGGAGAATTTAAAAAGAAAATCTTTGATTTATGTTTAGTGAATAGTGCTTAATTAAAGTTTAGAGCTTAGGCTAATTACCTTAATTATGGCTTAATTACTTGGCTAATTAATTCCAAATTTTATGAGATGATTCCATGGGATGTCCTCTCCACCTAATTTTCTTAGAATTATTGTCCATGTAATTTAGAGAATTTAGAATTTTAATCCTAATTACCCTCATAAATTAATTTAACATTTATTAAAATTGTTAAATAGTGAAAATTAAAATAATTCATGATAATTATTCATTATGAACAGTGAGAATAGTGAGGAGAAGTAATTAGGGCCTCTTTCCTAATTATTTTTCTAAATGTATTTCCTTAGGAGAGATAAATTTATTAGGAAAATTAATGATAAGATAGAAATTAAACTAAATTAGTGATTAGTTCAGATAATTAAATATAAATTATTAGTTTCCCTCTATGTGTTTAATAACATAAAGTTGTTAAAGAAATTATGGTTGACTCATTGGTATGGGGAAAATCATAAGAGTACTTAAATTAGGTTCTTTCCTTCTTTAATCAAATTAACTCTTAAGCATGAGTCTAATTGCATTAGATATCTTTAGGTGAATTGAAAATTTTACTTCCCTAAAATCATATCATTGAAGGCTCATGATCAAGTAGTTAATTAAATTAAATAAGCTTAAGGTAGGTGTGGTGTTTATTTTCAATTTATTTTATGTGTATAGGGGCCACTACGTACATCTGAGGGTGTACTTATGGAGGTGATTGGGTACGACATCAAGGAATAGTGCACTATCTCGAAAGATAGAAATCACTACCTTACAATGGACCTAATCACCTAACAATTACTCCTGAGGCATGATGGGTCTTCGAATATATGAGAGATTTTTCCCCTACTTTACATGGATGAATAAAGTAGGGTTTATTTAAACTGGGTTGTAGAGTTCTCTATAGGGGCTAGCCCTCATAGTTAATTACATCATAAGGAAGATGAATTCCTTTGAAATACTCTCTATTAAAGTAATCAATTATTATCTCCAAAGATTTCAACTATAAGACTATCAATAAATTGGGTATGTTTAAAAATCAAATGGGATAGATAAAAAAGGAGACTTATTATCGAAGCCAAAGGGAGATGAGTAGGGAATACTCATGATACTAGAAAACCTAGTAAGCATTCCAGCTTATCCTATGGTTGGGCTTTATATGTTTGAAATTGAAGAAAGTTATATATTTGACTTAAAATTTTATTAAAAAACTAGGACTTATAACGCCATAATATAAGGTTGTGGAAATGCCTAAGAGGTGAGGATTTATGCTTGTAGCCCGAAGGAAACTACAACCTCAGATCCTAAGTCTAGGGAGCTTTAGTAAGGGCCAAATCACATCCTAAATCTAAGCGGAGATGGGTATATGGTTTATCTCCACAAGAGAGGGTAAACCACTTGACTGCTGGACTTATAACTGCCTAGAATGGCAGCCAGCTAACTCCTACATTTTAAAACCATGCGATCAAGTCATATGATTTTGCAAGATGGTTAGATTATTTTTATTTAGAAAGAGACTAAAGTCCTTAAACCCACTCCC
This sequence comes from Cymbidium sinense, assembly GCA_021442155.1. Taxonomy (NCBI): domain Eukaryota; kingdom Viridiplantae; phylum Streptophyta; class Magnoliopsida; order Asparagales; family Orchidaceae; genus Cymbidium; species Cymbidium sinense. The sequence goes on along the minus strand of CM038220.1, from coordinate 151,962,787 downwards.
TAAGAGACTAGAGCATGAGTGGTATGAACAATGTCATAGTCTAATACAAATCATTTTAATTTTTATTTGATTTTTGACTCTTTATTTTGACAAAAAATATAGGATTTTTATATGTCTAAATGCATGATGAAATAGGGCTATTGGCTAAATTAGAAATTAAGAGGTGTTTTCCACCAAAGAGGAGACCCTCAAAGGTCAAGTCTTCCCCTATCGTGCAATGATGGAAACCCTCTCTTAGCAAGAATGAAATAAAATGATATGCATGATATTAAGCATACAACATTCAACTAAGGGCTAAATCTTTTAATTATCTTGATTTAATGCCTAGGCTTTATGTGAGGTTATGAGTTATTTAGAAAATTTAGTTATGAGTTATAGTTGGGGTAGAAAATTTTTTTTTTTAAGAGCCTAATCGGATCCAGGTCACACATTAAATCACCATATATGATGAAACTAGGAAAATCCATGCCAAACAAAATATTAAATAATTTATAATCCCAACGTAAAAGAATAATAGGCTAGTGCGGTTGGATATCATCATAAAACCCAAAAAGAAGAATGGGTAGCAGAGCTATACCCTTATACAACCCAGTTTATGAAAGAATAATTATAATTTTTACAAATGAATAAATACTATGGGGTCTTCTTATCTTCTTTCTTATGTCTCCTCTTCTTTTCTTCTTTGTTTGGATTTGCTTACTGATGGGGGCCTCCCAGAACAAAGCCTTCTAGCCACCGCTCATCCTAATCCCCCATAACACTAATCCTAATTCCTAATGCAAGATTACATCAAAAATAGCAAAAGCAAATCTAACTACACTTGCAAAACAAGTGTTAGCTAAACACACCATACAACCCAAGAAGTTATATGTATAGTTTAGACTTAACACCCATCACATAGGGCATCAAGTCCACCTATCCTAATTTAGATTATACTTAGAGGTTAAGCAACCTGTAATAGAGAGCATTTATATTTATTTTTAAGCACACCTTAAGCACAATCTTCTGTAGAAGACATTATTAGGCTAATCATGGCCTAACATCCAGTCTACGAAGCATACACCCTAACATCCAATTTATAACAATACATCATAAAACCAAACATACATCAAACCATGCACCGCTCTAACATAAGGCTAAAAGTGGGACTTAATCTAAGGTGTGTGTATTAAGGCTTGTGTGGTATACCTTAACCAGACTTTGTTGTAATTTTCTAAGTAAGAATGGATTTAAGTTGAAGGATGGTTTCACTTTAAGTGGCTTAATTGATTTATGAGTTTTACTTAATATTTTCTTTTATTTCACTTGATTTACACTTAGCAACTAAGTTTTATAAAGAGAAGAAAATAGTTTATCGCTACCTTAAGTGACATCTAAAGCATATTAATTAATCAATTCTCTTAATGAATGACCTATTACATGTTTTAATTTGTCCTAGGTTAGGTTCACTTTAAATAATCTTATTCAATAAGAGAGGCATCTTAAGATTAATTGGAATGAACTACTATCACACAACACATGTCTATTCATTTCTTTCCATCATATATAACATGCATATGATTAAGTCCTAAACATATTTATGCATACAATATATTTTTTGGCACACTTAAATGTAGGATGCATGAATAATTTTCATAGAAGAAAGAGGATTCTCATTCATTAGCTAAATACACATTCAAATGTATGAAAGTTCTAAGCAAGTACTTCGACATTTTTTTGCACCAAGGGAGTGAGGTTGGAACCTCCTTGGGGATACTTAAAGTCGTGCATCCTTAGAATGTCCAGACTAAATATACCCACTATTCTTAAATACATATGAGTGTACAAACACTATAAGAATGGAAATCATGCAAAAATTGTATTTAATTTGAGTGATTTATTTGTGTAAATGAATTAAAGCTCTATCCAAATTCTAATTCCAAAAAGCATAAGAATGGAATCAAATGGGTACATCATCATTATTTTACACCAGGGGAGAGAGGTAGGAATGTCCAGACAAATATATCCACTAACATTCGTATTTATGAAAATCAACATATGAATGAAAAAAAGGAACTTCACTTCATACACTAAGCTTATATTCACATGCACCTCATATGTATGTATAGTTAATGTCACAACATGTATTATTATTTATTAATAAGCTTTTGAAAATATATTTGAGATTTAATAGTGATAAAAGCCACACAAATTTTTAATTAAGTTAACACATGCAAATTTGATATAAAGGAAATCATTTATTTTTAATTAATTTTTGAAAGGAATGAATGCATGAACCAAGTGGCATGCAACATTTTAATATGATTATAAAGAAATAAAGAAACACAAGCATGTAATTTTATTCAAGCCAACTAATTCCTAAGGACAATCACATTAAATAGCCTTATCTAAAATAAACCAAAGTTTCTTAAAGTAATTTTTGATTTCATGTGTTTAACTTGATTTAAGAGAGATAAGAAAGAGGTGCTTGCTAATCCTAATCCCATTCCCCATATGTGTAAGTTAATTTAATTTAATTAAGAAGCAATTAAATGATTTTTATGGATTGATTAAGTTAAGCATGGATTAAATCAATTAATTAACTCTTACCTATGTTACCTTAAGATAATTGATTAAATAATTATGAGCTAATATAATATGCAAATGAATTGAAAAGTAAATTGCAATGCTCCTATAAAATGGAAGGAGCCTAATGCAGTTAGCTCATAATCATTTAATAATTAAGCTTAAGGAACCATTTTAACTACTTTCATGGTTTTTTCACACATAGGAGCTAATCATAATTTCATTAAGATTTTTTTAGGTTCTTGAACACATAAAGCTCTACCCAAGATGGATTAAGGAAAAATCAGTTTTAATTAGATTTTAAATCCATTAAACCAATAATCCATTAATCCATCTCTCATGAAAAGAGACTAACCAAAGCTAACAATTATCTTGAAATGAGATGGGATTAAAGGAAAAGGTAGGGAAAGAGGTCCCCTCCTATTTCCATAAACCATCCACTCAATTAAGCATAATTTAACATGATTTTAATTTCAATTTAGCTAATTAAGTTTCTAATTAGTTAATTAATTAATAATTAGGACTTTAGTTGAAAAAAGAGGGAAAATTAGAGAAAGGATTATGAGTGAGGCTCCAATCCACTTCCTTAAATCTCTTTACTATTCAATAATAGTTGGGGAGTCCAAATAATTAATTAACCATTGATCATATGCTTAATCACCCCTTAATGAAGTTAAGAGGGTAATTATGGTTTAATTAATGAATTTTCCTAATTAAGGAATCAATAAATTCTAGAAAAATAGGGGAGGCAAGGTCATCCCCCTAAACATCCTCAAAAGTTTGAAATCAATTGGATGATTCATTAAGGAGTAATTAAGATAATTAAGTTTTTAATTATACCTTAATTAAGCTCTGTTCAATATTTAAAATCCATTGGAAATATTTAAATTAAATTCTTCAATGAAATACCTTTAAAATAAGCACTCATTTGTATTTTTTTAGGTTTTTCTATAATTAGTTATGAATTATAGAAGATATAACACAAAAAATGGATTAATTAACCCCAATTAAAGCCCTAATCCCGTCGACGCAATGTGGCTACTGACATGCTATGCTTTCCATGTGGCATGATGGGATTGGTTATTTAATTCTCACATCACGACGAGTTAGCCGATGGCGGGCGCGCTTTCTTGTGGACCATCCAATCTAAGATCGGACAGCCACGATTACTCCTGTAGTTTAGATGGAATAATCAGGGATCTAAACGTGAACTAATCATGGTCGTCCATTCTAATCATGCATAATGGATGGCCCGTGATCTTTCTCCTTCACGAGAGATGACAGACGATGACATCTATCTTTCTTCATTCGATTTGAGCTCACCAAAGCTTGGATTGATTCCAAAATAATCTCACACCATCAAGGGAAGGAGAGGAACACACCCAACGGCTAAGATCACATGAAATTGAAAGTTCCTTCATAAAAGGACAAACCCAAAATTACCTAGGCTATAGTTTTGAAGGATTACCTCACCGGAGCTCAAGACCGGTAGTAGGATCGATGGAAGTAGCTTTGTTTAGTAGAAATGAAGCCCTGTTGAAGAGCTTGGGCCTTGATTTGGGGTAGATTGCCTTGGAGACCAAGATCATCCTATTTGGCATTCGATCTTGATCGAACTCGCACTCCCGATGGCTTTGGAGCTTGGAAAATAATTCATATGGCTTCAATTAAGTCCAAGGAAGGTGTGTGCAAGTTTGATTGAAGTTCAGTGGAGGATTGAGCAAATGAGATTTGGAATTATCCTCCGCTATTTTGACTTGATGTAAAACTGAGAGAGGGAAAAATGGGGGAGCTTAGGAGATTGGGGAATGGTTGTGAGATACTCTCCTTCACTCTATCTAGCTCAAATGAAGTTGAATAAATGAATTCCCATTCGAATTGAGGGGGTATATCCCCTCAATTGTTGAGATGGATGGACATGATTCAATCCCATTTTTCTCACCGGCCAGCCACCTTCAGACCACTGGAATTATCTCCATCAAGTCCACATGGCTCACCAGGAGTGGGGGAAGGCTTGGGTGGTGGCTCAAGATCTGATATGGGGGAGATCTTATTTCATCTATCCATAGGGTGCTCAGTTTGTATGGGAGGTGAGTTAACTCACCTCCCCTTGGTCCATGGTAAGCCCTAGTGTCCTTAGGGTGGGCTAGGAAGGCTAGGAATGTTTCATTTGGCAATTGGATGGATGCCCAAGTGATGGGAGAGTGAACTTTGCCAAACGGGGAAGGAATTCAATGCAAGGAGGTTTGTCCAATATCTAATCCCCTTGGGTGGTGTTGACTTTACTTTTAAGAAGACTTTGGGCTTACCTAGGGTCAATTTGGGTTGGGTTAGGTCAGCCACCAAAGTCCCATTAGTTGATTTTATGGGTTTTGGCTTCATATGGTCAAATGGGTTCATATAGGTTCATGTTGGGTTGGGTTGACCAATTGATCATATTAGGTCAAACCAAGGCTTGGGTTAGTATCAAATGATGATTTGAAGAATTTTGATTTAAATGATTTGGGTTGGTTTGGCTTAGGTTTGGTTTTGGCTCATTTGAAATTAAATGGGTGAAATGGGTCAAGTTGACCAATTTGACCAATTTGACCAAATTGGGTTGGGTTAGGTGTTTGTTTATGTTCAATTGGTCAAATGAAAATTATTGTAGGCTTTGGTTTGGTTTGATTTGGATTTAATTTGAATTTTGGCTAATTTGATCCTTTAAGATAATTTGGGCTAGGTTGGGTCAAGTCAACCAATTGGTCAAATTGAGCCCAATTGTGGCTTTGGTCAAGTTCAATAATTGATTTGGAATGAAATTGAGCCATTGGTTGCAATCAGTTTGGGTTTAATTTGGATTTTGGCCAACTTAACCTTTTAAGTCAATTTAGGCTAGGTTGGGTCAAGTTGACCAATTGGTCAAATTGGGCTTGATTATGGCTTTGGGCAAGTTCAATAATTGATTTAGAATGAACTTGAGCCATTGGTTACAATCAATTTGGGTTAGATTATGATTTGGCCCGTTTTAGCTTATTAGGCCAATTTAGGTCAACTTAGGTCAAATGGCCAATTGGACTTGGTTTGGCTCAATTAAAGGTTTGGTCATGTTCAATCATTGATCATAAGTTGGTTTGGATTAATGGTTTCAATCAATTTGGTACATGGTGGGTTTTGGCTAGTTTAGGTTTTATTTAGGCTAAAGGTTGACTTGGTCAAAGGACCAAGTTGGCTTGGTTTGACCCAAATGAGGTGATTGATCATCCGAGGGTGATTGTTGATCATGATATGAAGCTTGGATGGCCTTGGTTTATTTCAATTTGAGTTGGATTAGAACTCGATTCAAAAAGGGTTCTTTAGGTCACTTTGGGTCAAGTGGACCTAAATGGGTTAATTCGTTTAATTTTGGCTTGATTCAAGTTTAGTTGAACTCATATATGAGCCTAGGACTGAAATATAAATCCAACTACAATCAATTTAGAGTTTAATGGATTTTGGCTCATTTGAAGCTTTCAAGTCAAAAAGGCTAACTTGGGCTTGACTTGGGTTGACTTGACTTTGGTTTCATAATTATAGTTTATGTTTATATTTGGCTAAATGATTGAAGGAATCATTGATTCATGAGAAAATCCAATAGTTTTGGCTTGATTTGTATAGGATTTAGCCAAGTCCAAGAAATTGGCTAAAAAGGCTTGAATTGGGTTTTGTTTTGATTTTGGACTTGGTTTTGGTCATGTGAATTTATATTTCATTTATATTTGGAAATATAAAGGAAGATATAAATGATTCAGAAGAAAACCACTTGAGTTTGGAGTGATTAGGAAGCAAATTTGACTAAGCTTATGGATGTAGGTCAAAAGGGCTTAAGTAGGGAATTAATTTAGTTTGTTTTATTTTTGGTCATTGGAGAGTGGATGTCATTTATATTTATGAATATAAATGAAGCAAAAATTGGTTTATAAAGAAACCAATTGATTTTGGGTTGATTTGATTTAAGATTTGGCCAAGTCCATTGTGGTAGGTCCATAGGGCTTAAGAGGGGATTTAACTTGGTTTTATTTAGTTTGATTTGGTTTTGGCTATTTTGGTATGGATTTCATTTATATTTGTGAATATAAATGAATGAATAATTGATTTATAATGAAATCAATCAAGTTTGGAATAATTTAGATGGAGATTTGGCTAAGCTTATGAGAGTGGGTCATAAGACTTAAGAAGGAATTTTGGTCTTAGATTTGTGCTGAGAATTGAATCATTTGGAATTGGGTTTGAGTTAGGATAAATGATTCTGAGATTGAATTGATATTTGAGAAAATCAATTGAATCAGGATTGATTTGAATTTGGTTAAGGCTAAGTCCATAAGATGAAATCAAAGGGCTTAGGAAGAATGTTGATCTTGGATTTGATTATGGGTTTCAAGGATTTTGTTTGAAATTTGGATTTAGATTTTTTATTTGGATTTGATTTGAGGTTTGGCTTGAAAAAGAAAGCATGGATTAGGTTTAGGCTATATGGTAGGCAAGTTTTCCTAAGTCCTTTAGGCATAACCTATTCTTATGGCTCACCCTTCTAAGCCTCTAGGCTTAGGTTAAGTGTTAACCTAATCACTAGAAGTGTCTTGAGACTAAGGAACTCTTAGTGTCTATAAGAGTCCTAGAGGAAGTTGAGAACTCACTCCAAAAGTGAGGTCAACAGTTGGGTAATTAAATTAATGTGCATGACTTGAACCTAATAAGTTCATAAAACTTACTTAATTACACTCTTTGAACATATTAAATCACCAACATGGGATGGGGTAAATACTAAGTATCATTTCTCCCCTTTAGGTCTTAATGATTCAAGCACCAAAATCAAATTTCATAAGAATCTTGGTTAGTCTTAAGGAATATTTATTTGGCTTGATTGTCCTTAGGACTTAATTGAATTGAATATGTTATGTGAAAATATTTAATTACCTCCTTTCAAGCATCATAAATGTGCATGCCATTTGTGTCATATATTCATATTTTTAAAAAGAATCAAAAGAACATGATTACATCTAAGTTGCATGTGTTGGATAAATATTATTATATAGTGTGGCTATTATCACTAATAAATCCTAACTTATTTTCAAAACTATAAACTAATGATATAAATTTTAAATTAATGTTGGTTATAAATGTTCAATAAAATTTACATTTACTTATAATGTAAACACAGTAAAGGATTGTTCTATTTTCATGATTCATGTGCATGTTTACATATGTTTGGAGTTAGCAAGTATATAGTCTGGACATCTTGGGAACATGAGGCTTTAAGTAGCTCTAAGGATGTCTTAGCTAATCTCACTTCCCTTGTTTAATAATGACATATGCTTTCTAAGTTGCATTCATGTGTATGCTTGTGCTAGAATTTGGGATAAAACTTTGTTTTACATGAATAAAGGATTTGCTATCATATAATCTTCACATAATTTTCATTCCCATACTTGTTATATGTTTACATGTATTTAAGTTACCAAGTATATAGTCTGGACATCCAGGGAATACGAGGCTTTAAGTAGCCCCAAGGAGGTCATAGATAATCTCACTTCTCTGCTTTAACAATGACACGTACTTGCTTAACTAAAAGATAAAATATTTCTTTTCTATCCAGATACATGCATTAATGTTGACCACACTTTTGGAGTGAGTTCTCGACCTCCTCATCATAGATCTAGGACTCTTATATACACTTAGAGCTCCTTAATCTTAAGACCCTTCTAGTGATTAGGTGAACACTTAACCTAAGCCTATAGACTTAGAAGGGTTAGTCACAGAAGTAGGTTATGCCTTAAGGATTTAATGAGACTTATCTATCCTATAGCCTAAAATCAATCCATGTTCTCCTTCTCAAATCAAACCCCAGATTCAAATTCAAATCCAAAATCAAATTTTCAAAATTCACAATCAATCCCATGATCAAATCAAATTCCCAAAATCCTTCCTAAGCCTTATGATTGAATTCCATGGCCTTAACCTTAGCCAAATTTAATTCAATTCCAATTCAATTGATTTTCTAAAAGATCAATTCAATCTCCAAATCATTTATCAAATTCAAATCCAAATTTGACTCCAAATGATTGAAACCCAAAATCAAATCCAAGCCTAAAATCCCTTCCTAAGCTTTATGACCCACTTTCATAAGTTTAGCCAAAATCCCCTTCAAATCAAATTAAATAAATTGATTTTCTTATAAATCAATTATTCCATCATTTATCTTCCTAAATATAAAAGAAATCCATATCCAAATGATCAAAACCAAATCAAATCAAACCCTTCTTAAGCCATATGGACCTACCTTCATGAGCTTAGCCAAATCATAACCCAAATCAACCCAAATAAAGTGATTTTCTCATAAATCAATTATTTATTCAATCATCTTCACAAATATAAATGAAACTCACATTCAAATAAGAGAAATTAAATCAAACTAAAGCAAATTCTCTTCTAAGCCCTTTGACCTACCTTCATGAGCTTAGTCGAATTTGCCTTGAAATCACTCCAAACTTGAGTGATTTTCTCATAAGTAAATTATATATTCCATTATCTTCCCAAATTTAAATGAAATATACAATCAAATAGCCAAAATCAAATCAAAACCTAATATGAACCCTTTAAGCCAATTCCTTGGACATAACCAAAATCTATCTAAATCAAGCCAAAATCAATGGATTTTCTCTTGAATCAATCATTCCTTCAATCATCCATCCAAATATAAATTAAACCTACAATCATCTAGCCAAATTAAAATCAACCCAAGTCAAACCCAACTTAGCCCTTTTGGCTTGAAAATTCCAAATGAACCAAAACCCATCATAGCCCAAATTGATTGGAGTTGGATTTATCTTTTAATCCTAAACTCATATATCAATTCAATTAAACCTTAATCAAACCAAAACCAAGCCAATTAACCCATTTAGGTCCACTTGATCCAAAGTGGCCTAAAGAACCCATTTGAACCAAGTTCTAATCCAACCCAAATTGGATTGAACCAAGCCCATCCAAACCTCATACCATAATCACTGATCATCCTAGGATAATCAATTGCCTTGAATTAGGTCAAATCAAGTCAACTTAGTCATTTGACCAAGTCAACCCTTAGCCCAGATGAAACCAAAATTAGCCAAAACTCACCATACACAAAATCAATTGAAACCATTGATTCACACCAACTCATGATTAATGATTGAACATGACTTGACCATCAATTAAGCCAAACCAAGCCAAATTGGCCATTTGACCTAAGTTGACCCAAAATGACCTAAAAGGCCAAAAATGGGTCAAATCATGATCCAACCCAAATTGATTGTAACCAATGGCTCAAGTTCATTCCAAATTAATTATTGAACTTGACGAAAGTCATAATTGAGCTCAATTTGACCAATTGGTCAACCTAACCCAACTTAGCCAAAATTGACCTAAATGGTCAAATTGGCCAAAATATAAATTAATTCCAAATTGATTCAAACCAAAGCTTACAATCATCTTCAATTAACGAATTGAACTTGAACCAACACCTAACCCAAGCCAATTTGACCAATTTGGTCAAATTGGTCAACTTGACCCATTTGACCCATTTGATTCCAAATGAGTCAAAATCAAACCTAAGCTAAATTGATTGAAACTACTTAAACCAAAACTCTTCAAATCATCATTTGAACCTAACTCAATCCTTGGTTTGACCCAGTTTGACCAATTGGCCAGCCTAACCCAATATGACCCAACATGACCCATATGACCCAAATTAAGCCAAATTCTTTAAAACTAACCCATTGCCACTTGGAAGCCGATGAAACCTAACCAAAACCCATCCTAGGTCAGTAAAAAATTAGCCACAAATCCAATTGGAACCAAACTTAAGAAAAATATCTCTTGGATATGCCTCCCCACATGGGATTTTACCAAAATTGGCAAAGTCCACTTTCCTACCACCCTTGGTAGCACTCAAGCACCCATTTTGTAGTCTAACCTAGCCACTTAGCCCACCCTAAGTGGGCTAGGCTTGCCATGGACCAAAGGGAGGTGAGTTAACCTCCCTCACAAACTAAAAATCCAATGGAATCAAAGGAGATGCAACCAGCCATATCTCACCTTGAGCAACCTCCCAAGCTTTCCTCCACTCAAATCGAGTCACGTGGACTTGATGGGGACAACTTTAAAGCTCTGGCGGTGACTGGCCAGCCAAAAATGGGGGATTGATCTCATCCGTCCACCTCAACCAATTGAGGGATATACCACCTCAATTCTCACAAAAAATGACACCATTCGCATCGTCCGAGCTTCCAAGAGAAAATGAAACTCATAGCAAGCTCTCGACCACTCCCAAGGCCTCCCCACTTTGTATTCCTCCTTCTTGAGCGAAGCCAAAATAGGACACTCACTCTTTGATCCCAACTTTTCCATTCCTCAACCAAAGTCAAATTGCTCATTCCTACACCTTCCATGCACCTCATCGAGGCTACCCGAAGCTTCCCCCGAGTTCTAAACCCACTAGAGCCAAGAGTTCGATCGGAGCTGAGCGTCTAAAGCACCATTCTTAGCCTTTCGAGAAATCCATGTGGAACTAATCCAATTGCTGCTCAACAGGGCCTCATTTTGCTAGATGAAGCTACCTCAAGCATACGAGCCGTTGGTCTTAGCTCTGGTGAGGTAATTCCATGAAAATTGAGCTTTAAGCAAAGTGGTGTTGGTCTTTGTGAAGAGAATGTGCATGTGAGTCAATCTTAGCTATTGGATCTTCCTAGATTCCTCGCGTGATGGTGTGGGTTCCATTTGGAGACAATATGAGCTCGGATAAGCTCGGATCGAACGATCAATGGTGGATGGCCTCCGTCTTTCATCGTTCGTGAGTTCATAGATCATGTGTCGTATGTTCCATTATCAGAATGGATGGTCGAGATGGACGGCGGAGATTAAAAGCACATCCCGCCACCAGCTAACTCAGCCGTGTGATGTGACAACTTAAATATCCAATCCCGCGGCACCATGACACCATGTGAAAAGTGCATCGCATCAGTGCGCCACATGGCGTTGACGGGATTAGGCTTAACTAAGGTTCATTAATCCATTTTTAAGGCTAAAACTTCATAAATTCATAATAAATTATAGAAAAATAAAAAAAATACAATCAAAGGCTCATTTTAAAAATATTTCATAGAGGAATCCATTAAAATTATCCTTAATTGATTTTGAATAATAATCAGAGCTTAATTAGAGTTTAATTAAAAACTAATTAGCTTAATTAGTACCTAATTAATCAACTAATTAACTTCAAACTTTCTAAGATTATTTAGGGGGATGACCTCTGCCTCCCCTATCTTTTTGGATTTATTTACTGATTAATTGGGAAAATTAATTGATTAAGCCCTAATTACCTTCTTAAATTAATTATGTATTAATTAAGCATATGAATAGTAATTAATTAATTGATTAGGTTCCTTAATCACTGTATAACAGTGAGGAGCTTATAGAATTGGGTTGGGACCTCTTTCCCAATCATTTTTTCCTTAACCCCTTTCTTTAAGAAATATTAATTAAAGAGTAATTAACAAACTAATTACTTAATTAGTTAAATTAATGTTCAAATCACATCAAATCTTGTTTAATTCAATGAGAGGACTCATGTAATTAGGTTGTGACCTCTTTCCCAACCTTTTCCCCTTAAGTCCATTTCATTCAATGGAAAATTAAGTAAAAAAAAAGTGATTAATTAATTAATAACTTGATTAATTGAATTAAAATACAATTACATCTGATTTTTGATATTTGGGTTGAATTTATCCATATGTGTGAGAAAATCATAAAAGTAATTAAGTTCTTTAATCTAATTAACTCATAATTGTGAGCTAATTGCATTAGGCCCTTTCATTTCTTAGGACCATTGCTAATTAACTTTTCAATCCATTTGCATATCACATTAGCTCATAATTATTTGGATAATTACCTTAAGATTACATAGGTAAGGGTTAATTAATTGATTTGTTTCATATCCCAACTCAATTAACCTAATTACCTCACATTAAGCCAAATTAACTTACAAACATAAGATAGGATTAGGATTAGCAAACTTCTTCTCACATTTCTTAAATCAAATTAAACATGAAATTTAAAATGACATTAAAAAGCTTTGGTTTTGTTTGAATGATTTTATTTGATATGATTATCCTTAGGAATTAATTTAATTGAATGAAATTATATGTTTATGTTTACTTATTCTTCTCCAATCATATTAAATTTTGTATGTCATTTGATCCATACATTCATCTTTTGCAAAAATTAATTAAATCAAATGGTTTCCTTTATGTCAAGCTTGCATGTGTGATTTAATTTAATATATGTGTGCCTATTATCACTATTAAATCCAAATGTAATTTTTAAAGCTTATAAATGAATGTTTACATATGTTATGAATGCTAGTTATAAATACATAGGAGATGTATGTGATTATAGCTTAAGTGTATGAAGTGAAGCTTCATTCTTTTCATTCATGTATTGATTTATGTAAGTATGAATGTTAATGGGTATATAGCCTGGACATCCATGGAATACGAGGCTTTAGTTAGCCCCAAGGAGGTCATTTGATTACCTAACTTCCCTTGTTTAACAATGGCACATTCTCCATTTGATTTCATTCTTATGTATTTCAATAATAGACTTTGGATAAAGATTTAAATTACATACATAAATGATTCAATTAAGTTAAATATCATTTTTTGCGTGATTTTCATTCTCCTAATTATGAATACATGTGTATGTATTTAAGAAAAGGGGTATATAGTCTGGACAACTCTGGAATATGAACTTTAGCTAGCCCCAAGGAGGTCATTTAATTACGTCACTTCCCTGGTTAATAAAGAAACATACCTGCTTATGTCTTTTATACATGCATGTGTGTATTTAAGTAGAGAATGGTAATCCTTCCTTATTATTAAAAATACATGCATTTGTTATTATTCAAGTGATTGAATTAATTGATAATATAATTTAGAGTTTGCTTTCTTGTATTCTTACATATAAATTTACGTATGGCTGGATGTAATGGTATATAGTCTAGACATCCCGGGAATACAAGGCTTTAGCCCTAAGGAGGTCTTTTGATTACCTCACTTTCATGGCTAATAATGACATGTACCTATTTAATTTCATCCCTATGTATCTTTGTATAAGAATTTAGATAGAGCTTTAAATTAATATGATAATATAATCTAATCAAATAGGAAAGTATAAACTTTAAATGTGCATACTCACATTCAACATTCAAGTGTGTTAAAACATATTGTATGTGTAGGTACACTTAAGACTTAATCATATACATGTTACATGTGATGGAAAGGAATGGTTGAACATATGTCATATGATAGTAATTCAATCAAATTAATCTTAAGATGTCTTTCATATTTGTGGTGAAAAATTTCTTAATAAGGAGTCGCCTTTCAAATCTGTGGAGAAAAGAAAGAAGAGACCTTATAGAAATTCATCTTAGTATACTATCTCGAAAGACAGAAGTCACTGCCCTTTAATGGAACCAATCCCCTCAATAAGGACTCCTAAGGATGATGGGTATGCATATGTACCAGAGATTCTTCCCCTACTTTACATGGAAAAGTAAAGCAAGATTTATTTTAAATTGGGTTAGCTAAGTTCCCTACAGGGGCAAGCCCCCATAATTAATTACATCCTAAAGGACAGGATCCTTTAAGAAAACTCTCAATTAAGAAAAATGATTGTTATCTCTGAAGATTTCAATAAGAATGACTATCAATCAATTGGTTTTTGTTTTGAAGATCAAATGAGATTAATCAAGAGAGGGAGTTATTATCGAAGTTAAAATGGGAATAAGTAGGAGATGCTCACGATACTAGGAAACCTAGCGAGCATCTCAAACTATCCTAAAATTGGGCTTCACATCTTAGAAATTAATTTAATTTTTTTGAGTTGTATTTTTCATTAGAATTTTAGGACTTAAGATTCCTTAACACAAGACTAAGGAAATGCTTAAGAGGTGAGGAATTATGCCTATGACCTGCAAAGGGAAAAGCAATCTCAGAACCTAAATCTAGGGAGCTTCGGTGAGGGCCGGAAGCACAACCTAAATCTGAGGTGAAAATGGGTAATTAGTTTTCCCCCACAAGAGAGGACAAACCACCCGACTTACACTGCCGGGGTGGCCATAACTCCTCCTACGATTTTAAATACATGTAAGCAAGTCTTTATGCTTATGCAAGATAGCTGGGTTATTTTTATTTAGAAAGAGACTAAGTACTTAAACTCACTCCCTAAAGAGACTAGATCATGTAAAGGGTATGCTTCAAATGACCTAAATCTAATGCATTTTAAATTTTATTTTATTATTATTTTTAGACAATCAATTTGACTCAGGCTAATAGGATTTTTTTTTATGACTAATGCATGAGAAAATAAATTATTGTCCAAAATTAGCAAGAAGTTTAGGAGGTGAGTTTTCACCATGGCTTTCAAAGGTCAAGCGGGTTCTCTGGAAAAGATGGAAGCCCTCCAATCAAGAGTGAAAAAAGATGCTGTTGTGCATGATATTATAAAGAAAAAACTCATCTAGCTAAGGGGTTTCTAATTCTTTTATCTTGATTTTAATCCTAAGCTTTAGGTGAGGTTATGAGTTGTTTAGTTTTAGTTTAAATTTTTAAGTTGGGTAAAAGATTTATTTTTCCCTAAAGAGCCTAATCCACATCTAGGCCATACATAAAGTAAGGAAGAAACTAGGAAAAGCATGCCACTTAATGCACAAGTTAAGCGAACATCAATCAACTAGCACAAAAGAATAAATGGCCATTTGTGGTTGGGCACCCACACCCACAATAAAATTGAGTAAAGTCCCCCTATGCAACTCGGATTACAAATGAATTGAATTATAATTAAGCAAAAGAAATTCATTGTTATGGGGGTCATCAAGTTTTATTCTTCTTTCTTCTTTCTTTCTTTGATCTTCTCCTCCTGAAGGGACCAATGTTCATCCTAATCTCCCATAACAAATCATTCCAAATCCTAAATATAAAAATTTTTACATGAAAAGGAAATGCATAAATCTAACTAACACCTGCAAGACAAAAGTTAGTCAAATCACCACGTAAAATCTCAAGAATGTATATTGGACTTATCATCACATAGGTGACCACCTGCCTATGGATTATGCAATGGGGTATAAGCACCTGCAAGTAAGAAGTATTTATATGTTTATTTATGATAGCGCCCCTTTAGCACAATCCCTGCAAAAAAGAATAATTAGACTAAGCACGTCCTACCATTCATTCTATGAGTATACACCCTAACATTCAGTCTAAAACATTCATCACAAAATAAAACATAACATCAAGCCATTCACCGACCTAACTTAAAGCTAGAAGTGGTGACTTAGGCTAATGTGTATGCTTTAAAGGTTTGTGTGGCATGCTTAGCTTAGGACTTTAGGTTAGAATTTTCTAAGTGTGAAAGACATGTTCAACTTAGAGGAGGGTTTCATTTAAGTTATTTAGTGACTTTGGGTTATTTTTGTTTCTTGTTTTAATTGGGTTTAAGTAAAACCTAGAATTAATTACTAAGTTCTAAAGAGAGGGAAAGAGAAGGGAGCTTCTCTTTCCTTCTCTAATCCTTAAGTAGAAAAGGTTTTCTTATCCAAAATTTCACATACATGCATGAAAGAAAGAAAGGCATAAGTGAGTACAGCCGTTGTTAACCAAAGGTGTAAGGTACAAGACTTACTCAGGACTACTTAAAGCCTCACAACCTCGAGGTTTTCCAGACTAATATACCACTTTCGTTAAGTACTAACAAAAGGAAATAAAATGAATAAAGAAATATGCAAAAGTTTACTTAATGGTTTCATTTTTTGTTTATGCAATTTATCCATACAAGTGAAGGTAATCCTTCTTAAGAGAGAGCATAGGGATGAATAGGGTTTAGAATTAAGTAAGTGTTTGGTTCTTTTCAAATGAACCCTACATCTTACTAACCCATATTCAAAGCTATGCTAACATAAGAAAGAAAGGAAAGGCTACACTAAACATGCTTTATAATTCATCACATGCAAGCTAATAATTAATATATAATAGAACACTTTCAAATTTGATGTTTCATTTATAGATTTTGAAAATACTTTGGATTTAGTAGTGATAATAGCCACTCATATTTTACTTTAGCAACATATGCATATTTGACATAAAGTAAACAATTTCATTTTAAAACTTTGTAAACATGAAATCATGGATGCATAAGTCATATGGCATACAATTTAACATGTTTGAAAAGATCTAAAGCAATGTAATCACGTGAACGAACTCACTTTACTTAATTCCTAAAGACATTCTTAAAGAATAAGAAAACTTAGAATAAATCAAAGTGAATTTCAAAATGATTTTGGTTTGTTTGATGTTTGATTTAATTTTAAAAGGGTGAGATTAGCTTGCTATTCCTAACCCATTCCCACATGTGTTTTGGATTTTAGTTCAATTTTCACATAATTATATCCATCTTTAAGTATTGATTAGGTTAAGGTATGCATTAAGTGATTTAATTAACCCTTACTGATACCACCTTAGAAAAATTAACTAAGTAATTATGAGCCAATGAGATGACATAAAACCCACAAGGTATGTAAATTTGTAATGCACCTAGTAATAAAAAGGCCTAATGCAATTTGGCTCACAATTAAAAGTTAATTAAGCTAAGGGGTTTTAGCTTAAGTACTTTTAAAACACCCCTTCACAATTATGAAAGGGGGTTTAATTTTCTTAATTAGACTTAGGCTATTGAACACCTAAGAATCTACCCAAGGTAAATTGATTAAGTTCTAGAGCTTTTTAGACTTTTTGAAAATTATTTAAAAGAGTAATTAATGGATTAACCCTTAATTAAGAACGAGATTAAGGAAAGAAAAGGGGCTTTACGGAATAGCTTAGGGGAAATACTCCAAAATTATTCCCTAAAACTCCTACTCACTGGATCTAACCTTAATCCAACTAAAGCTTAAGGAAAATCCACTAATTTCATCTTAATTACTCTTAATTACATGAAGCGGGTAATTAGAGAATGAGCTAGCAATGTCCCTAATCAAGGCCTCAATAAATCTCAAGAAAATTAGGAGAGGTAGAGGTCATCCTCTAAAATAACCCTAGAAATTTGAGATCCATTGGTGACTTAATTAGAAAGTAATTAGTTAATTACCATTCTAAAGAAACCCAAATTCAGAGAAAAAGGGAAATCAAAATGTATTGAAAACATTTTTTTAGAAAATTCTAGATGGAATTATCTATCCAAGGCATTTTTTCTTTTATTTTTTAATGTTTTTCTATGAGGAGTTATGATTTTTAGAAGCTATAGGAATTAATTAGGAATTAATTAGTTATTTAACTAATCCCCACTTAATACCCCATCCATGGTGCGATGTGTTGCGACGGTAGTCAGCAAGCTTTACACGCGTCGTGCTGTGAGCCATTACTTAACTTGTCAAATTGGGAGGCTGCGACTGCACACGCATTTTTAATCTTAGTCGTCCAATCAAAGATCGGACGGCAGAGGATACACCCGTGGTTTTAGAAGGGGAAATAAATTCTAAAACATGTGAAATAATCTCAGCCGTCCATTTAAAAATGCATGGATGGACTGCTGAGATGGGTTGAGTTCTTCCTTGAGGAGGAATGTGAGCCGTTCACAATCCAAGGGAAGATCTGAGCCCGATCCTTCATGGATTCAATCAAGACTCAACCAACACCATCTAAGGGACCAAAGCGGCCAATCCAATGGCTAAGATCCTATGAGATGAAAATCCACTTCACAAAAGACCAACACCACTTAGCCTAAGTGGTTGGAAATTCACTAACCACCAAGGTGATCACCAACTGGATCGATGAGGAGAGAAAGCCAGCCTTATTGAAGTTCCTAGCTCTTGAGGTTGAGTAGATGAGTGGGTGGACCAACTCCCCTTAGCTCCCCTTGCAGCTTTGATCGAATAGATCTTTTCCTTGGCTTTAGAACTCAATTGGATGCTTAGGCAAGCTCGATTGAGTCCTTGGATGATGAGTGTAGAAGGAATTGAAGTGGGATCAAGTGTTGAGGAAATTTGGAATTAAGGTGAGCTCCCCAATTTTGTAGTGTGCAAAATCGAGGAAGATGAATTTTAAATCTCTCCCAGGGGCCTTGAGGGAGCTCTGTGATATTTGCTAAAGCTTCCTAGGTCCCAATCAAGTGTGAGTGAGTTGTGATTTTGGTTAATTAGGGGGAGTATATCTCCCCCTATGGCAATCAGACAGTCGAGTCTAAGCTTGCCATTTTGATCCAATTATCATCATAGAGTGGGTTGTTTGAGTGGTTAGAGGTGTGCACATGTTTGGCCAGAGGAGTGGAAGCTTAACTCCCATGTGCATTCAATTGAGGTTTGGGGGGAGTTTGAATTTTCAATTTCATGCCTATGGGTCGAGTTTGGTCCATGGGCCAAATGGGTTGACCCAAACCCATTGGGTTAGGTGCACCACTCATCCCTAGGTCCCCTTGAGCTTTTAGGAGAGCCTCAAGTGTTTGTGATGAGTGCATGACCATAATACCCATGGGCTAGGTCAAAATTTGTTCTATTGCGGGGTATAATGGTTATTTTGCTATTTTTTTTTAATTTGGGTATGTTTGGTATGTTGAGAAAATAGGTTGGGCCAACTTTCAGTGGATTTGGAATCCATTTGATTGGGTTCGACTCATGTTGACCCATTTAGGACAAAATGGGTCAACTTGTGTCAAGTTGACCAATTGATCAAATTGGGTCAAACCAAGGGTTAGGTCAAGTTCACATGACCATTTAAAATGTTTTGGTGCCTTTGGTTTGGTTCAATTTAGTATAGATTAAGTTTTGGCTCATATGACTCATTTAGGTCAATTGGGTCAAGTTGACTCATTTGACTCATTTAACCTATTTGGTTAGGTCAAGGGTAGGTTTAGGTTTGGTTAGTCATATGGAGTGGATTGGTATCTTTGTTTCCAATCAATTTGAGTTTGGTTCTTTTGGCTCAACATGACCCCTTTAGTCATGTTGGGTCTAAGGTCAATTGCTTGGGTCTAGTTGGCCAATTGAGGCTTTGGTCAAGTTCCACAAGTGATTTAGGATAGACTTGACCCATTGGTTCCAATCAATTTGTCTTAGATCAAGTTTTGACACATTTTGACCTTTAGGTCAAGATCAACTTAGGTCAAGTGGGCTAAATGGGCTAGGTTAAGCTCAAAGGTTGACTTGATCAAGTTCAAACATAGGTCATGAGTGAACTTGGATCAATGGTTTCAATCAATTTGGCCTATAGTAGATTTTGGTCATATTAGGTTTCATTTTGTGTTAAGTGTTGACTTGGTCAACCCTTAGGTTTGACTTGGTTTGACCCAATTTGATTGATTGATCATGACATGATGTTTGTTGATCATGATGAGAGGCAAATATGAGTTTGGTTCAATCCAATTTAGTTAGGATCAAAAGTTGGCTCATAAGGGTACTTTAGGTCACTTTAGGTCAAGTGAGCCTAAGGGTCAATGGCTTGGTCAAAGCTTGATTTGAAGTTGATTGATCTTGTATATGGACTTATGATTGAAATATAAATCCATTTACAAGAGGTTTGAAGTCAAATGAATTTTGATCCATTTGAAAATTTCATATTCAAAGGAAGAATATGAAAGGGTCTTGGGTTTAATTTTTGATTTGGGTTTTGATTGAAGGATTGAGGTTTGGATTTATGTATGCGCTCATGATTGTATGGTTGATTGAACAATGAGAGAAAATCAAGAGTTTGGCTTGATTTGAAAGTGATTTGGCTAAGTTCATGATTTTGACTTGAAAGGCTTAGATTTGATTTTGATTTGATTTGAGTTTGATATTTGGAGTTGGTTTTGATTGTTTGAATTTATATTTCATTTATATATGTGAATATAAATTAGAGTATAAATTGATCATGAGAAAATTTCAAGGATTTGAAATAGTTTAATCATGATTTATGATTTAGGGTTAAATCCATTAAAGGGAATTTAAAGGATTTAATGGAATTTTAATTATAATTTTTTTTGAATTGGATTTGATTGATTTATATTTATATTTATATATGAGAACATAAATGAGAATACAAATATATTTTGAGAAATCCCATGAGTTTGAAAAGGGTTTGATCAAAGCTTATTAAATCCATTAATGAAAAATTAAGGGAATTTCAAGCATTTTAATTTGGAATTTAATGTTTGCTTTGGATTTAATTGAGTTATATTTATATTTCATTTATATATGAGAATATAAATGAGAATATAAATAAGAAATGAGAAAATCCCAAGGTTTTGAGTAGGTTTCATCAAGGTTTGGAGTTGATTTTGGCTAAGACCTTTAATGGAATATTAAAGGGGCTTAGGAAAATTTTATGAATTATTTTGAAATTTTGAATTTGATTTGATGGGTTTGAATTTATATTTCATTTATATATCTGAATATAAATGAGAATATAGATGAGTTATGAGAAATTCTCAAGGGTAAGAGTGGGTTAATTCATGATTTTTGCTAAGTCCTTAAGACAGGGTTAAGGACTTAGGAAATTTTGACTTAGAAAATTTTGGTGGAATTTTGATCATGGAATTCAATCATAGTTTTAATCATGGATTTCAATCATAGAATTGAATCATGAAATTGATTTGGAGTTTGAGAAAATGAAATAGAATTGATTTGGAGTTTGACTTGAAGGAAGGAAAGTGAGGAATGGTTTAAGCTAAAGGGTAGGAAATTTTCCTAACACCCCTAAGGCATGACCTATTCCTATGGCTAACTCTTCTAAGTCTTAGGCTGGGGAGTGTCCACCTAATCACTAGATGTGTCTTAAGACTAAGGAACTCTTAAAGTCTAAGAGAAGTCCTATGCCTAAGATGGAGGTGTTGAGAGCTCATTCTAAAAAGGAGGTCAACAAAGGGCGCCCAATAGGTGTGGTGTGACTGACCAAGAACACCACACCTATTGGTGTTGACCGAAATGATCAACAACACCAAAATATCACAAGCACTAACAAAAACTATCTATCCTTGACCCAATGAAAAAAGATAATCCAGCTTAGCAATGTGGCTCTATGTTCAAGACATAAGAGAGGGAAAAATCCACTAAGGAATAGAGTGTGAACCTTCCACTAGGGAAGCAGGTTCAAGTCATCTACAAGAAGATGAAATGTTTTATTTGATTTGGATCTCATTGGGAGACAATTGAATTTGTTTTAGTTTTTTGTTAGGTTTGAATTTTTAGAATGAACCCTATTGGTTTGCGATGGGTTGTACAAAATAGGAGCCATGGAGGCTAAGGCCTAATTCAAATTTACCAATCCAAAGTGGTAGTCTTCTAAACACAAAGTAGGACTAACTAGCCAAAGGGGTGCCTTTCGGTATACAGCAGCTGTACTAGGAAGAAAGTGTAGTAGACTTAAATCCTCCAAAGTAAAAGGCTAGTTGCTAGGGTAATCTATTGGCAAAGCAAAAGATTGAACCCAACCTAGGGCTAACTATTCAGTGAATGCCACTGGGGGATTTAGATCAGCTCAAAGATAGTTAAGACTGATTTCATTTTTAGTTTTGTTTATTTTGATGATGATGGATCTCATAGGTTACGATGAACTGCACTGAGTAGGGGCCACGAAAGCCTAGACCTAACTCAGATTTACCGATTCAAAGGGAGTAGTCTACTAACCACAAGGTAGGGTATCCAAAGGAGAAATACTTTTTGATATATAATGGTCAAGTCTTAAGAAGAAAGCATGGAGACTTATATCTTCTAGAGAAAAGAAACCACTGGGGTGATCAGTTTCTTTAAGCAACAAATCAAACCTAACCTAGGGCTGACTATTGAGTGAATGCCACTGGAGGAGTTAGATCAGCTCAAGAATAGTCAAAATTAATTTCATTTTTTAATTTTTGTTTGGATGGATTCCATCGATTTATGATGGATCACACTGAGAAGGAGCTTATAGAAGCTTGGACCTAACTCAGATTCACTTAACCAATGGGAGTAGCTTCCCAGCCGATGGGAGAACTATCCGACCAAAGGAGTGCCTTTTGATTTGCAATAATCATTTGAAGGGAAGAAAGCTCAGGGACTCACATATTTCACTAGAAAGGATCACTGGGGTGATCAATTGCTTTAGACAATAAATTGAACCAGACCTAAGGCTGCCCGTCGATTTGCGACAATCATGCTAAAATGAATGCATCATAGTCTTACATCTTTCAAAGAGAAATGACTACCGGGGTAACTTGCTTGTGGAAAAATAGATTGAACCCAACCTAAGGGTGACTATGGAGTGAGTACTGACCCAGGGATTTATCTCAACTCAAGTAGTCAGGCAATTCCTATAGGGAGTTCCACGTCTAAAGATAGGATGCACTTGGGAGAAGGGGACCTTTGGGGGCTTAAATCCTAATCCACAAGCAAATTAAATTTGTTTGTTTATTTTAGTTTATTTTATCATGGACCCTATTAATTTGCGAGAGATTAAACTAAGAAGGAGCTTATATTAGCCTAGACCTATCTCAGATTTACTGAATAAGGGAGAATCTGTGCATCGGCTGAACAAATTTTCCAACCATAGGGTTGGTTACTAGGAAAGGGGAACTGTCCAATCTGAAAGTAACCTGGGTAGTGTCTAAATGGGGTGACAAAGGAATTGATCCAAATAGAGTGCCCATGGGGCCACTAAGGGCTTAATCCGAAAAGATGACATGGCTAGTCATATATCCAATAAGTATTCAATGTCCAACTCAAGGAGAAAGCTTGGGGACTCACATTTGTCAAGAGTGGTGTAACCATCAGGTGAGTTGCTGTCAGCATAGTGAACATCAACCAACCTAAGGTGCCCGTCAGTTTGCAACAATCAGCCTAGGAAGAAAGTTCGGGAACTCACATCTTCCAATAGTGGAACTTGGGATAGTCATCTTGGCTGACATATCCTATCACCTAGACATTGAGTGAATGCCACTGGGGGACTTATATCAGCTCAAAAGTAGTTAAGAGGAAAGGAACCTTTAGGGGACTTACCCTAAACCTCAAATATACTCAACCTAGTTAGAGCATGATAGCTAGTTCAAAAAGAAAGCACTGGGACTCACATCTTCTTAAATGAAGTTAACATGGGTAACGGGCTGGGTGAAGTATACCATACTAATAAGGCACTCATTGGTTTATAATGGTCAAGTTAGAAAGAAAGCATGGGACTCACATCCTCCAACAAATGACCACTGGGTGATACTAGTGAGGTAGCATGTAGACCGGATCTAGAGCAGCTAATGAGTGAGTGCCATAGGGGGCTTGCTCCCACATCAAAATAGCTTGAGATAAAAGATTTTTGTTTGTTGTGAGCATGTGCTAAAAGGAATAGGTATGGGGGATTCTTACACCTACTTTAAAATACATCAGGGAATTATGAAATGATGCAATGGATGGCAAAAATTCTCACTAAGAAAGGATGCTTGGGTTCTCTCTAACTTAGTTAATCAAATAGGATGCCTCTCGGGTTCTCTTACACTATTATAATAACAACGAAAGATTGTGTTTGTGTTGTGAAAGAGGGATAAGATGCCACTTGGGACTCTTACACCTACAACATTTAAATTCTCAAGACAAGCAAACAACACTTGTAGAGAAGATTGATGAATGGAATCGATTTTTTTTTTATTAATGAATTGTTTTCAAACAAGTTTTATTTCATGGGTAATATTTCTTTAGATAGAGCCCATTAATTGGAAGCATCAGGTGTTCCCCTTTACAATCAATAAGCCGATAAGATCCTCCTTGGTAGGCCTTCTCTATGATATAGGGGCCTTCCCAAGTGGGTTCAAACTTGTCTCCCATCTTTGATGGGCAACAATGGTCTCCTTAGGACTAACACAAGTTCTCTACTTAGAAAGACCTGGGGAACTAGCTTGTTGTGAGCTTGAATCATTTTGGCCTTGTACAACTCGAGGTTCTAGCAAGCCCGTAGGTGACTTTCCTCCAAACCTATGAGCTCTTCTAATCGCAACTTTTCCTTCTGCTCTGTAGTGATCTTATTAACCAATGTTATCCTTAGTGATAGAAGTTGAACTTCTAAAGGAAGAATGGATTCGGACCCATACACTAAGGAAAATAGGGTAAACTAAGTTGGAGTTCGGTATGTGGTGCAGCAGGCCCACAAGGCTTCAACCAACTACTGGTTCCACTATCATTTATTGTCATCAAGAGTCTTCTTCAGTATATGGATGAGAGTTTTGTTGAATGATTTTGCTAAGCCATTAGCTCTGGGGTAGTAGATGGTGGAGTATCTCCAATTTATACCATGTCTTCTGGCAAAGTTATTGATCTTCATGCTTTTGAATTCAGTACCATTATTGGATATAATTCATTGAGATAGCCTGAACCTATATATGATATGGTTCCTAAAAAACTGAAGCACATGGTGAGTTGTGACCTCTCTGAGTGGGATGGCTTCCACCCACTTGGAAAAGTAGTTAGTAGCAGCTAAGATGAATCGGTGCCCCTTGGAAGAAGGAGGATCGATCGGACCTACAATGTCGGTACCCCAACACTCAAATGGCCATGAAGCCAAAGTAGAAGTAGAATGTTGGGTGGTTGGTGGAGGACCACATGCACGACGATGACATCTCCTAACTACATCCATGCAATGATCATAGAAGGCCGCATAGTATCTAAGTCTTTTGATCTTCTGATCTTGACTTCATCTTCGATCATCGATGCACTCCACATAGACCGATGTACCTTGGTTACAATGCATGGGCTTCATGTTTGTCTAAATAATGTAACCACATCTGGTCAAAGGACCATTGGTATAGGTGCCATCAACAAGAGCATAGGAAGAGCTCTCTATTTCACTTGATGGGCTTGAGATTTCTCTTGAGGTAGTTTTGTGTTCAAGTAATCTATGAATGGTTTCCTCCAATCTAGCTCTTTGTCCATTTTGGCAACGGAAACCTCCCCTTCAAGAGAAAGTCTCTCGATGAGTTCCGAATCAATGAGAGATAATACTTATCTATTTTGGACCCTTATTGAAATGGACTCATCTTCTGAACATGTCAATTCTTTGGCAAGTTTGGCCAAGGCATCTACTACTGCATCCTCTGCTCGGGGAACCTTGTAGATGGTAACTTTGGGAATTTGAGTCAACAGCTTCATGGTATACTCATAGTAATGACGAAGCTTGGGTTTGAGGACCTGGTAGGACCCAAAAATCTGGTTGATCACCAACTGAGAATCCCCAAAGATGTTGATGCTCTTGACGTTGATTGTGATGGCTAACTCCAAATCGGCAATCATAGTCTCATACTCAGCTTTATTGTTAGTGTAGGGGTTGGAAAGATAGTATGAGAATCTCATCACATCACGGTTTAGAGTTAGAAGGACTATTCCTACCCCTGCCTTTCTTGGGAGAATAGATCATGGTGCTTCACCTTTAAGAAAAGAAGTAGCACCATCAAAATACATCTCCCATCGGTAGTTGCCGGCCTCCCCTAAGTTCATGATTTGTTCATCGGGGAGATCATCACTAAGTGGAGAATTAGCGAAGTGGATGTCTTTGCTAGAAATCCACTAGTGCTTGTCCTTTTACTACATGGAGGGGTACAAAAGTGACATCAAACTTTGAGAGTATCATGGACCAATGAGCCAAATGTTCAGAAAGCATTGGTCATGCCATGAGGTACTGTAGTGGATTGGTTCTTGAGATCAAGTTTACATTATGAGAAAGCATGTAGTGTCGTAGCTTCTGAGATGCAAAGATCAAAGCTAGGCAATGTTTTCAATGGTGGATAGTTTGCATGAGGATCAACGATGGTCGAGGTAGTAGAGTGCACTTTCCTTCCCTCATCATTGGCTTGGGCCAGAGCAGAGAGTCATCCAATGCAAATGTAAAGGATCAATGCGCGGGATAGGGTTGTGTGAACGGCGACTTCACCAAGTATTCTTTGATATCTTCAATGTCGGCACTTGTCATCCCTTGAACTTGGCATCCTTTTGATAAGTCGAGAAGGGCTTGCATCTCCCGATAAGTTTGAGATAAAGCATCTTAGATATGCCAACCATCCTTGAAAGGATCTGAGTTGAGTTAAACTCTTAGGATGTGGCATTTCTAAGATAGCTTTAATCTTTTCAGAATCTATTTCTATTCCACGATGTCGAACAACAAACCCAAGGAATTTCCCTGAAGCGACTCCGAATGCACACTTCAGGGGATTCATTTTGAGGTTATATTATCTTAACCATTCAAAAACTACTATCAAGTCAAAGTGATGGTCTTCCTTTTCTAGACTCTTGACTACTAGATCGTCAACATAGCACTCAACCTGATGATGGATGAGTTCACTGAAGATCTGAGCCATGGCTTGGTATGTAGCACCAGCATTTTTAAGGCTGAAAGGCATGACCCTATAACATAAGATTCCAATCAGGATTCTGAAAGTAATGTTTCTTTCATCTTTAGGAGACATCTTGATTTGGTTATATCCAGATGATCCATCCATGAAAGAGAACACAACATGAGATGAGGCAATGTCCACCATTAATTCTGTTATAGGAAGAGGAAACTCATCCTTAGGACATGCCTTATTTAAGTCCCTAAAATTGAGGCAAATGCAAATTTGACCATTCTTCTTCTTAACTGGGATGACACTAGCTAACGAGGTAGGATATTTTTCTTCCGATGAAACCCAATCAATTTCTTCACTTCGAAATGACCTGTTGTTCAATTTCTAATCACATGCGTCTAGGAGCTTGCTTAATAGAAGTAACATTTGCTAGCTTGTGGACTACACATCAGGAGATAATCCAGGCATTTCTTTATAACTCTATGTGAAGCAATCTTTAAACTCAATCAATAGCCTAACTAAGTCATTAGTTTCTTCTTCATTCAACGACGATGTATGTCGGGAGGATTTTCTTGTCCCAAGTTGATTTCTTTTAGCTTATCGATTGAATGAATCTCCTCTTCAAATTTTTGGTGGTGCCTCTTTGACTTGGAGATCATCCGGATCATCTAAAGTTTCTAAACACACATTCTCATAAGAGTTGGGGATGTGTGAGAAGAACTATCATTCTAAATGGTTGGTAACAACTAGGCAATAATCTTCATCATCGATGGACCCTATTGAATCCTAGTCTGCTCTTGATTGTGCTTCCACCATATTTTTCCATAATTTTCAAAATATTCTAACTGCTTGGACCAAGTGTGAGGAACTAAACCTTTCTGCACAAGATTTTGAACACAAGGCGAGTAAAACTTAAAAGGTAATTCCATTAATTCTTTAAAAGTATCTTCCTCAAGTCCTACATCGAGCTCTGGACTTGAGGATGAATGAAAAGAACCTCTTCTACTTTTATGTCATTAGAAGACTTAGGGACTTCCTTAACTATCAAACCTTCAACTTTCTGAGGTGTAAGTGAGGTAAGAGCTAAGGTTCCCAACTACTACCTGATAGTTTCACATAAACTAGATTTGAATACTTTGCTTTGCTTGGAGGCCTGATCTTTGTCTCTGATTGGATCAAAAGTCACCTCCACTGGAACCCACTGAGAGAAGTTGGCAGGTATACTAATCACATTAGGGTCATCCTCCGAGTTGGATTCCAAGTCTATGTGAATAGTAAGGGTACTCCTATAAACTGGAACACGATCTATTGGTGAAGGCCAACTAGGGGTCTTCCACCTCTACTGCCTTTTATTTTTTATCTGCCTCTACCGGTGGAGGTTGAGCCATCCTACCACATGTCCATATGATGGAATGAACTGGGTGGAATGTGATATATCGATCCACTTCTTCAATTCCTTTCTTGTTCACTTGGACTTTTATTTTCTTTTCATTTTCTTTTATCTTTTTATTTTGTTTCATTTTCTTTTTTTCTTTTTTTGGTTTTGCATTTGAATTTTGTCCAAGTTCACAAGAAAGGGTGTTTTGAGGAAGATAGTAGGTCACATCCTCATAGATCTCAATCTCTCTAGAATGGCTTTTCATCCCATTGACATGGTACTTCAATTCCATCTTTTTTTGAACTTGATGCGATGAAGGGAGGATGGAATGATCTTATTGATGTATCCAAGGCCTACCAAGCAAAGCAATGAATAAAGTATTTGAAATAATGATGTAGAACTTGGCTTTAGTCTTAGTCATCTACCTTATAACACTATAAAACCTAAAGCGCTCTGATCATTGAATCCTGTTAACATCATTCTATCTCCTCGGAGAGTAGAGATGTCAATCTTCAAATAGCAAGGATCTTTAGACTCATAATATTCACTGATGCACTTGCATCCACGAGAACCCTAGTTAGTCTAAACCTGTCCATGTCGACTGTAATGTATAGGGATGGTTGTGCTCAAGTCCCCAATAAAAGGTCTTCATCTGAAGGTGATCCCTTGGGCTTCTTTTGCATAATGTGCTCCTCACCTAGTGGTCAACTAAGCTAAGCATATTTGAGATCAAGGAGGCCTTGATTAGTGATTCCTCATCTCTTTAGATAAGATAAGGGCATCATATATGCTTAGCTTAGATGGTAACTTTCTTAGATGAGAAAGGATGTTGTAGTCCACCTTCAGATGATCTTCCACAAGCATATCCAAGGGTGGAGCATCCTGTGGAAGGCTTCTCGATCTTCAATACCAATGACTTGTTTCCCTCTATCTAGAGGTGCTGCCCTAGGAGGTAGAACCTTGCCACTATGGAGGTTGACTTCGGTAATCTTTGGAGGCAAGGTGGTGGAAGTTCTACGCACTTAGCTCACCTAGCTTCTCCTATGGGACTCTTTGGATGATTCCAAGTCTATCTCAAGAGGTGAACCCATAGTATTGAGTTGGAAAATCCAACTCTGAATCGAAAGGAAGATCAATTATTATAGTTTATTAGACTTGAAGAGAGTTATTAGGAATAGAAGAAGATAACTCATCAAGAGACACAGATGTAATTCAAAATTTTATTCTTCAATTTCTTGGAAGTATTTGAGGTACAAAGTAGAAGTCAAGTAGAGTGAGTGGAGTAAGGGATTTGCTACCCTTATCCGTACAGTTCTACAAGAAGAATGAAGAACTAGCTGAAATGGCGAAGAAGTCACCGGTGTGGAAGCTACAAGGTTGGAGTGACACGTCGATGGTTGTGCTAAGGCTATCTCGCCGCACTACTCGCTTCTGTTGAGCTCCCACTTTCCTAGAGTTGGCACTAGCCTTGCAAACCTTCCTTGGTGTTGGAGGACTCACCTACAAGAAAGCTTTTTGATCTTGAATTATTTTCTTAGAGGTTTTGGACAAAGAGATGTCCCAACCTTCTTTAGTTTTGGTAGGATCACTTGTATCCCCAAGGATTACCCTAATGGGGTGGAAGGTTGTTCCACAAGGTATTCTTTGGGATAATGACAACACCAATCTTGATGTTCAAGCCAATCCTTGAATGTGAAGTAATCCTCCAAAATATGGTTTAGCATACGGTGGTAAGGGAAAAGTTTGGATCATGACTTTTGCCAACTTCCTCCAGTCTCCTAGGCTCGGGTAGCTAAAAATCAAGTTTCTTTAAGAGGTTCTTAAAGATCTTCTTGATTACCTACCTCTTAAAAGAATAAGGTTTGTTTAACTTATCTAATAGAGTAGGTGGACCATCAGGCAGATATGCATGTCAGGTGGTGGTGGTATGGGCGTGGTCGGCCATGGAGGCTGAGGTGGAGGCCAGTATGGCTGATGGTGGCAAAGGAGGTGGAGGCTACTGAGGTCATGGTCACTCGATTGATCTCTAGCTGGCTGCTTCCTATCTTCTTCTACTATCTTCTTATCATAAATCTTCTAGGATTTCTACTTTAGTAACTGATCCAAAAAAGGCAACTATTTGGCCTCTCCTTGTAGAGTAGCCACCTTGTTGATTAGCTTCTCAAATGTCTTTATGGTGAAACACTTAAGCCTGAAGGTGATCGGGGCATGGATATTCTTTAAGAGAATCTCAATGGCACATTGTTTAGATAACTATGGTTCACACTTCATACTGAAGTTGTTCCATCGAAGAATGTAATCAACAAGTGACTCACCGGAGTGTTGTTGGGCTACAATGAGATCACTATAAACCCTTTGTTGAGCTCCAACAAATCTCTTGATGAAGAGTTACCCACTCACAAATGTCTTAACTACATTGGCAGTTCAAGATACCAATCAAAAGCAATACCCTTCTAAAAAAAGAAAATAAAGCATCCGCATGTTGTACAATGCTCGAAGTTAGCTATATGCTTTGCCTCGATTCTACCATCAAAGCTCTTGAAGGAAAGGGCATGAAACCCTTGGGATATTGGATAGAATCAAATTCCTTAGGTAGGGTCTACCCTTTGGAACCGATGATCCTCCCGCTTGAGCCAAGGCTTCCTTCACCGCTCAACCATGGATTTTAAATCTTTTCATGTATGGAGGTATTTTCCACTACCTTCCTATACACTAGTGCTACCTTGCTCGAGGGAGGTAGAGTCTTAACGGATCTAAGACATGCACTAGTTCAGATGGACATCAGTGCTAGGATGAACTAGGGCTTGCTTGAAAGCACACTACTTGCCAACAAGTCCTACCTTATGCCATCCTATCAATCTAGTCATCTTTCTAAATTGAGGTGATGGTTGATTCGGTGTCTCCTTGATCAACCTCTCATCTCCTTCCATGGCTGTTGGTAGAGAGAACCTCTAGTCTTGTATGCATATGCCGATCTCCCATCAAGTCATCTTCATTGGGATCGTGACTTTTTCTTCAGACCATCATACCTAAGATCTCCTTTCTTTTTCCATAAAATAGTGTGCAACTATCATCTAAGGATCAATCTAACTCTAGGTACAAAAGCTTGGGCATGTGATCTATCATGAAAGGAGGCCGACCACACAGGGAGTCAATCTATCTGGTACTCAAGAATGGTAATCTCGATTTGGTTGTAATAGGGGTGTAATCCAGATGATCCTCACCACGCCTCTTATCATCTAGAATATTCATAATAGTAGTCATCATCTCAGCATCCGGATGAATAGGTGGAGTTGGTGAAGGAACGACCATGATGCTTCGGGGTCGCCACTCCTTTACACCATTAGGGTAGAAGGTCAGCGAGAGCTCGCCCTACCACAATGTGGTGTAGGAGGAGTGGGA
Source organism: Cymbidium sinense (assembly GCA_021442155.1). Taxonomy (NCBI): domain Eukaryota; kingdom Viridiplantae; phylum Streptophyta; class Magnoliopsida; order Asparagales; family Orchidaceae; genus Cymbidium; species Cymbidium sinense. The sequence continues at coordinate 151,931,076 of CM038220.1, read as the reverse complement.
TCCCAGCCATAATAGGATCACCAGCAATATGTTTCTCCCGATGTGGCCTTCATGGCCTTGATGGAATGGGTGATGTTGGAACCTACTGCTGGCGATGGTGGACATGGGTAGAGTGGTGGGGTGGAGACACCAGACTCTCTATGCAGGAAGCTACCCTCATGATGGTGGTAGGAGGAGAATCTATCATTATGATCGGCATGGGTAGTACTGGAAAAGTTACCAAGGTGAAGCGACCGACAAGCGAACCTCCATCGCTCCTGTGATGTATGTATGGGCCTCACGCCCTCTCTTATGATCTGCCTCCCTACTTTATGGGGGATAATAGATCATAAATCAAGCCAAACTTGATCCGTCTATGCTCACCAACCCGCAAAAATAGAAGGTGCATACACCTACTCACAGAAAATGTCTGCTGTAGCTACACCATTGGAGGAGGTGATGAATGAATCCTCCTGGCATCCTCTCTATCTGATCCTAAGAGAGGTTGAAATGGGTTCTCTATAACCAGTGGTGATGTGATCCTAGTAGACTCATCCGTGGTGACGCTTGCCTCCCAATTCTCTTGCTATCCCAGTATGGAACTATTTGACCATGGGTTCTTGTTTTACAGTGTGGGTGGGATGAGAGGAGAGCTAGACCCATACTCAAATGTGGGGAGGCAATCCACAAACCGGGGAGCCTTACCCTTGTAGGGTATAGATGATAGGTGCTTGCTCATGCGGGAAATGAACAACTTGAGGATGAACTACTGGAACTATCAGAATGCTTAAACTACTGAAGGTTGTGGTACTATCACAGCTTTCCTCTTTAGTGAGAAAATCTCAAATCAGGTGGTCTACCGATGACCGGCCGCCGTCACCTCTTCTTGATTGTGAGGGAATGCCCTCACATGTGATCTTGGCTTCCTCAAAGCCATGGACAAAATGGATCAAATGAGTATGATCCAATTAAGGAAAGTTAGTCTGATCCAAGGCTAGGTCCATGCCATGAGGGAAGGTAAAGATGAATTTCTGTGATCCTTCCATTATCGACTAAACGAATGGCTACTCTTGAAAGAAATATCTGATGAGAAATGAACTTGCATTAGTTTTCTGTCTCCATAGATCTTGAATTTAGAATTTTTAAAATTTGAACCCACATCCAATCACTTGGAAGTGTTAAGTGGGGTTCAAATGAATTTGAAAGATTGATTGAAAGAGGAATTTGAGTATGAATCCAAACTTCAACAAATTTGAGTATGTTGAAATATGGATTCAAGATTTTGATAAGATGCTTCCATAGGTTCATTTTGTTTTGATTTTGAATTTTTTGTTTGATTTGGAGGAACCCTTCCCTTTAACAAATTTGAGTATGTTAAAGTAAGGATCAAATTGATTTTGTGTTGTTTGAAAATTTTGGAATTTTCACTTACTTAGCAAATTTAGGTATGCTAAGTAAGGAATCCAAATGTGTTTTTATTTGATTTTGAAAAATAAGATTCTTAGCAAATTTAGGTATGCTAAGAAAATCTAAGTGTTTCATTTGTTTGAAAATTTTGATTTTGAAAAGGGTAGGATCCTAGCAAATTTGGTATGCTAAGGGGATCCTAAGGTGTTTCATTTTATTTGAAAATTTTGAAAGTGGAGATTCAACTTTAGCAAATTTGGTATGCTAAAGATGAAATCCCATGATTTTGAAATGGAAATTTCACTTAGAAAATTTAAGTATGCCAAATGAAATTTTAAATTGTGTGTTTAAAATTTTGATTTCATTTTCGATTTTGAAAATGGAAACTTCTCCTTACCAAATTTGGTATGCTAAGGGAAGAAGTTCCAAAGGTGTGTGAGAAATTTTTGTTTTTGAGTTTGGAAACTTTACTTAGCAAATTTGAGTATGCTAGGTGAAGTTCCAAATAAAATGTTTTGAAAATTTTTTGAATTTTGGATTTGGAAACTTAACAAATTTAGGTATGTTAAATGAAGTTCCAAATGTGTTTAAAATTTGAAAATTTTTTGGATTTTGATTTTGGAAACTTTACTTAACAAATTTGTGTATGTTAAATGAAGTTCCAAAATGTGTTTAGAATTTTGAAAATTTTTGGATTTTGGAAACCTTAACAAATTTGTGTATGTTAAATGAAGTTCCAAAATGTGTTTGTTCAACAAATTTTATTCCAAATGTATGTTTCAAATTTTGAAAATATGATTGTTGATTTTGATTTTTTTTTATTTAGAAATTCACTTAGCAAATTTGATTATGCTAAATGAAATTTTGTGTTTTAAAAAAGGACCTCCATTCAACAAATTTAAGCATGTAGAATGGAGATTCATTTTATTTTTGAAATATGATATTTTTATTTTGTGTGTGATTGTTGCTTTTGTTTGAAAGAGAGGAATTCCAACTTAAGGCATATGTGAGATATGCTTAAGTGGGGTTTCCTAAATGATATTTTAATTTAGTTGAATGAAATCTTCATTTAATAAATAAGTATATTAAATGAGATGTTCATGATTTTTGAAAATTTTAATTTTTTACAAATGAACTTTCCATTCAATAAGTGTGAATATTGAAATGGAAAGATTCATATGTGCTTTTGAAAAGTTTTATGATTATGATTGTGATTTTGGAAAACATGATTGTTCATTTATTTTGAAAATGAAATCTTCATCAAAGTTTCTTCATCAAAGTGAATTGAAAGAAGATATTCATTTGTGCTTTTGAAAATGTTATTAGTTTTATTTTGAAAATCCCTACATGTAACAATTATGAGAATTGTTAAATGAGGGTGAAGAAATTGTGAAAATATTTTATTAAGTGCATTTTTTAAAAAAAGGTGCTTTTGAAAAGCAAAGTTCTTTATGGAAGATTTATTATTTTAGATGAACCTTTCCTTATCATGAAAATGATAAGGAGGAAGTCTTTAAGATGTTTCTTTTATTTTAGATCTTTTCATTTTACCCATTGAGAACCAACGGGTTTTAAGACCAACAAGGAATGCAGTCCTAAAAGATGTTGGCTAACCTAACTCAAGAATGAAATGAGCTAAGTGCCAATGGAAAGAAGGATAGTCTTGGATTCATACCAAAGTACAAATCCACAATCTATACTCAAAGACAATGATCATATACCAAAGATGGAGAGAGAACCATCCCCAAATAAGTCGTAAAAAATCTATGGAGAAAAATTCTTAAGGAGTCGCTTCAAATCTGTGGAGAAAAGAAAGAAGAGACCTTATAGAAATTCATCTTAGTAAGACACCATAGATAGATGTACTTATTCGTGATCGCATCATCAAGGTATAGTATACTATCTCAAAGATAAAGTCACTACCCTTTAATGGAACCAATCACCTCAATAAGGACTCCTAAGATGGGTCTGATATGTACTAGATTCTTCCCTACTTACATGAAAAGTAAAGTAGGGTTTATTTTAAACCGGTTCATAAGTTGTGGGCAAGCATAGTTAATTACATCCTAAGGATGGGGATTTAGAAAACTCGACAAGATAAATGATCATTAAGGAAATACCTAAGAGGTAAGGAATTATTCTTATGGCCCACAAAGGGAAAAGCAACCTCAAAACCTAAATCTAGGGAGCTTCAGTGAGGGCTAGAAGCACAACCTAAATCTAAGGCAAAAAATGGCCAACCTCCATAAGAGGACAAACCAGACGACTTGGACTTACAAAGGGTGGCGAACTAACTCCTCTTGATTTTAAGTACATGTAGGCAAGTCTTTATGCCTATGCAAGATATCAAGGCTATTTTTATTTAGAAAGAGACTAAGTCCTTAAACTCACTACCTAAAGAGACTAGATCATGTAAAGGGTATGCTTCAAATGACCTAAATCTAATGCATTTCAAATTTTATTTTATTATTATTTTTGGACAATCAATTTGGCTCAGGCTAATAAGATTTTTTTAAGACTAATGCATGAGAAAATAGATTATTCACCGAAATTAGCGAGAAGTTTAGGAGGTGAGTTTCCACCACGGCTTTCAAAGGTCAAGCTGGGTTCTCTGGCAAAGATGAAAGCCCTCCAATTAAGAGTGAAATAAGATGCTATTGTGCATGATATTATAAAGAAAAGAACTCATCCAACTAAGGGGTTTTTAATTCTTTTATCTTGATTTTAATCCTAAGCTTTAGGTGAGGTTATGAGTTATTTAGTTTTAGTTTGAATGTTTAAGTTAGGTAAAAGATTTATTTTTCCATAAATAGCCTAATTCACATCCAGGCCATACATAAAATAAGGAAGAAACTAGGAAAAAGCATGCCACTTAATGCACAAGTTAAACAAACATCAATTAATTTATAAAACTAACACAAAAAGAATAAATGGTCATTTGTGGGCACCAATAGAAAATATCAAATTCTACCCTTATATAACCTTAATTACAAATGAATTGAATTATAATTAAGCAAAAGGAATTCATTGTTATGGGGTTCTTCAAGTTTAATTCTTCTTTCTTCTTTCTTCTTTCTTTCTTTTCTTCTTTCTTTATTTCTTTGGATCTTCTTTTGGATGGTTGAATGAGGATGCCCCAAGGCTTCACATGGTGCACATGATAGGATCTTATGACCAATGTTCATTCTAATCTGCCATAACAAATCATTCCAAATATTAAATATAAAAATTATTACCTGAAATGGAAATGCATAAATCTAACTAACACCTGCAAAATAAAGGTTAGTCAAATCACACCACAGAAATCCCAAGCATGTATATTAGACTTATCACCCCACACATGGGTGACTAAGTCCACCTGGCCTATAGATTATGCAAAGGGTTATAAGCACCTACAATCAAGAAGCATTTATATTTTTATTTATTATAGCTTTAGCCTGTGAGAAAGAATAGTTAGACTGAACACGTCCTACCATTCATTCTGAGCATACATATCCGGTCTAAAATATTCATCACAAAACAAAACATAACATCAAGCCATGCACCGACCTATCCTAAAGCTAGAAGTGGTGACTTAGGCTAATGTGTGCTTTAAAGGTTTATGTGGCATGCTTAGCTTAGGACATTAGATTTGAATTTTCTAAGTGTTAAAGACATGTTCAATTTAGAGGAGGGTTTCATTTAAGTTGTTTAGTGACTTTGGGTTATTTTTATTTCATGTTTTAATTGGGTTTAAGTGAAACCTATAATTAATTACTAAGTTATAAAGAGAGGGAAAGAGAAGGGAGCTTCTCTTTCCTTCTCTAATCCTTTAGTAATTTCTAAAGTAAGTTCATATTTTAATTACATTTAGGTGAATGTTTTAATTAAATCTTTTAATTTATCCTAAGTTTAGATTAACTCTAAACAAACCTATCCAAAAAGAAAGGCATTTTAAGGTTAAGAAAAAGGAATCAAAATTCACATAACATGCATTACTTCAATTCTTTCCCAACATATATAACATGCATATGGATGGACCCTAAGCATATCTATACATGCAAATGAGAATAGTTAACACACTTCATGATGCATGCTAAGTGATTCATTTAAGAAATTTGAAGTTGAATATGTAAATTTTCTTAAGTAGAAAAGGTTTTCTTATCCAAAATTTCACATACATGCATGAAAGTAAGAAAGGCATAAGTGAGTACAACATCATTGTTAACAGAGGTGTAAGGTACAAGACCTAGAGCTACTTAAAGCCTCACAACCTGAGGTTGTCGGACTAATATACCGCTTTCCTTAAGTACTAACATACATATAAAGGAAATGAAATGAAAAAGGAATATGCAAAAGTTTACTTTATGGTTTCCTTTTTTTGTTTATGCAATTTATCAATGCAAGTGTAGGCAATCCTTCTTAAGTGAGAGCAGAGGGATGAATAGGGTTTGGAATTAAGTAAGTGTTGGGTTCTTTTCAAATGAACCCTACATCTTACTAACCCATATTCAAAGTTATGCTAACATAAGAAAGAAAGGAAAGGCTACACTAAACATGCTTTATAATTCATCACATGCAAGCTAATAATTAATATATGAATAGAACACTTTCAGATTTGATGTTTCATTTATATATTTTGAAAATACTTTGATTTAGTAGTGATGATAATAGCCACTCATATTTTACTTTTACACATGCATATTTGACATAAAGTAAACAATTTCATTTTAAAACTTTGTAAACATGAAATCATGGATGCATAAGTCATATGGCATACAATTTAACATGTTGGGAAAAAATCTAAAACAATGTAATCACATGAACAAACTCACTTTACTTAATTCCTAAAGACACTCTTAAAGAATAAGAAAACTTAGAATAAATTAAAGTGAATTTCAAAATGATTTTGGTTTGTTTGAAGTTTGATTTATTCTAACCCATTCCACATGTGTTTTGGATTTTGTTTAATTTTTGGATAATTAGATCCTTCTTTAATATTGATTAGGTTAAGGTATGCGTTAATTAACCCTTACCTACCATCTTAGAAAATTAACTAAGTAATTATGAGCCAATGTGATGACATAAAATCCACAAGGTATGTAAATATGCAATGCACCTAGTAATAAAAAGGCCTAATGCAATTTAGCTCACAATTAAAAGCTAATTAAGCTAAGGGGTACTTTTAAAACACCCTTCACACTTATGAAAGGGGTTTAATTTCCTTAATTAGACTTATTGAACTACTCAAGGTATTTTAATTAAGTTCTGAGGTTTTAGAATTTTTGAAAATTATTTAAAGGTATTAATGGATTAACCCTTAATTAAGAAGGGATTAAGGAAATAAAAGGGGTTTAGGAATAGCTGGAAATACCCTAAAATTATTCCATAAAACTCTAATCATTGGATCTAAATATAATCCAACTAAACATGGGAAAATCCACTAATACATCTTAATTACCCTTAATTACATGGGGGTAATTAGAGAATGGTAGCAATGTCCCCATCAAGGCCTCAATAAATCTCAAGAAAATTAGGAGTAGAGTGATCCCCTAAAATGAACCCTAGAAATTTGAGATCCATTGGTGACTTAATTAGAAAGTAATTAACTAATTACCATTCCAAAGAAACCTAAATTGAGAAAAGGAAATCAAAATGTATTGAAAACATTTTTTATAAAATTCTAGATGGAATTATCTATCCAAGGCATTTTCCTTTTATTTTTTGATTTTTCTATGAGGAGTTATGATTTTTTAAGCTATAGAGATTAATTAAAATTAATTAGTTAAATAACTAATCCCACTTAATACCCCATCCATGCGTGGTGTGGTCAGCGCTTTACACATGCATGAGCCATTTTAACTTGTCAAATGGGTGGGAGGTGGCACCATTTTACCCTTAGTCGATCAAAGATGATGGCGAGGATACAGATTTTAAAAGGAAATAAATTCTAAAACCTGTGAAATAATCTCAATCGTCCATCTAAAAATGCATATGGACTGAGATGGGTTGAATTCTTCCGAGGAGAATGTGAGCCATTCACAATCCAAGGGAAGATCCGAGCCCGATCCTTCATAGATTCAATCAAGACTCAACCCACACCATCTAAGGGACCAAAGAGGCCAATCCAATGGCTAAGATCCTATGAGATGAAAATCCACTTCACAAAAGACTAACACCTCTTAGCCTAATTCATCAGAAATTCACTAACCTCATCGGAGGTGATCACTGGTGCTCGAGATCGATGAGGTAGCTTCGTCTAGTGGAGATGAAGCCCTGTTGAAGTTCTTAGCTCTTGAGGTTAAGTAGATGAGTGGGTGGACCAACTCCCCTTAGCTCCCATTGCGGCTTTGATTAAATTGATCTTTTCCTTGGCTTTAGAACTCAATTGGATGCTTAGGCAAGCTCAACTGAGTCCTTGGATGATGAGTGTAGAAGGAATTGAAGTGGGATCAAGTGTGGAGAAAATTAGGAATCAAGGTGAGCTCTCCTATTTTGCACTGCAAAGCGAGAAGATGAATTCCAAATCTCCCCTAAGGGCCTTGAGGGAGCTCTGTGATGTTTGCTAAAGCTTCCTAGGTCCCAATCGAGTGTGAGTAAGTAGTGATTTTAGTGAATTAGGGGGAGTATATCTCTCCCTATGGCAATCGGATACCTGAGCCTAAGCTTGCCATTTTGATCTAATTGTCATCTTAGAGTGGGTTGTTTGAGTGGTTAGAGGTGTGCACATGGTCGGTTTGGCCAGAGGAGTGGAAGCCTAACTCCCATGTGCATTCAATTGAGGTTTGGGGAGAGTTTGAATTTTCAATTTTGCCATGGGTGGGTTTGGTCCATGGGCCAAATGGGTTGACCCACCCCGGTTGAGTGCACCACTCATCAGGTCCCATTGAGGTTTTAGGAGACCCTGTGTTTGTGATGAGTGCAAGACCATACCCATGGGCTAGGCCAAAATTTGTTCTATGGCTTAGGGGTATAATGGTCATTTTGCTATTTTTTTCAATTTGGGTATGTTTGGTATGTTAAGAAAATAGGTTGGGCCAAGTTTCAATGGATTTGGAATCCATTTGATAGGGTTTGGCTCATGTTGACCCATTTAGGTCAAAATGGGTCAACTTAGTCAAGTTGACAATGGTCAAATTGGGTCAAACATTGGGTCACATGACCATTTGAAATATTTTGGTGCCTTTGGTTTGGTTCAATTTGGTATAGATTAGGTTTTGGCTCATATGACTCATTTAGGTCAAATGGGTCAAGTTGACCTATTTGACCCATTTGACTATTTGGGTTAGGTCAAGGGTAGGTTTAGGTTTGGTTAGTCATATGGAGTGGATTGGTATCTTTGTTTCCAATCAATTTGAGTTAGGTTCAATTTTGGCTCAACATGACCCTTTAGGTCATGTTGGGTCTAAGGTCAATTGAGGCTGGGTTGGGTCTAGTTGGCCAATTGAGGCTTTGGTCAAGTTCCACAAGTGATTTGGATGGACTTGACCCATTGGTTCAATCAATTTGGCTTAGATCAAGTTTGAACATTTGTCCTTTAGGTCAAAATGGGTCAACTTAGTCAAGTGAAATGGGCTAGGTTAGGCTCAAAGGTTGACTTGGTCAAGTTCAAACATAGGTCATGAGTGAACTTGGATCAATGGTTTCAATCAATTTGGCCTGGTGATTTTGGTCATATTAGGTTTCATTTTGTGTTAAGTGTTGACTTGGTCAACCCTTAGGTTTGACTTGGTTTGACCAATTTGATTGATTGATCATCCCATGATGATTGTTGATCATGATGATGAGGCAAATATGAGTTTGGTTCAATCCAATTTGGTTAAGATCAAAAGTTGGCTCATAAGGGTACTTTAGGTCACTTTGGGTCAAGTGAGCCTAAGTGGGTCAAATGACTTGGTCAAAGCTTGATTTGAAGTTGATTGATCTTGTATATGGACTTATGATTGAAATATAAATCCATTTACAAGAGGTTTGAAGTTAAATGGATTTTGATCCATTTGAAAATTTCATATTCAAAGGAAGAATATGAAGTGGTCTTGGGTTTAATTTTGATTTGGGTTTTGATTGAAGGATTGAGGTTTGGATTTATATATGAGCTCATTATTGTAGGATTGATTGAACCATGAGAGAAAATCAAGAGTTTGGCTTGATTTGAAAGTGATTTGGCTAAGTTCAAGATTTTGACTTGAAAGACTTATATTTGATTTTTTATTTGATTTGAGTTTGATATTTGGAGTTGGTTTTGATTGTTTGAATTTATATTTCATTTATATATGTGAATATAAATGAGAATATAAATTGATCATGAGAAAATTTCAAGGATTTGAAGGAGTTTAATCATGATTTAGGGTTAAATCCATTAAAGAATTTAAAGGATTTAATGAAATTTTTAATTAGAAATTTAATTTTTTTTTTAATTGGATTTGATTGATTTATATTTATATTGCATTTATATATGAGAACATAAATGAGAATACAAATATATTTTGAGAAAATCCCATGACTTTGAAGTGGTTTGATCAAAGTTTAGGTTAAATCCATTAATGAAAAATTAAGGGATTTAAGGGAATTTCAAGCATTTTAAATTTGGAATTTAATTTTTTGCTTTGGATTTAATTGAGTTTTATTTATATTTAACTTATATATGAATATAAATAAGGATATAAATAAATGAGAAAATCTCAAAGTTTTGAGTAGGTTTGATCAAGGTTTGGAGTTGATTTTGGCTAAGTCCTTTAATGGAAAATTAAAGGGACTTAGAAAAATTTTATGAATTGTTTTAAAATTTTGAATTTGATTTGATGGGTTTGAATTTATATTTCATTTTTATATGTGAATATAAATGAGAATATAGATGAGTTATGAGAAAATCTCAAGGGTTTGAGTGGGTTTAGTTCATGATTTGGCTAAGTCCTTAAGAAAGGGTTAAGGACTTAGGAATTTTTGACTTAGGAAATTTTGGTGGAATTTTGATCATGGATTTCAATCATAGTTTCAATCGTGAATTCCAATCATGAAATTGATTTGGAGTTTGAGAAAATCAAATAGAATTGATTTGGAGTTTGACTTGAAGGAAGGAAAGTGAGGAAGCTTTAAGCTAAAGGTAGGAAATTTTTCTAACACCCTAAGGCATGACCTAAATCTTCTAAGTCTTCTAGGGCTGGGGAGAGTGTCCACCTAATCACTAGATGTGTCTTAAGACTAAGGAACTCTTAAAGTCTAAGAGAAGTCCTACTAAGATGGAGGTGTTGAGAGTTTTCTAAAAAGGAGATCAACAATATTAAATAAAATTATTTAAAGTGAACATAAACTTAGGATTAATTTAAATTTGTAAAAGCCATTCACTAAAAAACTAAATCAAATTAATATGCTTTGACTTAAGGTAGGGACGAAGAGAGTGATCCTCTCATTTTCTTCTCTTTATAACACTTAGTTGCTAAGTGTAAATCAAATGAAACAAAAGAAAATACTAAGTAAAATTCTCAAATCAATTAAATCACTTAAAAGATCAACCTCTTATGATTAAACATCCTTTCATACTTAGAAAATCATAACCTTAATGCCTAGTTAGGACATACCACACAAGCCTTAATACACACACATTAGAATAAAGTCACCACTTCTAACCTTATTTTAGGACGGTGCATGATATGATGTATTATTTTAGGAGATGTTGGGGTGTATATTTCATAGACTAGATGGTAGGCCGTGGTTAGCCTAATCATATTTTATGAAGGGGATTGTTTTTAAGGGGTGCTTAAAATAAATATAAATACTCTCTTTTGAAGTTGCTTAAACCCCTAAGCATAATCCAAATTAGGACATGTGGGCTTGGTTACCCATGTCGAGTGCTAAGCATTAAACATATAACTTGGGTTGTATGTGTATTTAGCTAACACTTATTTTGGAGGTGTAGTTAGATTTACTTTTTTATTTTAATGTAACTTTAATAGGAATTAGGATTAGTGCTATGGGGTTGAGGATGAGCATTGGCCAGAGGGCTTAGTCCTGGGGCACCATGTGATGCCTTGAAGCCTACTAAATCAAAAGAAGCAAAAAGATGGAAGAAATGAAGGAGACATGAAGAATGAATGTTTGAAGATCCCACATAGCATTTATCATTTGTAAATTGTAATTATTTTTTCATATTTCAGGGTGTATGAGGGTAGAACTTCATACCCTTTTTCTCTTTAGGGTTGTATGAGATGCACCACAACCTCTTATTCTTTTGCGATATATTTATAAAAATAGATTGATGTTATGCTTAAATTTTGCAATAGAAATGGCATGCATTTTTATTATTTCTTAAATGAATGATGTCTTAATGTGTGGCCTAGATGCAATTAGGCTGTTAGGAAAAAAATAAATATTTTACACAATTACAACTCATAATTAATTTTTTGAATAACTCATAACCTCATATAAAGCCTATACATTAAATCAAGATAATTAAAAGATTTAGAAACCCCTTAGTAGTATGGTTTAAAGTTTCACAACATGCACATCATATTATATCACTTTTGCAAAATGAGGGCCCATCACATATATAGGCTTGACCTATGAGCAACCCCTATTGATGGAGCTTCACCTCTCTCTCTTTTGATTTAGCCCACAACTCATCTCATCATGCATTTAGGAATACAAAATCTTAATGCCTTTATCCAAATGAAGTGTCAAAATCGAATAAAATTTGAAATTTTTTGCATTAGATTAAGTCATTATTTATACCACTCATGCACTAGTCTCTTAGAGTGTGGGTTTAAGAACTTTAGTCTCTTTCTAATTAATAACAACCCAACTATCTTGCAAAATCATATGACCGGACCACATGGATTTAAAGCATAGGAGGAGTTAATTGGCCACTCAGGGCGGTTATAAGTCTAGGTGGTGGTTTACTCTCTTTGTGGAGGAAAGCCTTATACCCATTGTCTTAAATTTAGGGTCATGCTTTTGGTTCTTGTAAAGTTTCCTAGATTTAGGATCCGAGGTAGCTATTTCCTTTCGGCTGTAAGCATAAATCCTCACCTCTAAGACATTTCCATAACCTTGTGTTGATGGATTATAACCCATAGCAATCTAATGAAAATTCAACTAAAATAAATAATTCTCTTCAATTTCAAACATATAAAGCCTAATTATAGAATAGATTGGAATGCTCACTAGGTTTCCTAGTATTAAAAGCATTCCCTACTCATCTCCTTTGGCTACCAAAATAAGTCTCTTCATTTGATCTATCTCGGTTGATTTTTTGATATAACTAAGTCATTGATAGTCTATCTTTGAAATATTTGGAGAAAATAATTGCCAACTTTAATCGAGAGTATTCCTAAGGAATTCACCTTCATTAAGATGTAATTAACTATGGGGCTTGCCCATAGAACTTTAATTTAATATAAACCTTTTCTTTATTTATCCATATAAAGCAAGAGAAAAATCTCCGGTATATTTGAAGACCATTCATGCCTTAGGAGTCCTTATTAGGTGATTAGGTCCATTGAAGGGTGACGTCCTTATCTTTTGAGATAGTATATCATACCCCATACGTGCCCAATCACTTTAATAAGTACCCCTCAATTCTGCATAGATCATAAAATAAACACCATTTTTTTTGGTGACTCAGGATGGTTCTCTCTCCATCTCTAGTAGGTATTGTCTCCATGATGTGGACTTATGTTTTATATGCTAGACTATCTTTCTTTCTGTTGGCACATAGTTTATTTAATCCTTAAGCAAAGCTAGCCAACATCCTTTAGATTTAAGGACCTCAATTCATGTAGATCTTGAAACTCCTATTGGGTCCCCCAATAGAGAAAAATAAATCAACTAATGAAAGGAGATGACTAAAATTAGAGCCTCCTTACCACTAGCTTGGTGAGACAAGGTTCATCCCAAATTTAAAAAAATTCCAATAAAATTCAAACTAAATAAATGAAGCCTTTTTATAAATAAATTTTAAAAAGCACTTTTTCAAAATGAAATTATGCACTTCACATCACATAAAGTTTGCAAAATATAAAATTTTCAAATCTCTTTTGAAAATAATAAAAATACCAAACCTCATTTAACATACTTAAATTTGTTAAATGAGGATTTCTTTAGCAAAAAAAACATCATTAAAATCCTTCCATTTCAAAATGAATTTTTTTGTAAAGCGTTTTCAAAATGAAATCAAACAATTAACTCCATTTAACATAACCATATTTGTTAAATGGAGTTGGTTTTCCAAAACCAAAACTAAGATATGATTGAACTCCATTTAACACATTCATATTTTCTTAAGTGGGAGTTCCCCTTTTTCAAACTAAAATCAACACATGAACGCCACTTAATATACCCAAATTTATTAAGTGAAGGTTCCCCTTCTAAAAACTAAAACAAAATCAAGATAAGCAAACATAATTGAGTTCCATTTAACATACCCATATTTGTTAAATGAGAATTTCACTTTCAAAAATCAAATTAAAACCAAAATGTCTAACACACATTTTTGAATTCCATTTAACATACCCATATTTGTTAAATGAGAATTCAATCTTCATATATAAACCAAAACAAACAAACATATAAGTAAGCTTCATCCTAACATACCTAAATTTGGGTATGGAGCTCACTTCAAAAACATCTTGAAATATAAACATATATTTGAACTATATTTGACATATCATATTTGTCAAGTAAGAGTTCCTCTTTTCCAAAATGAATCACATCAACACATATCAAACATATACATTGAACTCCATTTAATATATTTCAATTTATTAAATGAGAGCTCATCAAATCATATCAAATAAACCCATATACCAACAAACAATAAACACATATCAAACATATTTGGGCCCAAATTAACATACCTAAATTTGTTAAGTAAGAGCCCTATTTTCAAACCAAATCAACATATATCATACACATACAAACAATCATCACAAACAAAGATGTTTTCATAAAATTTTCAAACATATAATTGAAAACCTTTTTTGCCTAAATTTGCTAAGTAAAGGTTTTTCAAATCAAATCTTCAAACAAAACATACAACATATATCCAAATCAATTTTTTTAAACAAAACATACAACATATATATCTTCAATGTCTCCAAATATTTGAACCCCTCTCAACCTCCCAATTGGTTGAGTATGGGTTCTAACTCAAAATCATATGGCAAAGTCTCTCCTTAAATATCAAAATCTCTCCAAAATTCAATGAACTCACTTTGCATACTTAAATTTGTTAAGTGTGGGTTCAAATTCCCAATCAATCTAGAAGTCAATTATTGAAGACAAATATCAAAGCAAGGGTTTAACTCAATTACTTCAACAAATGTAGTGATTTCAACCTTCATGTCTTTTTCTTGATTTTCAAGATGTCTTCTTCATCTTCTCCTTCCCGATGGGTGTGTATCTGGCCGTGGAAAAGACCATACACACCTTGACTACTACTCATTTGATCCAGTTCGGCCATGGCTTCGAGGCCGTATGAGTTACTTGTAAGGGGCTAGTCCTCACAACTATTTGCAGGGAGGAGGTGGCGGGACAGACGCCACTTCTCCACTTCGACATTCCATCTAACCCTGAGTTCCCATCATTGAAGAGAAAGGCTGCCATGGTTCCCACACCCCAATCAATGTCAGTGTCAGTACTAGCTACTTTAGCACAGGTTCAATCAGTTACCCCTCTCATAGTTCTAGTGAGGGCTACTACCTCCTCTTTGTCACCCCAAAGGGAAGGCTATCTTGGCCTCTGATATAGTCTCCCCTACCTTTGAGGTAGGTTATATCTCTCCCTCTACTTTTCTCACTCGCACCCAGCATCGCAAAAAAAAAAAAGGAAGATCAAACAACACCATGAGCGAGTACCCAGGGATATCGATGCTGCCTCCCATGTCGCTGAGGAGGGTTCTCCCCATGAGAACTCTCCACTTTTGAGTGGCAGCAGGTTGCACCCCCTCTCAGCCTTAGATGGAGAGGAGGACAATAAGAGGATCCTGCATGCCTCCAACACACTTTGAGATCTTTGAGTGGGGAAGCCCTATGTCGGCTAGATGGTTCTTTTGCCTAGAATGCTCGAGTTTGGAGAATTGTTTGATTTAAGGTCATGATTCCCAAGAGTGTCGGTGATTAGATTTATAGGGAGAGAGAGTCAGGGCTTGAGTATTAGAAGGTAAGAGGGAGAGATAGAGGTATGTCAAGACCTCTGCCTTGGACTTCCCGATGTCAGGATGATCATTCGGATAACATTTTCTCATGAGCATGGTCGATGTAAGAGGAGATCTTCAGGCGGCATGTATTTACCGGCCTGATACTCTCGCACCCACCATCACCCATCCAGCTTACAACATCTACCACCCCCGCCAAGCTTCAAAATCCCCCATCCGAGGAAAGAACATTTCCATTGGTGATCTATGAGGATCGCTCCATCCATTCTATTGATGAGATTGAGATCTCCTATGATCTCTACCTCTATGGTCGAAAGTGTGGCGACCCAAAAGTGTCATGGTCGCATCACCTTCTCCGCAGATAGAGGGAGAGAGGGGAGGGGACACAGATATAGTCTCCATGATAGTTGATCCTCTTAGTGAGAAAGTCCTATCAATAGGCGTGTAGTGAATGAGTGAGATGAGCCATCTCATGATCACCATTAGGGGGTTTGTGCGGTCAATAGGTAGGAAGATCAATCACTAGATGATACCTTAGAAAACTACCAAGAAGGAAAACTTCTTGGGAGTGATCACTCAGATCAGGAGGAGGATAGAGTTTGATTCGATCCTGATGAGGATGACATATTGGATGACACAACTGGGGTCCACATGGTTGACACACGAGGGTCCTTATAGTAGAATCATCATAGCCAGGAAGGTGTCGTGCTTGAGGAAGGTGGTACTTCTCACTAGAATCAACACCTCCTCCAATAGCTCAGGCAGAAGGATGATCATATAGATAGGATGGAGAAGAAAGTATAGGAGTTGATGGCAGTGGTTTTAGCATTGTAGAATGACCCCAATCTGACCTTCTCTACTGGTGGTAGAAAGTTGATACATACCATAGACCACCCTAGGTGTACTCCCGTAGATGATGATGCTGGTAGTTTGCGTAGGAAGGTCACAGATGGCACCTTCATGCATGAGAAGGATATTAAGCATATGGTGGAATAGCAGGTGAGCGAAGCGATGGCACAAGCCAGGGGGAGCTCATCCATTCCAAAGGGTAGACCATACCCGGAGGAATTCGATGTAGTTCAATACCCCAAGGGTTTTGTGCCACCTTCCTTCAAGATCTTTAATGATAGTGAGAACCCGTGATAGCATATTGCACACTTTGGGTTGCAATGTTGGTGGTATGGTTAGACTTTTGTTAGCTTAATAATAGGGTTGCATTTGATTGGTACCTTGACTAGTTTGTAGACTTTTGCTGAGTTAGAGCACCTCTTCATCAAGAGGTTTGCTAGAGCTCAGGAGAGAGTGACTATAAGCAACCTCGTAATGAGGAAAAATCCCAATGAGTCCCTTGTTAATTAAATTCTTAGGTGACACAACCTGAGCATGAAATGCGATCAACAGCTCTCCAAATAATATGCCATTGAGATTCTTCTCAAGAATATCCATAGAATGGTTGCTTTCATGCTTAAGGGCTTTACTATCAAAACATTTGAAGAAATTAATCAACAGGGCAGTTAGCCTGCAAGAGGAATCCAAATAATTGCCCTTTCCTGACCAATCAACTCGACCCAAGTCGTAGAAGGTGCTCGAGAATAAGCTAGGGACAGTTGTGTTAGTGGATAGAGGGAAGCAGCTAGCCAGAGTCTAGTATGAGAGACCCGAGCTTAGCTCCTTTACACCTCTCTGCCACCACCCTCATCAACCACCACCCACATAGCATTCACCACCTCGGTAGCCCTGATACTCATATCCACTACCATGTAGCTATTACTCACCTACTCTTATCGATAGATTGAATAAGCCATATTCATATTCAAGAGGGAGGTAGTTAGAAAATTCTTTAAGAACCTCTTAAAAAAACCTGACTTTTAATTACCAGAGCCTAAGAGGTCAGAAAAAGTGAGCAAGGGTGATGATCCTAGCTATTGCCCCTACCATCACATGTTAGGCCATGTCTTTGAGGATTGTATTACTTTTAAAGACTGGCTTAAGCATAGCTACAAGTCAGGGGCCATAGTTATCCCTAAGGAATACCTCTTGGAACAACCATCCAATTTTGTTAGGGTAATCCTTGGGGATACTTGTGATCCTCTTAAGACTAAGGAAGGTTGGGATATCTTCTTATCTTGAACCTCTAAAAAGATCATTACTAAGATCAAGAAGCTTTCCTTAGAACTACCTAAAGTAGCTCAAACCTCCAAAACCAAGGAAGGTTTGCTAGTTACAAAGGATAACTCAATGAAGGTGATAGCTTAGCAGCAACACCAATAGCTCACCACACTTGCCCAAGATATTCTAGTAGTGCAACCACCATCTGTGTCCAGCACTCCATCCATCATTGCAACTACTTCTTTCTCTATTAGTTCCTCTTCAACCAGCAGGACCATTGTATTAGCAGACAAGGGCATTAAATTCCTTAATCCCCTTACATTACTTAATTTCTATCATGTACCTCCACCCAAAAACAAATCAATGAAGAAAGTAGATCTTACTTACATCTTGTCCACTTCAAATACTCTTGATTTTATTCCTGTTCAAAACTCTCCAAGTCTAGAAAATAATAATAGTTATTATAACTCGATCCTCTCTAATTGATTGGATTTTCCTTTTCTGAATCAATTGGGTTCACCTTTTGAGATTGACTTTGAGTCAACCAACTCTGAGGATCCCATAGGAGAAGTTGTAGGTATGCCTGATGAGAAGGTAGAACTTTCTGCAAGTTCATCATTTCAAGATGTCACTGAAGTCAACTTGCGTAGTGGCAAAGTTCATCCTAGGGTAGCACCTCAGGATAAGGGTAAATAAGTCATTGGTTCTGGTGAGAGAAATAGCCCCTCCATAAGATGCTCCACCTATGGATAAGCTTATGGAGGAGTCAGAGTTGATTACATTATCCTAGCGCATTATAGAAAGTTTCCTGCTAAGTTAAACATTGTGGTGTCTATTTTCAGATGTATGGGGGACACCACATAGATCTGTGGGGGTACTCATTGAAGTGATCGGGTATGACATTGAGGTATGAAGTACTATCTCGAAAGATAAAGACATCAGTCTTCAATGGACCTAATCACCTAATAAAGACTCTTAAGGCATGATGGGTCTTCAAATATGCTAGAGATTTTTGCTTTGCTTTACATGGATGAATAAAGCAGGGTTTATATTAAACTGGGTTCTAAAGTTCCCTATTGGGACAAGCCTCTATAGTTAATTACATCCTAAGGAAAGTGAATTCTTTAGGAATACTCTTGATTAAAGTAGGTAATTGTTATCTCTAAAGATTTTAAGGGTAAGACTATCAATAAATTGGCAATGTTTAGAAAATTAATCAGGATAGGTCAAAAGAAGAGACTTATTATCAAAGCCAAAGGAAATGAGTAGGAAGTGCTCCTGATACTAGGAAACCTAGTGAGCACTCTAATCTATCCAATAATTGAGCTTTATATATTTGAAATTGAAGAGAATTATTTTGTTTGAGTTAAATTTTTATTAGATTGTTAGGGCTTATAATCCACCAACACAAGGTTGTGGAAATGCCTAAGAGGTGAGGATTTATGATTGTAGCCCGAAGGAAAAAAACTATTTCGGATCCTAAATCTAGGGAGCTTTAGCAAGAGCTAAACCATGACCTAAATCTAAGCGAAGATGGGTATATGGTTTACCTCCACATAAGAGAGTAAACCACCCAACTACTAGACTTATAACCTCTAGAGTGGTAGCACTAACTCCTCCTATGCTTTAAATCCATGTTACAAGTCATATGATTTTGCGATAGTTAGGTTATTATTATTTAGAAAGAGACTAAAGTCCTTAAACCCACTACCTAGAGACTAGAGCATGGGTGGTATGACCAATGACTTAATCTACAAATACAAATCTTTTCAAATTTTACTTGATTTTGGACACTTCATTTTGACAAAGGCTTTGAGATTTATTGTATGCCTAAATGCATGATGAAATAAGATTGTTGGCTAAATCAACAAGAAAGGAGTGTTTTCCACCACAAGGGATCCTATCACAGGTTAAGCATTCCCCTATCATGCAAGAATGAAAATCCCTTATTTTCAAGAGGGAAATAATATGATATGCATGTTATGATACATATAATACTCAGCTAAGGGGGTTACTAAATCTTTTAATTATCTTAATTTAATGCCTAGGCTTTATGTGAGGTTATGAGTTATTTAGAAATTTAATGATGAGTTGTAATTGGATAAAAGATTTATTTTTCCCTAAGAGCCTTATCGGATCCATATAACACATTAAATCATCACCCATTTAAGAAACTATAAAGAGGCATGCCATTTCTATTACATAATTTTAAACAAAATATCAATCTATTTTATAAATCTAACACAGAAGAATAAGAGGTCAGTGCGATCGGGTACCACCATATAACCCAAAAAAGGAAAATGGGTAGCCAAGCTCAACCCTTATATAACCTAGAATATGAAAGAATAATTTACAAATTAGAAGTCAATGTTATGGGGGGTCTTCAAATCTTCATTCTTCATGTCTCATTTATTTCTTCATATGATTTGCTTCTTTTGATTTGGTAGGCCTCAAGGCATCACATGGCACCCCAGGACTAAGCCTTCTAGCTAATGTTTATCCTTATCCCCCCCATAACATTAATCCTAATTCCTAATGTAAAATTACATTAAAAATAGGAAAAGTAAATCTAATTATACCTGCAAAATAAGTGTAAGCTAAACACACCATACAACCCAAGTAGTTATATGAATAATTTGGACTTAGCACCCTGAACATGAGTAACCAAGCCCACCTATCCTAATTTGAATTACGCTTAGGGGTTAAGCAACCTACAAAGAGAGCATTTATATTTATTTTAAGCATGCCTTAATCATAATCCCCTACAAAAATTATGATTAGGCTAATCACGGCCTAACATCTAGTCTACGAAACATACACCCTAACATCAAGTCTAAAATAATACATTAGAAAACTAAACATTCATCATACCATGCACCACTCTAACATAAAGCTAGAAGTGGTGACTTAATTGTTATATGTGCTTGTGTGGTGTGCCTTAACTAAGCTTTGTTATGATTTCTCAGTATGAAAGGCTGTTTAATCATAAGAAGTTGATTTCACTTTAAGTGGTTTAGTTGATTTGAAAATTTTTCTTAGTATTTTTCTTTTATTTCATTTGACTTATACTTACCAACTAAGTGTTATAAAGAGAAGAAAAAGAGAGGATTACTCTTTTCATCCCTACCTTAAGCCATTTCTAAAGCATGTAAATTATATTTAGTTCTTTTTAATGAATGGCATATTACATATTTGAATTAATCCTAAGTTTATATTCAATTTAAATAATTCTATTCAATATGAAAGGTATCTTAAGATTAATTTGGTTGAATTACTATAACATGACACATGTTCAACCATTTCTTTCCATCATATATGGCATGCATGTGATTAAATCCTAAGTATACCTACACATACAATATGTTTCTTTTAGCACACTTTAAATGAAAGATGCATAAGTGTATTTCAGAAAATGGGATTTTCAATTAATAGCAAATGCACATTCAAGTGCATAAAAGTTTCGCGATACATTGTTAAACTAGGGGAGTGAGGTAAAAACCTCTTTGGGGCTATTTAACGCTTGCATCCCTAAACGGACAATATATACCCACTATTCTTGAATACACATGAATATACAAGTGACTACAAGAATGGAAAATCATGCAAGAGTTATATTTCTTTCAATTGAGTTATTTATACATGTGAGCAAAAGTTGATGGAGATTTTCATTCATTAGTGCACATACAAGTGTATAAAAGTTTTAAGTGGATACTTCGCCATTATTAATCAGGGGAGTGAGGTAAAGACCTCCTTGGGGCTATTTAAAGCCTCGCATCCCCGGAATGTCTAGACAAGATATACCCACTATTCTTGAATACACATGAATGTACAAGTGACTACAAGAATGGAAAATCATGCAAAAGTTGTATTTCTTTCAATTGAATTATTTATACATGTGAGCTAAAGTTCTATCTAAATTCTAACATAGAAATACATAGGAATGAATTCAAAAAAATGTTGTGACTTTTTCAAATGGGCTATACACTTGTAAACATTCAAACTTTACGTAAATCCATATAGACTAAAGAAAGAGAACTCCATATAACATGTTCTAAGCCATAGACACATACAAGCTTATAAACATTTATAACTATCATCACTCCAAATATCATAGTTAACTTATAAACTTTTGAAAATAACTTTGATTTAATAGTGATAATAACCACACATATTATAAATTTAATTCAACACATGCAAGCTTAACATAAAAAAAATCATTTGATTTAATTAATTTTGGTAAGAGATGCATGAATCAAGTGATATACAGTGACATTTAATATGATTGGAAAGGAATAAATAAACACAACATGTAATCTCATTCAATTAAATTAACTTCTAAGGACAATCATATCAAATAAAATTACTTAAAGAAAACCAAAGCTTTTTAATGTCACTTTTAATTTCATGTTTAATTTGATTTAAAGAAAGTGAGAAGAAGTTTGCTAATCCTAACCTCATCCCATGTTTGTAAGTTAATTTGATTTAATGAGAGATAATTAGGTTAATTTTATGGATTGATTAAGTTAAGATATGAATTAACTCAATTAATTAACCTTACCTATGTCACCTTAAAGTAATTAACTAAGTACTATGAGCCAATGTGATATGCAAATGAATTGAAAATTAAATTACAATGGTCTTATGAAATGAAAGGCCTAATGCAACAATTAGTAGTTAATTAAATTTAAGCAACTTCCTTAATTACTTTTATGACACATGTGAGCTAGATCATA